>QLTV01003591.1:211216-254520 GCA_003457575.1 Thermophis baileyi
GGTGGCAGAGGGGGGGGGAGGGCCGCGAGACTGGCAGCTCCATTGCATCTCTCAGCTGTTGCGTGCAGGGCAAGAAGTTGTTAATTGCCTCGCACTCACGAGAAGTTTTTTACTTTGCAAGATTTTTCCCTGCACGCAACGGCTGAGAGACGACCCGGATCTGCCAGTCGCGGGTAAGATGTGCATCTCGCAGCCCTCCCACCCTATCTGCCACCCCCAAATTGCACCCCACTGCGAGATGCGCATCTCTCCACGCTTGATTCAGAACAGTGGGTGTGGTTTGATGGTCATGTGACTGAGTGGGCATGGCCAACTTGACATCACTCACACCCACTCACATGACCCCCCCAAGCCACGCCCACAGGAAAAGGTAGGAAAATTTCCCCTTTAGCGGCCCCGTCCCGCCCCATCCCCTGCCCCATCTGCCACCCCCAAATTGCGCCCCACTACGAGACGCACATCTTACGCGTCTGGCAGCTCCATTGCATCTCTCAGCTGTTGCGTGCAGGGCAAGAAGTTGTTAATTGCCTCGCACTCACGAGAAGTGGGGGAAAAGAAAAAAAAAGGCTCGGCCTCTGAAGCCTCTCAAGGGAGACATCCTTGTGTGTGTGTGTGGCGGTGCTGTGAGGAGACCCAGGCAAAGGGAGCCCGGGAAACCACGCCGGCTGCGAAGCAATCGGCCCCTTTCCTTCCGCCGCCGCTGCCTCTGCCTCTTCCTTCTCTCTGCTAACAGAAGTTGGAGAGGAAAAGGCAGTTGCTTCGCTGGGCGTTTCTCCGTGTTTCCATCCCAAGTCAGCTGTAGCCGCCACCTCCCATCTGCTGTTGGGAAGGCGATGTTTGTGGCAGGATGCTCCTCGATGCGCGGAGGCAGGAGGCGGTGGTTTCGTTTGCTGCCTGTGATCTGCGGGCAGCGAGCAGCAGAGTGAGTAAGCCAGCGATCTGCCGGCTGCCTCTAATCTGCAGTTTTCTCGTGAGCACCATGCTCACTAGTAAACGTGCTCACGAGTATACTGCAGATTAGAGGCAGCCGGCAGATTGCTGGCTTGCTCACTCTGCTGCTCGCCGCCTGCGAAATTTTGGAAATTTTGGAACTTGAAAAGGCCAGATGACAAATTATTTCCAGTACTTGCTTCTGTTGAAGATGTATAAAGTTCTGTTAGAATATTGTACAATGGCCTTTGCAGTGTTTTCAACATCTGTGTGGTTATGGGCAAATACATACTAAATGAAAAATGGATTAGCTGAGCAGATGCTGAAAATATTGTGAAAGCTACTGAACAAAGTCTATATGATTCAGGATATGTCTTAAGCAACCAGCTATATCTCACAGATTATTTCACTATGTTCCTTGACTTGGGTTCACGGGAAAACTCTTTTTACAGTATCAAACACTCCACCTCTCCCTTTAGGGCTTGAAACACAGCATGCTTGCTTAGGAAGAGAGGAGTTAAAAAACAAAATTTTGTGCATTTTGTACATAACCCAGCACGCTGAACAAACCATTTATTTTGGATCCTGTCAGTTGTCCCAGATAAACCAGACAGGAAATAGACTAGTTGAATTAACTCTACTTTATTGTAAAGCTACATTAACAGAATCATACAAGTCTGAAAGCACAAACTTCCCTCTGCCCCTTTTAACTGCTTGATTCATTAGGGCTGGTCATTCCTAGGTTTCTTTCTCTGGCCCTTAAGCCATGGGGGCTCTTGCCTCTCTTGTCTGATTGTTTCCTAGGCAGCTTCTCTTCCCCTCATTCCCCAAGGTCATCCACACATTCCATTACAGATCCTGACATAATGGCGGAAAAGATTTTGTAGGTACTCTGACCAAATGGCTGAGTGATCCATTTGTGAATAGGTACAGATCCATTATTACAATTATCTTACCTACCTATCTTGTAGTTCCACTTCCCACATCGTGCTGAATAATGCCCAGGATATATTTTTCCTCTTTCCAAGTGAAAATGGGAAGGCTGTGACTTTCAAACGAAGCTACAGCTTATCATTTTTATTTTCCAAGAAGGTTGACTCAGCCTTCCATCCTTTCGAGGTCAGTAAAATGAGAAGCCAGGTTTTTGGGGACAATACACTGACATTGTAAACCGCTCAGAGAGTGCTGTAAAGCACTGTGAAACAGTATATAAGTCTAAGTGCTATTGCTATTATAGAGATTTAATTTCATAACCTTCCAAATTCTATTGCAGGAAACCTCTGGGTATATATGAGGATTCTATTCTGCTTAATGTTATTTTATTTTAGAACTATGTTGGTTACTGCATTTGGCAGGCATTATGCTATTTGTTTTTACTGTGTCTGATTTAGTGTCTCCTTGTGTGGAGAAGTACTGTTCTATTAAACGCCAGTTGGATAATGAGAGAAAAAGAAAGTAGACATTGTAGGCCTCTTCTCTTGTTCTCTTACTGTCTTGCTCACTTTCTCATTGACAGCCTCAAGATTTTTTGTTGTCTTAACAGTTTATCTCTGGGTCTGGTAGTTCTGCTATTCAATAACAGTGGGATAAAAATGAAACTTCTCTTATCCATGATTTGATTGAGGATGAGGGCAAGGGAGTTAGGAGGAGTTTCTACTTTGCATTATTGATGGAGAAAGCTTTTGTACATCAGTACTTACTGTATTATCTCAATGCTATCCATGTGTAACTTTCTGAGTTTTCCCACTGCTTTTTCATTGTTCTTGCTTACTAAAAATTATTTAAGAGGTCTTTTGAATGAAAATATTTGAAAGCCCATTAGTTTGGAAGTGACTGGGATTCTAAGACAACCAGAACCTTGAGTCCTCCTCAGCATAAGCTGTATTAATGGAACTACATTTTATGTATATGTGATGTACATGTTTTGTTTTGTATGTTCTATTGTTTGTTTGTTTTTGCTTTTTAATTGGAAAATTGCAATATAAATTATTTTAAAATAAAAGATTTATTTCCACAAATGTGTTGGGCAATGCTCTTCTTGGTGCTAGTTAATCTCTTACTTGATTTCATTTTTAGAGTCTTTTGACTCATACCGTGTTTCCCCGAAAATAAGACCCTGTCTTATATTTTTTTGAACCCTGAAATAAACGCTTGGCCTTATTGCCATGCACTCAAAAGCCCGATTGGGCTTATTATCAGGGGATGTCTTATTTTGGGGGAAACAGTGTAATACATAAAGAGAACACTAAAAGGATGCAAAGCAAAGTGTCTGTCTCAACATGAGTTACATTTTTGGACATAATGATAGGTGGTTGCATGCCAGCGTTTTATGGTAAGAGAAGGCACCTGCTTAGGAAAAGAGGGAAAAATAGGCTGAGGTGGCAAGAAATATCCTGGGAAGCAGAAATACCTTGTTGCCAGTGGCTGAGTGGGAAGACCCATTGTGGTACCCATATTGTGAAACAGTCCAGAAATATTTTCAAAATATGAAATATGTCTTTGATTCAGACTATGTCATTTATTAAGTGAAAGCACAGAATTCTTCTGCAAACTCGAGCAATAATAATGTCATTAAATGACATGCTCAGTATTATTTGTTTCTGAAAATGTATTAATTTTTTTCATTACTAAATATTCTGAATGAATTTTTTTTAGGGAAAAAGAATTTATCAAACTAGCATTAGGGCTATTTGCTACTAAAATTTAAAATATTGAGGACTTTGCCATTTTTCGTAAACCCACAGCATTGAACATACAACATTTGCATTTATGAAACCATATTATCCCATTCTGGCTTTGAGATAGATTGCTAATAGACTCCTGGGCATCATGCGACATGCAACAAATTGCACCATGTTAAGCAAATGTAACAGTAAACACACCAATATATATGCGTCTTTAGGGAAAAATACATGAACAGCACATTAAGATCAGAAGGGTCCAACTAGAACAGGACACTGCTTACTTCCCAAAACATCCCATCAGTTATTTAGAAGAAAACAACATCACAAGATAGCAGCTTTCTCCATTTATTATTCCCAGTAAACAGACTTTAATTTGCCCTGAGTGCCATCTATCCATTAGAACAGCAGAAAAAAGTGTAAATAAGAATAAAAGTTTATATTGCCTCTGGCAGCTCCATTTTGCTTTGATGGACACTGTCTTTGGTTAAAATCTTTTAACTGAACCTTTTGAAAGCTATTGAAGCCACTGATGATCACCACTTATTTTGAATTGAATTCCATAATTTAATTGAGGCTAATTAATAGTATTTTGTTTAATCTGATCTAATCTATTGTATTGGGTTACTTACTAGTACTAAAGAGAAGACAAATCTTTCTGTCAACTTTCTCTACTTCTAGTACAATAATTTGGAATATAAAGCTGTTATACTTTTCATGCATCCAAACACTTTTCATGAGTTATGCAATAGGAAGAATCAATTTGTCGCCAAATATATACCTGACAAGGAATCGGAATCAATAACAACTTCCATATCCATATTTCACAATCATTTATGTTTAAATTTAAGTTTTTTAAAATATAATCATGCATGTTTAGAAAGTGTAACACTTCTTACGAGACAGATATATATATATGTTAAAATGTATTTGAATACAACCAACAGCCCAGATATATATGTAGCAATATATCTTCCTTAAACTACAGTAGCAGAATTAACTCCCACCCCACCCCCTCTTCATCCGCTAAGCTTTGCTCTCCACTGGGCCTAGAATTCCCAGGGGGAAAAAAGAAAAAGCATAGGTTCTGGCCCCTTTCTGAGCTTGGTCCTGGTAGCTTTGCCAGGAAAAGATGCAGGCGCCACCAACAATAGGACAAACAATCATGAAACACAGGGTTGTCACGAGACACGCGCACACATCCAATGAAAGAGAGAGTCTGAAAATGTCTCATAATTTCCCAAGAGAAACAACTTAATGCAAATGGAATTCTCAGCTACTGAATCAACAACCTGAAAGCTCAATTAGGCACAAAAACAAGAAATACCAGAGGGTTTTTATGGTTTCAGAGCCTTCTCTTTGACTCCATCAGTGGCATCTGTAATCAACCAGCCTGGCCTGCCATGCAAACATTTTTTTTTTAAAAGAACCATAACTATTTTATCTTTTTATGTGGCAGGTATGCCAGGAAAATATCCTTTCATAATATCCTCTTTCATATAACCTCATTTTTTCCCTAACACTGTCCCAAGCCAGACTAGCCTTTTGTTAAGAAATGGCTGAGATGTCTATTTCGCTCCTTCCACTAGATAGACCGAGAGGGGGAAAGTTTGATTATCTGTTTATAAAAAGCATCATAAAGTCCATACCTGGGTGTTAAAATGACCTTTCAGCAGAGAAAGTCAGGAAGTTTCCAGAAATTTAATCCACAGGTTTAAGGGAAAGTAGATAGTTCTTGTTTTCTCTCCCTAGATGGAGAAGCCGGGCTGGAAAGAAACTTCTGTAGGCTGATGCAAGATGCCTTTGCGAGCAATTTAGCATTCTGAGGATTCCTGGGACCAGGCCAGAAATCCCACAATCCAACATATTTCACATTTGGTTTCAATTAGGAAATGAAAAAGGAGAAAGAAAATCGCCAATTGAAACTCAGTTCTCTTTGGAGGCTCTTTTCCCTCACTCAAGGGAACTGAAGCTAAACTATAATTTACAACAAAGCTCATTCATTGGAGAGGGGAGAGCTATAGTGAACTGGCTCCAAGGATCTGTGTTTGCTTTTCAAACATGAAAAATATATGACCCCTTGTTTTTATTTTTCTTCTGAGTTAGATAAACAATAAAAACAAAAGAAATTCTGTTCAGTGTTGGAGAACAGCTCAGGAGGAAAGGTTTAAATTATGGAGTTTAGTTTTAAGAAATACAGATATTGGCAATAACTGGCTGGATGAATTTTTCTCTTTGGTTTAAAGGCAGAAAGTTCACCCATTTGTCTTAAGATTACAAACTCCAACTCTGAGTAGCCTTTCCCCCCTTTACCTACTTCCTAAAAATGAACAGAATAGAAAAGGAAATAAACAGGAAGATACCAAAATAACAACAAAAGTATATCTGAGGGTTTCTTATAAATGTACGTATGTATTAAAGTTTACATACTATTGCAATAAAGTTTGATCACATTTCATAGTAATTGTTCATACGCAATTTATGTCTGTAAGCAACTTATTCACAAATTGCAGTAACATCTAGCCTTTCTCTACCAAATAATTGGGGTATAAATTATCTTTTGAATGTTGTGGAAGAACAAATCTGCTAGAAGAAATAGGAGGTGAGGAATCCTTTTTATTAAGATGAATAGCTTAATATTAATATAGCTTAATATAGATAACAAGATGCAAAGTTTCTGTTGAGAAATCCTATTTGACCTTTAAGTACCAAGTAAAAAGTAAGACCAAAGACAAAACTAAGACTAAATTTATCCCTTCCTATCCCAGCCCATCTCACCCCACCCCACCCCATTCCATCCCATCTATCCTATCCTATTCTATCCTCAAATTTTGAACATTAAAATGTAATTCATAATTAGGTAGTTGAAAACATTTAGAAGTGATGATCTCTGTTAATTGTTGGGACAATGATAGGAATCAAATATGAAACTGCAAATGCCACTGAATATAAAGATTTTTAAAAATCACTGAAATTCATTATATGCTAAAGCATTACATTTGGTTTGGTGGATTTGCTAAAGAAAGAGCCAAGTGAAACAGCCCTTGCCTGACAAAATACTATTTGCCCTGGAAATTTCGTTATTCCTGAAGAAGAGAGTGAATGAACATCAATTTAGGTAAAAGGGTCGCTCTAGAACAGTGGTTCTCAACCTTTTTAATGCCGCGACCTCCCACGACCCCTGCCCCGCCGCCGTGACCCCCTCCCCGCCCCCTCCCCACGCGCGATGAGGTGACAAAGGGGGCGTGGCACCAGGGGTGAAATGTTCCCAGTTCGGCCGTGCCTGCGGGTCGCCGGACAGCCGGTAGCCACGGAAGCAGGAGACTTCGCCCACCAGCCTGGATGCCGCCATTTGAGTTCTTTTACCCTCTGCGCATGCGCAAAGCGTTCTGCGCATGCGCAGAGGGTAAAAGAACTCAAATGGCGGTGTCCGGGCGGGTGGGCGAAGTGTCCCGCTTCTGTGGCTACCGGCTGTCCGGCGACCCGCAGGCACGGCCAAACTGGGAGCATTTCCAAGATGGTGGGCTAGCGCGTGCGGTGACCCCTGTGAAAAGGTCGTTCGACCCCCAAAGGGGTCACGACCCACAGGTTGAGAACCGCTGCTCTAGAATGATATTATGTCCCAGGAAGATCTGTGCCCCTAATGCTATAGTGACTCAGAACATAGGGCAATGCTATGCAAAATTCAAAGATTAGAAATTCTAATTATAAGATACAACATTATGTTCTAGCTATCGATTACTGAGAAATAGTATTCCATGCAGTGAATATTGTAATGCATTTACTGAATATTTAGCTGATATTGAAAGTGTTTCTGCCTTTGCAGAGATGCTTTTTAGGTATCACCCTTAGTTAAACAAATGTGGGTGACAATCAGGAAGGAAGCCTTTTTAAATTCATTGAAATCAGGCAATCTACTATTTAATTTTGACAGGATTGTACCCACCATTTTTTGCAACTGCACTGGATTGATAAGATTGCAATATTTGCTCCAATTCTCACATTCACTTTGAAGGGATGATATTATAAGATCCTCTATCTCATGTTCACATTTTGTATAATGTGCACCCATCCTGGGACAGAGCAGAAATTTAGTCATCTGAATAAAGTTGCAAAGATCAGTTGCTTTGATGTGGCATGTATCAGCTGTTATAGAATAGAGACCCAAATTCATAAGAAATATTCTCTATAATCTCCAAGGATGGATGGATAGATGAATGAATGAAATGAATGAATATAAAAATCAACTGTGACTTTAACAAAGACCTATTATCCTAACTATTTCACAGATGCTGTCAGCTCTGCCATCTTTGGCTTGGTGCCTCGCCAGCATCCTGCCATCAACTGTTAGGGGGGAGGGGAAGGAGAGGAAATGGGCAATAAATATGTATGGGGCATTGATGGGAAAAAGGGAGGAGGGATGACAGTTTGATGGAAACCAGAGGTGCAAGAAACCAGCCTGTGCCAGTCTTCAAGGCTGAGAAGCTTGAGAATGGAATGTGGATTGCTCCAAACATTGGCACGGTTCTCAAAACACCTATGAAGTTCACCATTGCCCGAAGGCAAATTGGTCAAGGGGGGAGGGCCAGGATGAAGGGGAAATGTTTGTAACCTTTTTGCTTGGGAATTTTAGTTCTACCCTGCTTTTACTGCAGCCAGCAATTCTTAGTAATTAAGAACCTATCACTTCAACAAAATGGAGTCGAGGGTCTTTCATTCCTAGGGACCTAGCTGGAGCATGTCTGACAGATGCGTCATTGTGGGATGTCTGTAACACTGCTAATTTGACATGGCATAATTGCATATGGGTGTAGTATGGACACTCTGAGACATCTACAGTAAATTGAAAAAGGAAGGTGGTTAGAAGAATAAGAGATAGCCCCAAAGCAGTAGCAGTGTACTTACAGAGGAAAATTAAGAGTACTGTTAAAGAATGATCTCCATACTCATCTGAAGCAGCTCTTCTCAAGGTGCCCTTCAGACCATTTCCATTGTACTCAAGATACTTTTAAGGAGTTAACCTTGTAACCAAAATAAGATTAAAAGTCTACTATCAAATGTTTCATATATACTTACAATACTTGCGTCCACGTATGGCTGGTTACTTTCATCTTCCTTTCTCAAATGGTTCTTTTCTTTGTATTTTTAGGGAAATCTTTCAATTTGTCCTCCTGCTACTTATTTTGCTTTCTGAAGTATCTTATCAGGTTTTTTGCTGCTCTGTGGAAATTGTGTGACTTGCCAGAAAATTGGGGTCTACCTCATTTGACTGACATTCCAAGAGGCTTCATTGCCACTCTAACAACTTCAGGTTAGTCATTTCAAAACTCCTCAGATATCTTTTCTCCATGTTGCTAGTTCCGTGAAGAAATCTATGTTTTTTTATGTGTACATCTGTGGAACAGATATGCTACAAAGAATTTTTTCACTTTAGAGTGGATTTTCACCTATCATTTATTTTTAAAAATGTTCACCACTATACTTATGGGTTCTAATAAAAGGAAGTCTTCACTGTTGCCCTCTACAAAGCAAAAATATGTGCTAATCAACACCCAAGTCCTTATTTGGGTTTGAATAAGACGAGTACATTATATTGTGCATTGTAATATGCTCTCTCAAATACAGCAGACTCTTCCAGGGCTGCTGCTTTGCTGGGAATAAAGAAGAAAACTACAAAAGGTCTGCTTTGCATTTTTTTTGCAAATGGCAATGAGAACGCACAAATGTCTTACATACTGGGAACAACTGGCTTCTTACGATCTGCCAACAAAAATTGTGCCTTGCAATCTAATCAGCTGACTGGGAGGAAGGTGGATACATACCCACTTTTGCAGGCCAAGCAGGACGTTTTTGAGAGTCAGATGTTGCCTCAGATAGAAACTGTCTACTGCAGTCCAAGGATCCATCTGGGGTTGAATAAGCTACATTTACTTTCATTCTCATTTGCTAATTTCAGCCTAGCTGGTTTCTTATCTCTGAAGGTAACATTTTAGCATGTGATTCCAAACAAACCAATGGATTTTTAAAAATCCTGCTTACACCACCACAAATCTGTGTCCATCTGGCTAACATTTCTACTATATCTATAAATAGCAATTGAGAATAGTTTCCATTCCCCCCTCAAAATTATTCATTCTTCCATATTTATTTAAATAGTTTTCCAGTGGTGAAATCCAATTTTTTTTACTACCGGTTCTGTGGGCGTGGCTTGGGGGCGTGGTGTGGCTTGGTGGGCATGGCAGGGGAAGGATACTGCAAAATCTCCATTCCCACCCCACTCTCGGGCCAGCCAGAGGTGGTATTTGCCGGTTCTCCGAACTACTCAAAATTTCCGCTACCGGTTCTCCGAACTACTCAAAATTTCCGCTATCGGTTCTCCAGAACCTGTCAGAACCTGCAGGATTTCACCCCTGCAGTTTTCCCATTTCACAGGAAATGCAATTTTAAATATCCTTAATTCTTTACTCCAACGTTGCAGCAGATAAGTTTTCACTCAGATAAGTTTCATTTGGCAAATATATCCCATGCAGGATTGACCAAGTTCTTCAGAACTGAATGAGCAATTCTGAACACTGCAATTTCATATTTTAATTACATGTCTGAGTAGATGAGATGGTTCTTGTTCGGTTTTTGCCCATCAAAATGTTTTGCCTGCCACTTGAATTCCATAATCATATCTTTGAAAGCATTCTTCGTGATACAGCTGAGCAATATTCATGTAACTGAACTGTAGATCAATATTCATATAATTGAATTGTTAATAAAAGTGCACAGAACCTGGCTATGTGAATTTATCCGCCATCAAGCAAAACATTTTGGACATGAGATTTTATCACTAGTGGCAGGCAGAAAGTTAGAAGGACCAAGGAAGTTCATTTTAGGCCTATTATCGTGTAACTGAATGTATCAATCTTCATGGATGCATCACATCTAGTGCCCAAATTAACTAACTGACCATCCAACCCACCCACCCATCTCTTACAGTCTCACAAAAAAGATCAGAAACTGTGTAAGGTCTGAGACTAACATAATTTTTAAAGTTTTGTAATTACATTTCTTTTAAATGCAGCTCAAAATCAAACTGTAAAAATGAATAGGGTTTTAACTTAACAGAACTGAATCATCATTTGCACAAATCCCAGCCCTCTCTCTCTCTTCTGTATTTTTATGTCTGTTAGAGCAATCTCTGGAAATTAAAATCCCACAAATAGCTGTCTATATTTTGGTTAAAATACCAAATATTCCCAAGCATCTGATGAAAGTTAACAGGCTCAGACTTAACCCAGACAAGACCGAGTGGCTGTGGGTATTGCCTCCGAAAGACTATATCGACTGTCCATCCTTGGTTCTGGGGGGGGGGAAATTGTCCCCCTCAGAACGGGTTCGCAATTTGGGTGTCCTCCTAGACTCACAGCTAAGATTAGAGCAACATTTGACAGCTGTAGCTAGGGGGACCTTTGCACAGGTTTGCTTGGTGCACCAATTGCGACCCTACGGGGATCAAGAGGCTCTCCTCACAGTCAGCCATGCCCTTGTCACCTCATGGTTTGATTATTGCAACGTGCTCTACATGGGGCGACCCTTGAAGAGTGTTCGGAGAANCCTTCTGCCACATAGCTCCCAGCGACCGGTAAGATCCCACAGGGTTGGGCTCCTCCAAGTCCCGTCAGCTAAACAGTGCCGGCTGGCGGGCCCGCGGGGGAGGGCCTTCTCTGTGGCTGCCCCGGCCCTCTGGAACCAGTTACCTCCTGAGATCCGGACCACCCCCACCCTGCTGGCCTTCCGGAAAGCCGTGAAGACCTAGCTGTTCCGACAGGCTTGGGGCCGTTGATCTCGCCTCTGTAATTTGGCGAGATCCGGCCACGAAACGGTGTGTATGGGTTTTTATTTGTTGTTGAATGTTTTTTAATATGTTTCTTGTTAATAGTTTTTATATTTTTATAATGTTTTTATTGTTGTAAGCCGCCCAGAGTCCTCCGGGAGTTGGGTGGCATAGAAATAAAACTAACTTAAACTTAAAAGAAATTTTCCAAAAAGAAATATGTTTTGGAGGGAGTGGGCAGAATATAACCTAGGCTTTCGGCACCCTCGCTATCTTTGCATTCTAACCCAGCTTGAGAAGAAATTTAAGAAATGGTGGTTGTTTCCTGCAATGATTCCTTAAACACAGTTTCAAGACGACGTGTGAGAGAGTCTGTTGTATCCTTGCTCTATATACAAATCTTGGGAGGAGAATGCATTCCTTAAATCCATATTGACTGCAGTGAGCACTTTTCACAGAAATACAGAAAAACATCTCAGGCTCTTGTTATCTAAGTATCTCATAGCCTCTGCTGTAACATAAATATAAGTCAAGTATTAAAGAAGTGTCAAGAAACATTATGTTAGGAAAAACATTTTAATTCATTTTAATTCAATTGTATTACTTTTTTAGTGTTTCAATTGTGCAATTCCAGCAAGATATAATTATTCGTAAAGCATGGGTACCAAATGCAAAAACCAAACTTAAAAATAAGAATTCATGTAAGTGTCCCAACCTTCGTACCACTTAGACCATTTACAGGTGTAATAAAGGATTTGTCTTCAAACACTACAGCATGTAACGAAATAGGTGCTGCAATCTGAAACAACCATTTAAAACATTAAAGAATTATATAAATAGTTATCTCCAAGATTCCAAGATGAAGTCATGTTTGCATTTTTTCTTATTTGTAGCCTACTACTGATTTTTAAGGAAACTCAATTTGAGTGAAGATTCTTCAAGGTGATAGTGAAACCTTTGTTTAAATACTCAATCTGACATGAAAGAATCATAAAATTCCGGACTAGAAAGATGATCTCTCCTGGACATTTCAGACACCATTCTTCACTAGCTCGTGGATCCCACTTTGGTCTATAATCAAAGGAGCATGGAATTCTTTGTCTTTGACCAGCTCCACCAATCCCTAGGAAAAAGGACACACTCAGAAACTAGTCAGGATAAATTTAGTATCAGTACAGCAAATTTAACCATCAAATGTAATCTAATATACAATTTGGACTTTCCATTTGAGAGAATCAGTTTCAAATTCCTGTTCAGATGGTACTGGGTGGCCTTAAATATAGCTTTCTAAATACTATTTTTTAGGTACTGTATATGCTTTAAGGTATTATCATCCTCCATTAAGGATTGTTATGGGGATGAAAGTCGTTAGGAGCACTTGATATATTCATGTTAAACCTTCAAGCTCACAAGTCCAATTACTGTTGCATAATTATAGTATATGATAACAGTTTTGATGAAAAACCCCTTATGATGGCTTGCAACAGTATTGTAATTAGCTGCTTACCCAATTTTCTATGAGACAGTTTTGTAAGAGTGATGTTTTAAAGCTGCATTTTTAGCTATTGGAGTAGGCTAGCAAGTTTAGCAGTCTAATTTACAATAATATAAATATAATACAAATCCCAATATCAAGTAGAAATGAAGTAGTAATCCATAAATGTATTGTGTGCTATAATTATATTAACACCAATGAGTCTATACGGACCATTGAAATTTGTAATACAAGTGTTCAGCAACTAAACATCCCTCTCTACTTACAATTCAATGCAAGTATGGGAAACAAGGATTACATGCCAGGGACTTTTGCCATGAGCCTCAGGAATATCAACTTTCCCATTATTATATCACACTCCTTTCACAGAGGTTGCTTGTTTCAACTTTGCCCTATCATCTATATTCATATTTAGCAATAGCACTTAGACTTATATACTGCTCCACAGTGCTTTACAGCATTCTCTCTGTGGTTTACAGAATCAGCATATTGCCCCCAACAATCTGGGTCCATTTTACCAAGCTCGGAAGAATGGAAGACTGAGTCAACCTTCAGTCATTCAGGATCGAACTGCTGGCAGTGGGCAGAGTTAGCCTGCAATACTGTATTCTAACCACTGCACCACCAGGGCTTATTTATCTTACCATCCATAAAGCAGAATTTTTACTTTAGGACAGGATGTTTAGGAGAAGGCGGGGGGAGGAGAAAAAGAATTCAGAATACCACAGCAACTTACTTCACCCCCATAGGAGACAAGAGGAGAAATCTCACACTGAATTGGCGAGTCATTTGCATCTTTCAAACTAAGGAACAATTATAAAGAAAAGGTGTTAGTTCACGATGAGAAATACACCAATACTGCTATATTACTTGTGCACATGGCAAACTCTTGTTGAGGCATGAATGTCTTTCTCTGCTCATCATGAAACTTGTTTTTAGTGCTGCAGAAATCTAAATAGTATTAACAGCATGTGAGGGGAGGGAGGTTACCGTATCTATACCAGGGGTGAAATCCAGCAGGTTCTGGCAGGTTCTGGAGAACCGGTAGCGGAAAGTTTGAGTAGTTCGGAGAACCGGCAAATACCACCTCTGGCTGGCCCCAGAGTGGGGTGGGAATGGAGATTTTGCAGTATCCTTCCCCTGGGAATGGAGATTTTGCAGTATCCTTCCCCTGCCACGCCCACCAAGCCATGCCCACAGAACCGGCAGGGAAAAATTTTGAATTTCACCCCTGATCTATACACTATTAAAACTCTTGTGTCTGCTTGTAATCTTCAATTGTGCTAAGTGGTACATCATAAGGGCAACAATTTCTGAAACAACCTACCTCAAATTGTCTAACTTATAGATTACATCCAAAATTCAGGACCCTTTACTCTAGTGGGATTGAAATTTGGCAGATTTGTGGCCATTTCAGCACCACAGCAACATTTCTTGCCAGCTTCCCATGAGAAAAGTCAATGGGGAAGCCGGCAGGAAGTTGGAAGTTCCAGGCTGGCAGGCAAGTAAGTAGCTGCTGTTGGGTGGAGAAAGTGAGGGGTGGGTAGGGGTGTGGGGAAGGAACAATGTAAGTTGGGGAGGATGCACAAGAGACACCATGTGGGCCAGGAAAGGTGCAAAAGGGTACATGATGGTGCATGAGAGGCACCATGCAGGTTGGGGAGGGTGGGCAAAGGCTCACAAGCATGCATAAGAGGTGCCATGAGAGCTGAAAAGGATGTGCAAGGTAGCATGAGAGATGCCATATGGGTCAGAGGGTTGCAGGGATGCACAGTAAGCGTTGTGTGGGTCAATGAGTGTGTGAGAAGGAGTGAGAAGCACAGCATGAGTTTCAACTGCAAAAAGCAGTTTATAAATCAGTACAGATATGGGGGAAGCAAAGAAGGTTTGCAGAGATACAAACTTAAAGTGTCAGTGTAAACTAGTTTTATTTCTTTTTTTCCTCTTATCATGTGCCTTTAATTTCTTTCACCCACTATTTCTCACTCTATTTCTGTTCTTGCATAAAGATGCTTGCCCATCATGCTAGGTACATGTTTAAGAATCAGCTGATGAATTCCTAACAAGATAGTTGATTGAAAGGTGGATGTTCTACCCAGAGTTGCAGAGAACTTATTTAAATTTATTAAATATAAATTTAATAAAAAATAAATGTCAGTAGAGAAAAAAGTTATAACCACTTCACTGAAATCAGAAAAAGCTGGCAGAAGTCTATCATTGGGTCGAAACTTATCCAATATTCCCAAAAGAATAAGTTATTGCCTATCCAGGCATACTATGTGTCCATATAAGAATACTGTACTGACCAACTGGGAACATCTCTTCAAAATCTAATCTCATCTCTGCCTCTTCAGCTTGTCTCTATTTGTTCTCAGGACAAGCAGCTTGGTGATAGAGAAAAACTTTCATTTATTTGCTGAGGTATGCAGATGTTCAGTGTTAGTGGAAGTACCTAGATGGCTTGGATTGATCTTAAAAGCTAAGCAGAGCAGACATGGTGATGATATAGTGATAAAAAGCAGTAGCATATTTATTAGGTCTGTAGATTAGACAAGAAAGTATTTAAAAAAAAAACACCACAGTCTTGGATTCAGGAGACTGCAAATCAGTCCTCTGTTGCTGCAAAAAACCACATGGACATGACCTCAAAATCACCAGAAGTACAGCGCAATTTCAATGTTTTCCTTTGTGCATATGTTAAGAAACATGAAAGGTTTTCAGCAGTCATTTCTTCTCTGTTCTAAATCTCCAAGCATATGAGGAAGAATTCCTGTCTCCCAAAGCTTATGTAAGACAAAAATTAATATTGCAACTTGGGAAAAAAAAAAGAAGAGGAGAAACCACTATTCTCCAAACTGCAATGCAATGTGTGTATCTCACCTCTTGGTTGAGTTTTCTAGGAAACACAGAGTGAAAAGTGTCTTTTTTCACTTACACCGATGGGAAAATAACAGTAGGAGACAGCTTGATTTTATTTTTTACATCTTCCAAACTGGAGTGCAAGGAAAATGTAGATACAGGTAGTCCTCAACTTATGACCGGTCACTTAACAACTGTTCGAAGTTAGACAGTCCCCTCAAAAGCCACTCATGACCTGCTTTTTAAATTATGACAGCTACGACACCCCCACAGTCATGTGGTCTGCATTTTAAGCACTTGGTGACTAGCTCACCTTTATGGCCGTTTGCAATGTCCCATGGTCACATGACCATGATCTGCAATGTTTTTTGCTGGTTTCCAGGGTTACTTTCAGTTTCCATCAAAAAACACCCATTGGGGAAAACTGATTCCTCAACAACCATGCCATTCACTTAACAGCTGCAGCATTTGCTTAACAATTGCTGCAAAAAATATTTAAAAAATCATGATCTGGTCATATGATGCCTTCACATATGACCACAGTGACCACTGACTGTAATCCCAGGTTCAATTATACTTGTAAGTCGAGGACTACCTGTACCTAAAAGATAGAACTGTCCCAGTATTGTTCCCTTTGCAAAGGATTGAAAGCGGAAGAAGGTGGCTCATATGATTTCTGTTTAACTTTGGAGAATATTACATATTAAAATATTCTTTTTTCCCTAGGTCACAGAATGAATAAGAAGGAAATCTCATTCCCAGGTTTTATTGGAAAGATGGGATTTTTTTCCTCAACGTTCTTTATCTTCTGAAAAGATAACCTCAGTAAAGATGTCTATCTGGAGAACTGTGTCTTTTCAAAGTCCTGTGATGCCTGCTAGAAAATTGGGGGCTAGAGGTGTTGGGCGGAAAGATACAAAAGGTAACTAGCACATTTAAGATGCTATTACCATATTTCCCCCAAAATAAGACCCAGTCTTATAATTTTTTTACCACCAGGTCTTATTTTCGGTGTGTGTGTGTGTGTGTGTGTGTCTTCCACTGACTCACCTCACTTGCACACGTCGCCCCCGGCCTCCTTTTCACTGTCAGAGGCCTTCAGGAACTTCTTCTGCAGCTGGCTTCCTGGAGGCCTCTGCAGCTGATAACAGAGCTCCGGATCGATGCAGAGGCCTTTAGGAAAGCCTTGCTGGCTGTAGAAGAAATGGGCCGGCAAGGCAGGCGTCGGAGTGTGTGAGGCCTGGCTGCAACTGTCCGAAGGTAAGTAGTAGGGCAGCTCCACCCCCCATCCCCACCCTAGCTTAACTTTTACCCGTGTGCCTCGTCCCACCCTGTGCACCCCGGAGTGGGAGGGGTCTTAATTAGGGCTTATTTGGGGGGGGTAGGGCTTATATTGGGCATACGTGTAAAAATCAACTTAGGGCTTATTTTCGGGATAGGTATTTTTTCCCCGGGGAAACACGGTATTTGTACATTCTGATAATTATACACCTCTTTATAAAGTGATAAATAATGGGCCTGATTAGATCTCCAACAATCACAGATAGTGAAATTCACTTATTTACCAGGGAGCTTGGGTGGGATGAAAGAACACTAGCTACCCTTCTTCCTTTTTTTGGTCCTGGGCAGTGCCAATTAACACTCTCAATGAATAACCAAGACAAAATGAGCTGCTTCTAAAGATATGGAACCTATACATTTGTTGACTAGAATTCTTGTATCTATTACCTCTTCCTGCAAGACTGGCTTTCAGATAAGACAAAACAGTGTCATTTAGGATATATGATAGAACAACTATAAATACAAAATAATCTCAAGGAATTATTAAATACCTATTCAATAACCTAATACCTATAAATAAGAAACCCCTCTATTCTGTCCTCAATCACCTTTGGATCGCTCCCTTTACTGCCCTCTTCATTCACTAATGCTCCTTTTCCTATTATCTCTTCTTCTTCATAATCTAGTCTGAAGATCCTTATATTCTCCATTCCCCCTGCTCCCAAGGTGAAAAGTAGAATTCAGAAGGATTTATGCAGTAAAAATAACATCCAAAGTTATACATTTGCACAGACTTCCCTGCAAGCCCCAGATTTAAAAAAATAACACTGCAGGTGCATCAATGGGGTGCTAGCATTATGCTTTAGCATCTCTTCTCTCTCCCATTCCAACAACAGTGTTATGTTTTCAGAGCAGACCGCCAGCAAAGCTTGTTACTTAAATTTAAAAAGCCACAGATTTCATAGGCGTGAAAAAAGCTGTACACATGCAGACGAAGGTCTTCCAAGAAGTGAATCTAAAGTAGCCACTGGCCACTATTTCATAGGTCCCAAGAAGTAAGTAAATAAGAATTGTTTGTTGTATTTAATACCAAATAAAAAGATGGAGTACCAAGACCCTACATGCTATGGAGAGGTGTGTTAGCCAGTACCCAAGCAGACCCATCACCATGCATTCCCAGCGGCCCGAGACAGTATATTTACTTGGGTTTGGCATCAGCTTGGATCACATCTGACCTTCCATTTGTGTTGCTGTCATATGGGGGAAAAAAAGGATTAATGAGCAGGGACACAAAATTGAGGGGTGTGCCAAATCTAAAAAAGCGTCTTTCTATCATATAGGAAGAATGGAGTGGGCAGATTCTACCCATCTATTTAGGAGGAGGTTGGAAGCACACAGGTAGTCCTCAACTTATGACCATTTGTTTAACAGCAATCTGAAGTTATCACAGCGCTGAAAAGTGACTTATGATCTGTCCTCAAAGTTATAATTGTTGTTCCACTTCCATGGTCATGTGATCACAATTTGGGTGCTTGGCAACCAGCTCACATTTACCATGGCTGTAGCATTCTACAGTCACATGATTGTGATTTGCGAACTCCCAGCCCGTTTTCTACAAAAATCAATAGCGGAAGCCAGATTTGCTTAATGACTGCATGATTTGCTTTACAAATGCAGTGATTTGCTCAACCATGGTCATAAAATTGGGTCCATTCACATGATGATTCAGTTAACAATGACATCGCTTAGTGACTAAAATTCTGATTTCAGAATTCTGTGGTTCTAAGTTGAGGAATACCAAATTGATTGGCAGCTTTTTTTATCCAGAACCCTATTTTTAATGATTTTATTTTTATTTATAACCCACTGTTACTATTTTTTATAAATAAGTTAAAGGGGCGAACACACACACAATACTCCTTCCTCCCCCTACTTTCCCCACAACCACCACCCTGTGAGGTGAATTGGGCTGAGAGAAAGTGAGTAACCCAAGGTTACCCAGCCTAAGGCGGGAGTAGAGCTCACAGTCTCATGATTTCTAGCCTGATGCCTGAATCACTAGACCAAACTGGATCGCTGATATCAATCTGATATAAGTATTGAGCAGCATGTGGTTCTCTAGATGTTGTTAAAATGTCACTCCCAAAGTTGCACCCAGCCTAGCAATAATGAGGGATGTTGCAAATTGTTATTTCAGCAATATTTGAAGAGCAAAACACTGCCTTTCCTTGAATTTCAGAGATCTTTCTTCAATCACGATCTTTTTTGACCTTGATACTCAACTCCAATATGTTTCTTGGGACATTTTTTAGAGCCAGATGAAAATTTGTATCACAAACATTCAACCTTTCTTGCTATATAATAAAGGTGATGAGCTTTTAACACTATATCATGTCATCTGACATTTTCTTCTTCACTGTTCCTCCTACATCAAAACAAACAAACAAACTATTGCCATCTCTCCCACGAAAGATAACTGAGGAGGCAAGATTCCAAAGTCAAATGTTTGGGAGCATTCAGGTACAAACAAATGGGGTTACTTTATACCAATTTAGTGGCCCATCTAGCTCAGCTCAGGAAGGGAAACCTTAAACTGAAACCTAAACTTCCTGTAGTTCACCTATATGGACATGCTATTTTGATTCTTCATTGCTCTTTCATACACAAAGCTCCTTTTTTATTGTGATTTTGATCTTCCAAAAACCTTTCTCTCTCCAAGAGTACATGTTCAAACTCCGATCTCAGACACGCATACAGACTAGACCAGCATTTTTCAAACTAGGAAATTTTAAGATATTGATCTTCAACTTCCAGAATTCCCCAACCAGCATTCTGGAATATTGGTAACACAACTGTGTATGTTCTCTCAGTTGAACTGGAATTACATGCAGACTACACAAAGTGCTCTTATTAGAGATGGAAGGTAAAAATTAGGGGAAGGTCAAATTTTCTAACCGTGGAATAGCTGGCAGGCGTGTTCCATTTTCATCCACAAAGTGTCCACCAGCATTGAGAACCCAACAGTGATGCAGTGACATCAAGGAGTGTCTCGCAGTGGTGGGATTGTCCTTGCCATTTTGGCTATCGGCATTTTTCAAAGGAGAGAATTCATCTTCTCGCAGCACTTCATAAACCACAAAGTTCCTGGATTCAAAATAAAGTTGAGATTGGTCAAGTGTAAAGATTTTAATCACTTTCTGCTTCTACTATCATGTTTCCCCGAAAATACGACCTACCCCGAAAGTAAGTTCTAGCTTGATTTTTACATGTGCGCCCAATATAAGCCCTACCCCCCCAAATAAGCCCTAATTAAGACCCCACCCACTCCAGGGTACACGGGTAAAAATTAAGCTAGGGTGGGGATGGGGGGTGGAGCTGCCCTACTATTTACCTTTGGGCAGTTGCAGCCAGGCCTCGCGCACCCCAACACCTGCCTTGCCAGCCCATTTCTTCTGCAGCTGGCAAGGCTTTCCTGAAGGCCTCTGCAGCCAATAACAGAGCTCCGGATCGATCTGGAGCTCTGTTATCGGGCTGCAGAGGCCTTCAGGAAAGCCTTGCCGGCTGCAGAAGTTCCTGGAGGCCTCTGACAGCGAAAAGGAGGCCGGGGGGGGGGCACACGTGCAATTGTGGTGTCAGTGGATGACACCCCCCCAAAAAATAGGATCTGGTGCCTTTTTTGGTGGCAAAACAATATAGCAATAGCACTTAGACTTATATACTGCTTTACAGTGCTTTACAGCCCTCTCTAAGCGGTTCACAGAGTCAGCATATTGCCCCCAACAATCTGGGTCCTCATTTTACCCACCTCGGAAGGATGGAAGGCTGAGTCAACCTTGAGCCGGTAAGATTTGAACTGCCGAACTGCAGCTAGCAGTCAGCTGAAGTAGCCTGCAGTACTGCACTCTAACCACTGCGCCACCTCGGCTCTTTATATAAGACAGGGTCTTATTTTCAGGGAAACACGGTACTGTCAACTATAGATGGACATTAGCAATAAACTCATATGCCAAGATAAAGTCAATAGAGGGGAAGAAAACATTTCTACAATTATTTATATCTTCACCCAAAACATTTTTTCAAAGCTTTCAAAACTAAAATGCCTACCAACTTTATAGCAAATTCTGAAGCTAGCTGTAGTCCTTCCTTTAGATAGGCACAAAGATAAACTGGCATTACAGAGTCTTTGAAGAAGTTTGCCTTGAGCTTCAGTCTAAACTGGATGGCCACTTAGTATCTGCTTTGTCCTCTTTAAACCACATCTGTTCCTCCTGTTGCTTTTGACTGGTTCCCAAGACAACTTTAGGACAAATTACTGTTCCTCATTCTTCTGTATCACCATACACGTCCTACAAATGCCACACAATCTAATTTGAATAATTATATGTAGCATATCCTTTTTTGATCCATGCTTAACCGCACATCTTACTCTTCTATCTGCCAGCTTCTCGTAATGTAATGTTTTCAGACAGCTCAGCTTCTCAGCTGCACTCAAAATGATAATCTCATACAATCAGGAGTGGGACGGGGGGGGGGGGAGAGAACTTTCAAAAGAAAAATAAAGCCAAGACTTACTTAGCAAACTGGAAGATATCAAATACAAATTTTTCCATTTTAATTCCATTTGGTTTGTCAGGCTTCAGAGCTTTTCCTGTGGTCACGTCTACATATGGGACTTTTTTCTGAGCTATGTGATGTTGCAACTGAGGTTCATAATCACTGAAACATCAAGATAGGAGTCAGCAGAGTAAGAAGCACACCATGGTCTATCAATTGGTCTATCTCCATTTTTAAATCCCATCATTCTGGCAGGCAAATAATAGCTATTCCAAAACTGAGCCACCTTTTTACTCCTGTAAGAAAGTAGCACGACTGTTAATTACCGTCAATTAGGGCTCACCACTGGTTGTAATCTCCTCCTGTCCCTTACCTTGTTTACAGCTCAGTGTAAACGTCAATCCACTAAAATCTCTTGACACATTTTCTGAAAGAATCTAAGTTATTGTATGGATTTTGACCTTGAGCTCTGAACAATTCTGATTCTACATACCAGAGACTGTGCCACCTCATCAGTTATCTTTTTCCTGTCAGGACATCACTAGCAATGTTCTGTGATGCTAAACATATAGATGAATCAAGTGCCAAACTAGGAATCATTAATAAAACAAATAAACAAACAAACCCGAAAATTAAACTGAATATAAAATCATCTTGGTTAAAACCTTGAAAATAAAACTGAATAAATATAATAACATCCTGATAAGTGCATCTCAGAAAGGACTAAGGAGAAAAAAGCAACCATGATCAGGAGACCAGAAGAAATCCTCAACAAAGAGAGACTACCACGTTGCACCTTAGAAAAAAAAATGGGTAAGGGGAAATACAGCAAAGGAAAATAAAATCACGTTCTATATGTCCTAAAAGATTTTTAAAAGTTTTCTACCAGCAGCATTCTTTGCCTTGTGCAATTTGTGAGTGTTGCCTATATGATACTTTCATGGTATGCTAAACTTAAATAGTTTTTATTTCTTGGTTTGAACCATCCTGAGTATTATAGGCTGTGCCATAGCAAACATAATTTTTAAAAAAGAACATATTTTAGCATGAAGAGCAGAAATGACCTTAGAACAGCATTTCATAGAACAGCATGATTAAAGAAAGTCCTTACTTGACAATATCTTTTAGAAACTCCATTGTGAAGTAGTGATTGGCAATGTTGCCAGCATTAAAAAGTAATCGGCCATCAGAACTTCTTTTCTGGGCTGTGGCCAGAGAAATCTCACTGTATTCCACTACTTTATAAACACCATCTACTTGGCACACCACTCCAACTGGTTCTGTCGGATTAGTTTTTTCGACAACCTAGTAGTGGGGTAGAAAACAGAATTCCATACATGGAAAGGAGATGCTCAAGCTGGCTTTAGAGAAAGCCAAGGAATACAAAATATTATGGCTGATGCATGCTGAATAATTTAAACGCCAAAGAATACCAAAAATAAATCAATATGTGCTTCACAGACTACAAAAAAGTTTATGATTGTGTCAATCATGTCAAGCTGCGGAATGTTCTTAGGAAAATGGAAATCCCAGAATATCTCATAATTCCTATGTGAAACCTGCAATCACAATCTGGATGGAACATGTGACAGATTGCTTCCAGGTCAGCAAAGGAGTAAGACAATGCTGTATACTCTACCTTTATTTATTCAATTTATATACTGAATATATATTGAGAGAGGTTGGATTGGGAAAATAAAAATGAGCTTTTAAAATTGGAGGAAGAAACATCAGTAGCCTGTGACATGTAGATGACACTTCCCTGATAGACGAAAATATAGGTTCTATTAATGAAAGTCAAGGAGCACAGTGAAAAAAATGGAATTAAGATTAAATACAAAGCCCAAACTAACGATAATAGGTACATCAACCAACATTAGAATGGACAATGAAAATATTGAAGTGGTAATTATATTTTGCCTTTTAGGGGTAACTATCAGTAGTAAAGGAACCCGCGGTCAAGAAATATGTTGTAGAATAATTGGCACAGTAGCAATAAAGGCCTTGGTTATTTATTTTTTCCATTTTTTTTAATATTATAATGACTAAGAAAGGGAGGGGACAACTCATTCTCTTCAGTCACTTGTTACCTTTGCTCCACAGTCTGCTCCTTTCTGTATACAAAAACCAATGAACCGAGGGTCAGCAACTTTTACCAAAATGTTATCCACGCAATAGACATGTATGCTGCCAATTCCTCGTTGTTCCATGTCCTCTATAATATGATGAGTTCCTAAAGCTCGGTACAGACCCCCATTGCCATCTTTAGGGAAAAAAAGAAAATGCTACTTTATTGTTTCTTGGTTTGTTTTTAGCATTTCTGACTTTTTTCAAGCTACATTTGATATACAGATGTAAAGGTTTGCAATGCAGAATGGGGAACATTTTGTTCCTGGTTCTACAGGTAGCCCTCATTTAGTAACTGCTTCAGATAGTGACTGTTTGCAAATATGATAATAATAAACATAGTAAATGATAGTGAAAAATCATTTTCTGATCAATCTGCACACCTATGTCCAAATTTTTGCACTTGACAACAACACACATTGTAGTAACAGTAATGCTGGCTTTGTTGCGTGAGAATTTTATCTGAAGGAGATGGCAGCATCCAGCGATCTTCATAGCATCTCTCTGTCACATGGATTGCTTAGTGACTATTTCTCTGGAACGAATTGTAATTGTTTGATGACGACTACCTGTACTTGCTTACTGTTGAATAGAGTTTTCAAATCAATATTTCCTATTTGTTTTTATGGAAAAAATTTAATACTGCTTTGTAGAGCTTATGGTTTTTTTCCTTATATATATATAACTTTTTTTGTTTTATCAATGTATAAAATGCAAATAAAAATAAAAATAGGAAATTAAGGGAAGAAAAAAGAAAGGGGGAAAGAAAATATGGGGTACAGGGAAGAAAGAAAAAGGTGTTGACTTCCAACTCTTTAGCACAGTTCAAGATAACATTACAATCTCAACTTTTTAACTTTTACACATTAGTATATAACTAGCCATTTCTATAACAACAAATCTATCTAATCTAATTTATTTATGTATTTATTTATGTATTTTATTTATTTATGTATTTTATTTATGTATTTCTATTTGCACTTAATAATCTTTATAAACTACAACCATTTATATTAACAAAATTCACTGTATTATTTCAGATTCTTTAACCTTAAAGGGAAACAATTTTTTTCATCTATTTTAAAACACTAAGCTTTTCTTTAAAAACATTTCTAAAATTAAAACATTCTAATACATCTTTTTTAACTTCCTCTTAGCATACATACTTTAAAGTTATTTCAGACCAATAACATTCCAATTAACTCCAATTAACTCATTAAATTTAGATGACTCCCTCCAAGTTACTCTCATAGAATATTTTTCTTCTTGTTGTATAAATCCTTTTTAAAGCTCTAGATTTTTCTTTAAGCTAACACATCTTTTTCTTTAACTTTCTCTTAACATAGTTTCAAATACACTTTCAATAATATTTTACAAACTTTAGGAATTACTTAAGCATTTTATATATAAAGGAAAAATACATTTTCAAACTTTAGATTAAGACTTTTTTTCAATTACAAATACCAATGTATCAAACCGATGAAAATCCATCCTAATTCCAATTGACTGTGGAATGTTATTTATTACTCAAATAACTTTGTGTCCTGCTGATTTTATTGTAGAGATTCCTGCTAACTCCAATACACAAAGATAATCAATCTTTTCAGAGTAATCTGATTAACTGCCTATATCTCGACACTGTTAGACTGTGGATAATTACCCAAACAAGATTTTAAAGTTTGCTTCAATTCCGAGTTACTGATTCATTCTTATAAATCAAACAGATCTACATCTTACCTGGGGCCATAGAAACTTTGCCCTTTTCTTCCAGGAAAATTTTCCCATTGAAGTCCATGGCAGGCAGCATCCCTTGTTTGAAGAAGATCACATTCTCCTTCTTCAAACCAAAATATTTGTGTTTTAGAAAAAATTCTTTAGTCAGTTCTATTGTCCTGCCACTGGTCATTATATACCTGCCCAGACCAACAAGAGAGTCATAATTCATTAAAGTCAGACACAAATACATCTAGGATATGCATTCATTTTGAAACAAGAAGAAATCCTTACCATGGAATAACACATTGAAGGCCATGTTGCTTTTCGGCTAGCTGCTGCAGTTTTAAAATACGCTCTGCTTGGATCTGAAACAGCGTTTTATGGGAAAGTAACCCTACATCATACATTCCTTTGGGATATGAGACACCAAGCCTTGTCCCTTGCCCACCAGCTAACAGAAGAACAGCAACTTTGCTCTGAGAAATCTGTCGGAGACCTAAACCAAAGAGGAAAAATGAAAAGGAATAATCTGATCCCCTCAAGTGCCACTTCATGGCAATAGACATTTTATTCTACTTTTGAATAGCATAGTCATAAGAAATTGTACTGTAAGCACAGGAAAAAAAAATTCTGCATCTCTGAATGATTTTGCCATTATTGTTTCTAGATATTTCATCCATCTCTCTCTCTCTCTCTCTCTCTCTCTCTCTCCCCCACCCTCTCTCAGCATAGGATGGAAAACACCTATTCTAAAACCAAAACTTTAACCTTTCTAACCACAGAATGCAAAAATAGATACTTGCCCAAGTAACATATATATAAGGCTGTCCATAACACCTCTAGGGTAAAATCTTCCTAAATAACTTCCTGCTTTCGATTGTGCCTGAAACTATTGAAGCATTTCAGTACAAGTGATTCCATAGGTAGATGTAAACAGATGAGCAACTGATATAACTGATATAAAACATTAAGTTTTTAACTTAATTTCTGCAGCACAGTAGTGCCTACATATATTGCAAGTATTCAATGGCCTGAATGCTGTATTGTCAAAATCTCATTTTCTAACATTTTAAATATCTCTCAATTCAAACAATCAACTTCTTTGATCTGCTCTTATCCTGCAAGCAATGCAGGATTCTAATGGCTGGTGGGTGAGCTAAAGATAAAGGTTTTGTTTATCAAGTTCAGTTGATTCAAGGTGTAATACTAGTTTTTCTTCACATTTTACGTTTCTTCAGTGTTATTGCTGATCATTCTTCAAAACACACTAAATTCACTAAATAATTATCATAAATCATAGAATATAAGGATCTTAGAGATCATATAATCCAATGCTGTGATCAGTGCAGGAATCCACAGGCATAACATCTTCAGATGATGGCCATTCAGTCTTGTTAACATCTCCAGCCAAAAACAGCCCACCCTTTCCCAGGGCAATCTGTTTCACTGTTAAATGGCTTTTGTCATTAGGCTGATGTTCAAATAAAAACTGTTTCCCAATAATTTAAACATATTGTTTCTTCTTGTCTTCTGGAGCAACTCTGCAGAATTCTTCCTCTGTGTGTTAGACTCTCAAATACTTGAAGACAGCTACCGTGTCACTATACAATCTGCTCCTTTCTAGACTAACGATAGCCAGTACATTTTTCTTCACTTTCTTATCATCTCATTTGCCCTTTCTGGGACATGCTCTAGTTTGTCAATGTCCTTTCCAAAATGTAATGTCCAAAAAAAAGTATATAATATTCTAGATATAGCTTAAGCAATTAACATAGGGAAAATTACTTCTTTTGATCTTGATTTTGTAGTTCAATTGGTATAGTCTAGATTGCATTTGCTTGTTTTTGCAGCTGCAACATGCCATTGGCTCATATTCAGCTTGTAAGCTATTGAGAATCCAGATCCTTTTTGCATATACTGGTGCCCATTATGATCCCCCCCCCATTATTCAAACCTTTGATTTTTTTCCTATCCAAATGTAGGAGTTTGCACTGACTCTGCTGCAATTCATTTTGCTGGCTTCTGCCCATTGTTCTGTTTATCAATCCCTAGCTACTGTAAAGAATTTAATAATAATAAGGAAAGCAATCACCTGATAATCAAGTGAAACTTATATCTAGGAGGTTAAAAGTACAGCTTCATTAACCACTTTAATGAATATTTACCAACTGATATGCAAAAAGTGGACTAATAAATGAGAATATTTGTAGTTCAGAATTGAAATGAGGGGGTCCTTGGAGCTCTCTGACTAAACTGGACTAGGAGAGATCCCACTTTATTTTTTGTTTATCTAGGCCAGCTTCTGCAAACTGGTTTTCTCCATGTGTGATAGACTAAAACATCTGGAGAGCAGCTGATTGGGGAAGTCTTCTCTAGACAATGTCATGTCATGCTGCAGGTTTACTTTCTTAAAATATCCTATGTGTCCTGTTGGATCCTTACACCTACCTTCTTTCTCCCATACTGGCAGTTGAGTTTGGTCACGTGTTGTACTCCCAAGGACCTCACGTGGCACAGGTTCCATCTTTGCATCCATGCTTTCCTGCCCTGGTAAATGGCTACTATCTAACATGGCTTTTTTGAAAGCCTGGTCCAGCTCCTTGAGATCCATGGTGTTTAATTCTTTATATAGTTCTTGTTTTTCTAGTTCATTTAATTCTTCCCAAAATTGAAGGAGGTGGCTTTGTCCTGCTTCAGCCAAGCAGTGCTGGAGCACATGGATATTGATGTCGCTGTCCATGACCCTGCATAAGAGAGAAAAATGTATTTAGGAAGCTCATTGTGCATGAGAATTTTCTGCATTTTTTCCAGCATTCATTTGTGGAGTTAACTCTAACATAACTTCATGGAGACTTTGAGAAAAAAAATTAGGCATGCTGGATAGCAGCATGAACACTGCAGGACTCCTCCACTCCCATTATGTAACAACAAGAATACTGAAAAGAGTCTACAAGAGGAAAAGTCCTCACAAAGAATTTTTTTTTCTTCTGTGTGGTTCCTATATTTCTGTGAATAACTTCTTCGTAGTGCTCCCTATTCACTTTCAGTGCCCCTGATTTAACATGAAATGTGGTTCTGATATAGAACTATAAGATAAGCTGAAGCTGCAGTCTTCTGCAAGCACCCAATACATATTTTCTTGATCTTACCCAATACTAAAAATGAAATGCACTAAAACTGTATGATATGGTCTTCTGGAGAAGTAGATAACAGCTATCTGATAAAAGGTATCTGAGTCCAAATATGATTAAACAAGAACAGAAATTATGAATTTAAATATAAATTCAAAAATTGTACACTGAATTGTACAAAATACAGAATATAAATCTAGTGAATATTATGCATGTATTATTATGTTAACTTATGAATTCCACTATTGTTTGCTTTAGTTCTGTCAGTGCCAACCATCTGCTGGAGAATGGATTCCTTTCCCTCCAAGAGATGTTGAGCACTCTCCAAAATGGAGAGTGAAAGGAGTATATAGGATTCTACAGGATTTCTCAAATCACAGCCAGAGCAAAGATAGATTTTTCAAAGGCTTAGATTTGTACACAGAATTTTATTTTATTTTATCCCAGTTTCAGCACAAACAAAAATAAAAACATAACCCATAAGCAAAAGACACGAAAAAGAGACGGCTATCCAGACTATCCATGAGTCAAGATATAAGCATTGGCAGTTTAATTTCCCTTTGTCACTAGCATGAACATGTTCATTCATTTGTTAACAAAGCAAACTGAACACAATTTTACATATATATGGCATGATTATCTGACAGTCCAACATTTAATCTTCCTCCACCCCAAATGCTCCTATTACCTCTACAATGGTTATGGTAGTACCATTCTTTCACATTTTTACATATGTATAAATGGCAGAGATTCTACTGCACATTTTTTTGACAAATAGCATAAAAATATTTTGGATTTTTTTTTTGTAATTCGCAGATCCACTGAAATGATCACCTATACATTTGCTGGGTAGAAGCATTCAAATGATCTGGCTTTGCAACACCTGTGCATATAAATGTTTAATAGGGTTAAAGTCAGCTGTGCTGCACCGACTTATCCACATGGTCCTGTGTAAATTCTACACTATCCTAGTCGTATTCAATGCACCTTACACTCAGGTAGAATTGCACTTGACTTATATAATATTTATAAAGATGACATTTATATTAATGTTTAAGAAATACACATCCATCAGGATCACTCATCTTTTCCTTAGGTTAGAATGCACGGATACCATGTAATAACTTAAGTAAAATTAACCGGCGTAACCATAGGAGCTTGTTTTAAAGACCAACTTTTAAATAGCATACATAGAATTAGAAACGTAACACAATGACAGTATAATTCACCAGGCTCAACCCAAATGAACAATAATATTTCCAGACGATGTGGCTCCCTTTCGTCCCCAATATAAATGTTCAATTTTAAAAAATGCAACTCGCCCTCCCTTTTTCATAGCTCGCCCCAACGCTGGCTCTAGGAAAATAGCAAACCTCGCCTGTTTCGCCGGCCACTCAGTTGCGTCAGGCAGCCCCTTTTACAACCCCACTAAATCAGCTCGGCTCGTCTTTTTCCTTCTTCTCACACCAACCTATCAAGAGCTCCTTCAGAACTCCGCCCCCCTCGGCTTAGATTAACCAATAACCAGGCAGGAGGAGGAACCCGCGGCTTCGGCCTCGCTCTCGCCCACTAACTGGGTGGGGTAATGACTCTGGAATGTAGCCACGTCATGCTTCAGCGGAACGGACACGGAACGCTATTGGCTCAAAGCCAGGAGGCGGGGTTTGAGGAGAAAAGTGACCCGCCTTAGGAAGGCAGGATGGGGTAGAAGTGAGCTTGAAGCCGGAGACGAGCTCTATTTGTCGTGGCAAAAGCTTTCGCTGGCGTCACTGGGAGGGGGGGGGGGGAGAGAGGCGGGAAGTCTCACGCCTCCGCTTCCGTCATGTGATTGACATTGGCCCCGGCAATAGTCCCCATTACATTCCGCTTCCTTAGGCGTGAGTGATGTGGCAGCGAACTTTGCTTTGTGGTTCCTTTTCTGCCCTTCAGTCTGTTTCACTTTTACCTTTTGGCTATGTTCGCATAATGCTCTTTGCCCGTGGTTAACTGAACCAAGGTTTATTTAATCCGCTTCTGGGTTCACACTTGTAACATAAGCGAACCCTCAGACTAAACGGTGTATAAAGGTAAAGGTTCCCCTCGCAGGTATGTGCTAGTCGTTCCCGACTCTAGGGGGCGGTGCTCATCTCCGTTTCATAGCCGAAGAGCCAGCGCTGTCCGAAGACGTCTCCGTGGTCATGACTAAACGCCGAAGGCGCACGGATACAGTATAAGAAATAGTGTATTGGTTTGGTGCGGTAAATAGTTGCAAAACGGCTTTCTAGTTTATTTTTGCTCAGAAGGAGTGTAGTTCTGAACTCCAGCCAGTGTTTTTTCCTGTTTACTATTTTAACTTCACAATCCTTGCAACTTGACAATGTACGTACTGTTTCCTGCTCTTGTTTATTCTAATGAAGATATTGCCTGTGCAGATTTGGGGATTTTTTAAAAATGTCAGATTCAGCTATCTTTGCTTTTCACATAATAAAAGCCATTAACGTGGACCAAAACTGCCAGCACAAAACTAGTATACTGGTTTTGGAGAGCTGGTCTCTTGAACAATTAACTTTCCCCTTCAAAGGAATATATTCTGTATAAATTAACATTCAGTCATGACCACATGAACTACAGTATTCTTCCCCCTTTTAAATTTCTCCAGGGACATTATTCCACTCTAAAAATTTTGTTTTATCGAAGTTGCTTTATCAAATACATGGTCTATAGTCTGTAGAACATTGGCTTTAAATACAAGCTTCACTACTTTTGCTGTCATACTTTGGGAACATAAAAGATGTAAATAATATGCTTAATTTCACTGATCAGGAAACAGGAATCATGTTAATTAAAATGAAGGTTATCTGGCATGGCTGATGGGATTGGATTTCCTCTCTGAGGACCAATGTTGGCTTAGTAGTAAAATGAGCATTTTGGGAGGGGAAAAGGTGATGGAGAAGCAATTTTTATTTTCAACGTGATCGAAACATTCTGAGGGTTGCACTTAAGAAATGGAACCATTCTATAGGTGCATTCCATTAAAGTTCTGTCTTCAAAATATGTGATATTGGGCTTTAAAATTCCTTGCTGGAAATTACCGTATTTTTTGCACTATAAGACACACTCCCCCACCCAAAAAAGTGGGTGGAAATGTCTGTGAGTCTTATAGAGCGAATATTGCGGTGGGGGGAGGGGGGTTGTCACCGCCGCCACTTGTAACTGCTGCCGCCGTTCGCTGCCGCCGGGGAACGCTGGAGCCTTCACTGCTGAGCAGCTGATCGGCTGTTGGATCAGCCTCCCGGAATACCACAGATCAGCTGTTCTAGGCAGCGATCGGCGGCGGCAAACGGCGGTGGTGGCGATAGGTGGCGGCGGCGATAGGTGGCGGCAGCGATAGGTGGCGGCAGCGATAGGTGGCGGTATTCCGGGAGGCCATTCCAACCGCCAGTCAGCTGCTCGGCAGCGAAGGCTTCAGTGTTCCCCGGCGGTGGCAGCAGCTCAGCTCAATTGACCAGTGGTGGGTGCAACAGAGCATAGCCCTGAGAAGCCACGCGCTGGGGCTGCAATAAGATGCTAAAGCTGACCAGGCTGTTTGCTGCTTGCTGCAAGGACGCTAGCCAGATGAATACCGGATGGATGCTGGGAGGCAGAGGCAGATTTTTGTTTCTTGTTTTCCTCTTCTAAAGCTAATGTGCGTCTTATGGTCCGGTGCGTCTTATAGTGCAAAAAATACAGTATATTTTCTGGAATTTCATTATTCTCAGACATGATTCTTTAGTGATGAAAAAGTGGGAGAGAGAATTTATAAGATTAGAATTTATAAGAATAGAATAGGGCTTGTATTTATCCAAAGATAAAGCATTGCTAACTTAAATACAGAAAGTGGATTCTCACAACTCATTATATAACTAACTTGTTTTTAGGTCAGCATCTGTATCAGGCTACTTATTTTTGTTTGTATTATGGATAACAGCTTAGAATGTAATGTGAACCCTAACAAATTGTGGTTTTTATAATAAACTTAGTGTAATAAATAAATCCAGACATTGCAGTGATGGTGTTTTTTTCTTTAAGCAGTTTGAATATCAAACACATTATTTAGTAACAGAAATGCATAGATTGTATTATTAGTGTATATGTATACAGGTAGTGCTCAACTTATGATCACAATTAAGCCTAAAATTTCTTTTGCTAAGCCTGACAGTAGCTAAGTGACTTTTCTTGCCACCATTGTTAAATGAATTACTGCAGTTGTTAAGTTAATAACACAGTTGTTAAATTTATCTGGCTTCCCCATTGACTTTGCTCGTCAGAGTGTCGCAAAAGGTGATCACATTACCCCAGGACACTCAACCATCATAAATACATGCCAGTTGCCAAGTGTCTGAATTTTGATCACGTGACCAAGGGGTGCTGTAATGGTCCTAAGTGTGAAAAACAGTCATAAGCCACTTTTTTCAATGCTATTGTAACATCAGTCACTAAATGGATGGTTGTAAGTCGAGAACGAACTGTATAATGATGATGATAATCTACATTTGCATAAAGAAGTCTACAGAGGATAATATTTATAAAAATAAGTTATATCTTATTAGAAAATTTAATTACTTTGTTTTCTTTCTTGCAAAGTTCATTTCTTTCTTGCAAAAAAGATTTGAGTTCTGAAGTAATGCTATCTCTGATGTTGAATAGGATGAGTCATTAAAAATCAATGCCAGTTCAGCCAAAATAAAACAGAACACATCCATGAACCCTTAATGGAGAAAAGGTCTGAGGCTTGACAGGGTGAACAGAACTAATCCTGCTCTGCCAGTCAGATATTAGATGCATCACCAATAGAAACTGGAAGAGTAGCAGGGAATCTTCTCCAACAAATCACATGGTTGAGCTGGCCAGAACAAATTCTAAAGTGAATTTGGAGATCCATGGAGAGCTATGCTGGGAAACTTCAATATTCATGTTAATATTGTTTATTCAGATCTGGCTCTGGTCTTGCCTATTATGCCAACCATGTGGGCGGGGAGATATCCTCAAGATTATAGGCCTAAAACATGTTTCCATATGCTTTCAATCAGTCAATGAATACAAGTTATTCCATTGTTTTGGACTGCTCAGTTCCTGCAGAGAGACAGTCTATCCCCACAGGTGTCCTTTAAAGGTTTTCTGCAGCACTTGATCTGGGATGCCTGAGTCTGGGATGCCTGAGTCTGGGATGCCTGAGACCTGGGGTGAAACAAATCAGAGTTCTGCCAATTTTTTTTCTAGCCCAAGTGACAGCAAAACCAATGACCTTGACAACCATTACATTAATTATCTGGAAAACTGAAAAATCTCTTTCAAGATAAAATATTGGGAAATCATGGGCAAAGTGATATCACCATGCAAAGTGGTCCTCTTTCATCATGCATCCCTCCTACCTGCCATCAAGGTTATTTTTTAATATGGCTCTGCTATATTTCCAGAAGAAAAGAATTGGGTTCAGAATTAACTGTAGTGATTAATTTTCACTTGGATAATTTGAAAGGTGGCTAATGTTTGGATTCCAGCTGTGTGCCCATATTCATCCAAGATAGTCCCACCACTCTTCAAGGAGAGGGATTAGTAGTGTTTATTGCCACTGGTTGTGATGTTGGGTTGGAGGGGAAACAGAGCCTGGAAAAATCTACCAAGCACTCACTGCCCTTAAATTGTCCTGCAATAAATCTGTAAGGACAATACCATTTGCCAGCCTCATTATCGAGGCAGATTAAAGCTTGCTTGTCAGGGCAGCACAAGTTACCCCAGCATGTTTTTCTACTGGCTCATAAACTGGAAAAAGCCCCTTACCTTAGCTGTGAAGAGGAGTTTTTCAAAAACAAATGGTGAACTGCTGCAATCCAGGGGGTCTATAAATGTGCCTATCTATTCAGAAAAAACCCCCACAATATTCTGGAGTCTTACAGAGCACAGTAAGAAAAAAAAACCTAACAGGTTTTTTTTTTACTAACTGATACCTAAAGTGGCAGCTATTTATTTATTTATTTATTTATTTATTTATTTAGTCAAGTACGTATTTGATAATATACATAAGTATAACATTATTTGAATACATAAAATGAGTACAAATAAAAGGGAACATTTGGACAGGGATGGTAGGCACGCTGGTGCGCTTATGCACGCCCCTTATAGACCTCTTAGGAATGGTGTGAGGTCAACAGTAGACAGTTTAAGGTTAAAATTTTGGGGATTTGGGGAGGAAACCACAGAGTCAGGTGCCCAGAATTTCCAGTGTGGTGGCATAAGGTATTCTGTTGTGAGCAGAGGAGTGGAGGACTCTTCTCGTAAAATATCTCTGGACTCGCTCAATTGTATTAATGTCCGATATGCAGTGCGGGTTCCAGACAGATGCATATTTAATTTAAATAATGAATTTAATGAATAGCCTCTTCATGACAGCTTCCCCCCCCCCCCATTTGTGTGTGTATAACATGCTCCTAAAATGGGTCAAGTAATTCTGAAAGGTTGATTACCCCTGCATTAATACCATAGGATTTCTTATGGAACAAAGCCATCTCTTTCTATCTTCTTCTCAGTCTCAGTTGAAGTACTGCTAATTTGTCAAAATCTGCTTACATTCAGATTCAGGTTGCATAACCTTAGAAAGAGGTCTCATTTCAACCAATCTTTATGTAAAGCTAAATCAACAAATTACTTGAAAGGCCAGTTTAGGGATAGATCATCTTGGAGAAGAAGATCCATCTACCCTGTTTTCCCCAAAATAAGACATCCCCTGATAATAAGCCCAATCGGGCTTTTGAGTGCATGGCAATAAGGCCAAGCGCTTATTTCAGGATTCAAAAAAATATAAGACAGGGTCTTATTTTTGGGGAGACACGGGTATGTGGTCGCTAGAAATCAAAAACAACATGATGGCACATAATCAAGTCAACAAATTATCTTAGAAAAAAGTATTGGCAATTTCTCGCTAACTTCAGCATATGTGTCAAGCCTCAGCTTTGTAAATTTCTTAACAAGGATGTCACGTAAATTGGTGGTTAGTGAGTCAGTTCAGAGGGAGTAAAATCTGAATTTCCTAAATTTGACAGGGATTTCTTTTTTGTTATGGATACCACAAAACAGTCTTTCAGCTGGCTACTACATTAAAATGTTCATTTTCCTTACTTGGATTGAGGTTGTTCTACTTACATACGTATAGAATTGGGCCATCGGATGCTGTAACCTTCCTGAAGGAAGTATTTGAATGCAGATGCTTGAACATTTGCACCATGTTATGAATGACTGGGTTCAGCTGCAAAATAAGTAAAATGTTATTGATGCTTACTCATCATATGTGGGTACTTTTTATCTCCTTGGTAACTGCTATAAGCACTTTGGAGAAAGTAATATTAAGCAGAGTTTGGGAATAAACCCAGATTATTCTTACTTTCACACCAAACTTTTTTAAATTTTCAACAAATATTTTTAGATTGTTTAAAGAAATTATGTAACTGGTCTGCAGCCATTCCAGCTATTGCCTATCCTCTAACCAGTTTTCCTGTGGGCTTCACGTGAGGCCCTGAGAGTCCTTTTTGGCCCTAAGAGAAAAGAATTCAGGTGGGACAGCTAGAGACTTTTATTTCTTTGGCAGCAATTCTGCCTGAAAGATGCTTAACAATACTGTAGACAGAAAGAAGATCCTACCACTTCCTGGAAACGTTGAAGAACAGGGGAAAAAACTGATATTCTTTCTGCTGTTGCAATTGTGATTTTCTACCAGGTTTTTAGGGGTTTTTTTTTATATCACGTTTTCCCAGATTACAGTATGCTTAGAGCTGTTTACACAATAGCTATTTAAATTCATATAGTATATCAAGTAACATTTTCCGTACATTCAGAATAAATCAAAATTCAGACTATAAAAGAAGAAAAAAGTTGATTAATAATCTTAATGCTGAGACTCTCAACATAATCATAACACATTTTTGTTCAATAAATTCAATATTCCTGATCTGCCCCAAACAGGAAATGACTAAAAGATGCAGCAGAATAACCACAAAGCACAACTCCACCCTCTTTTTTGATGGATGTTGTTTATACTGGATATTCAGAGAACTCTTTTTTTAATCTGTACAACAGTGAAAAGGCAGCTTTGCCTCTATAGCTAATAGAATAGTTTTTCCTCTCTGTCTCTGTTTGTTTTGGGAAGTATTTTTCCCCCCTATGTTGAAGTAATTTTGCTTGCATGTGTATTAAATTATTTTGATTATTTTTAGAGAGAGATCTTATTCATCTTCCACGAATTTGATATTGTAAGGTTTTTGAGTGCAGCTCAGAATCTGAATTAATCCAATGAAACTCTGAAAATGAGGCCACTGATATTCAGCTTTATTATTGATCAAGATTAAAGCTGGGCGACCTTTTATCTCCCACCTTAAACAGAGCAGGCAGAGAGAGAAAAAGCAAAAGCTGCAGCTGCCGCGCGCAAAAACTTTTTCTCGAACTTCTTATAGTTTACACAGCTTGCACAAATCGTCATAGTGTTAGAAACATAATTTCATATCTATCAGTTCATGCAAACCTCATGATTTTCTCAGCGCTCTGAAAACAAAGGACCTCAGAAAGGAAGAAAAGAATACATTTTCTGGCATATAGCCAGGGGTGAAATCCAGCAGGTTCTGACAGGTTCTGGAGAACTGGTAGCGGAAATTTTGAGTAGTTCGGAGAACCGGCAAATACCACCTCTGGCTGGCCCCCGAGTGGGGTGGGAATGGAGATTTTGCAATATCCTTCCCCAGGAGTGGGGAGGGAATGGGGATTTTGCAGTATCCTTCCCCTGGAGTGGGGTGGGAATAGAGATTTTGCAGTATCCTTCCCCTGCCATGCCCACCAAGCCACGCCCACCAAGCCACGCCACACCACACCACGCCCACCAAGCCACGCCCACAGAACCGGTAGCAAAAAAAATGGATTTTACCACTGCATATAGCCCAGAGCTTTGTTAGGGGGTGCTATCTCACATTAGGTTGCTGAGAATACACATTTTAAGTTACAAGCGCCTAGAGGCTTTATCTTTGCAGTTGGCACATTAGGTTACAATGGAGCTTCTCTCAGCAGCAATTAACAAAAGCTGAGTTAGGTTACACTCTGTGTATGCTCTAATCCTTTCAATATTATGTTGCTTTTTGCAGCTTAGCCACCATCTTGGAATGTTTCTGGGTGTTGCTGGTTAGATAGTCAGTTAGTTAGTTATATACCACCTTTATTATTTTTACAAACAACTTGGTGAATATATCCAATATGCCTTCCTCCTATTTTTCCCACAACAACAACCCTTTGAGGTGCGTTCGACTGAGAGAGAGTGTCTGGCCCAAGGTCATGCAGTTGGCTTTCATGGCTAAGATGGGACTTGAACTCATCTTCTCGCTTGCTTTCTAGCCTGGTGCTGTAACCACCAAACTGGCAAGATCAAACATCATGATCAAACATCCTTTATGACCAGACATGTTCTCATGGCCATTATTTCGTGATGCCCATGTGAATTTGTCAGATTTCTAGTTGTTAGACTATTTTTTCTAACAAAAATCCCAGAACTACATATTCTCCATGTCAACCCTGAAGCTGGCCTGAGCGATGCCATTTTCTAGCTTCAGTGTTGCCAGACTGGAGCTGAGGGTTAGAGGGGGGGAATAGAGATAGAGGGGGTTGTAGCCAAAACAAAATACTTTCTCTTCGGAACCAAGGACATTCCCACAGGTGGTCGGAGAGAGGTGGAGTGACGTTACCAGGCAACCAGATGACACGATGATTGGACCATATGACTGACTGTTTAGGGAAGTGGAAAAACTTTTACTTTTAACTTGGTGAAAACCGTGGGAATGTTCAGAGTCGGTTTTCACCAGCCTGTGCCAATATGATATTTCCAATAAATCAGTTCTTTGAGGAATCTACCTGCCTCAGAGTCCTATTTATCATGGGAGTATTACTTGGAACCCTGACACTCCAATTATTCACATCTGTCACCCAGGTTTATTCATCATAAACCAAACTTTTGAACTGCAATGTTTCTAAAGTGTTATTGTTACCTTTTTTATCTTATCCATAATTAGCCCTGTTATTGGTTTAGGAACCACAACCCATTTTTCCCACTATTCTTGAATCTTGTCTGGCATTCTGTGATCTGGATGAAGTGTACACATATCAGAAGGACTTCCAAAACTTCATCTTTAACTTATGGCAGTACAACTGGCAAGTAATTTGAGGAAACAGTTATTGACTTCAATTCTTGTGTTGTTTTTTTCCAGCAGTCCCAGGTGTCCTTTCTACAATCACACTTTCTGGATGAAAATGTAATTGTTATACCTCAGATTTCAGGATGAGCTTTCAAAAATAAACTCAAAATAAATATAGAATTTATATCAAGGCCACTAAACTAAGGAGAACTTGAATGACATTCATTTGTAATTAAATTTATATCTTGTCTTTTTGCTTATACTGTATAAGCACTTACAAGGTTGTATATTACTAAAAAAAAAAGAATACAAAATTGGGACAGTGAAATCAATACATTTAAAATAGCAATAGCAATAGCAATAGCAATAGCAATAGCAATAGCAGTTAGACTTATATACCGCTTCATAGTGCTTTACAGCCCTCTCTAAGCGGTTCACAGAGTCAGCATATTGCCCCCAACAATCTGGGTCCTCATTTTACCCACCTCAGAAGAATGGAAGGCTGAGTCAACCTTGAGCCGGTGAGATTTGAACCGCCAAACTGCAGCTAGCAGTCAGCTGAAGTAACCTGCAGTGCTGCACTCTAACCACTGAGCCACCTCGGCTCTTAATGCAATAGTATTGACCACCTGGGCTGTTTCTGTGGTCTCATAGAGTTTCAAATGGGTTACCCCTGTCCTGTGCTCATGCCAGTTTGATTTTAAGCTGGCTGTAAAAAATTTGTTCCAAATTATATGCTTTGGCAACAATTTGTAACATGTTAAATTCAGATTGCAGACCTCCATTTCTGCCCTGTGGACAATGCCCCTGCTGCTGCGCCTTCTCACCTGTGTTTTCAAATCTCTTTCCTCCTTTACACAAAATTAAGTTAAATTCATCTATACACAATTAAAGCAACAAATGTTGGTGCATGCAGGCAGAGCAAGCAATTTTTTTAAAAAAATATCCCCCCTTCCCTCAATGTACTTTACAGTAAAGTACAGTAATAGGTTCTGTGCTTCTACTTACTAACACTGCTGAAATAGCAAAGTGGTTAAGACCTTTGCTTAGAATAGTGAAGGCTGCTGGTTTAAACTTTGGCAGAAACATGTGGTTTTCTAATTATAGGGATTTCCCGCCCCCCCCCCCCCCTTTAGTGTATAGTTTTCCCTCTGGGCTATTTTTTATAAATAAACAAGCACAGTATTTTACTATTTAAGATAACAAACCTTCAGATGTCAATACAACATCCTATATGACAGTGCTGTGGCAATGGCAATGTTTTAACTTCTATTTCAGGAATGTAAAGATCCACATGAAGAAACTTCATGATGACTTTTGTCAGGATCAAAGACCAACATTTGCAGAATACTACTTTAGTGTGAACATGTTCTTTATAACAGTGGATATATAAAATATTTGCAAGGCTTAGTAAAGTAGTTCTACATTTTGTAGAATTTTATCCATAATAAAGTAGTTGGAAAAGTAAGCAAAACAAGATTTTTGTGCATTAATATTTGTATTTCCACTGTTTATCTAGGTATACTACTCTTCCATTATGGTTGGCTAACTCTGAAACACAGCAATATGTAAAAAAGGAGTAATACTTTTTTTGAGGATTTATACATACTTGTTCTAATTATTCTCTTAAGTTCTGGTTTTCTCCAATAAAATACTGGCAAGTCCAACTGGGGATATATTTAATCACCTTTTCAAACAATCTTCATTACAAGCAAATATATTATCATATTGATTCAGCAAGTAAATTAAGATTGTCAGCCAAATCATTTTTTCCCCATTTCCCAATTATTCAGGAATTGGCAAAATTCCCACAAAACAAAGTGAAAAAGAAACTACTTAATTCTTAAATTTTATTTAATATTTTCCGCTGAGAACAAGATTAAAGGAATCGCATCAATGGAATAAGCAAATTCTTATGAGTCAAAGCCGAAATATTAACCATGGATTTAAAGATGGATTATTTACCTGGAAAGTATTTAATATTAGAGGTTTCCTGTTATGTATACTTGAGAAGTAAGAATGAGTTTTTGAAAATTGTATATACAATTCATGGCTATTGATTGTCCTGGTATTAGGAATAAAAATATTGTTACAAGTGCAACATATCTGTTGCTAGATTTTAAGTGAAATACACAAAATATGGCTAAACTCTCTCCACCCTATCCCATGAGATTGATAAAGAATTTTGTGAGTCACTTCCTTTATGCTAAATTGTGTAATAAATAGTATAAAACATGTAATAAAAAGATTGTATAAATTTACTAAAAAATCTCTACTTCTGAAGTTTTTGTCATTGGAGGTTAGAAAATTCTTCAACTAGATCCTTGGTGACAGCTTTTCTGACATCTTACTCGGCTTGAGATTTCTTGATAGGCTATCATTGAGGACTATTTAACTTTGATGGTTATCTTCCTGAATCATCCAGCTCTCACTGGCATAATTCCTAGTTCACAAGGATCTCTTTGTTTTAGTGAGTTGTGCTCTCTAGGTTAGTACAGGTGACAGCCTGTATGTCCTATGCGATCTTGGTCTATCCTTTGTTTGTCCGTGCTCTACCTTTGTCTATCCATTCTTGGCATGTTGGCATAAATCATGCTTGTTGTTTGGCCCTTCTTTCCTTTTCTTCCTCCATATCAATCTCTCCTTTCCTTTTTCCTTCCACTCTCTTTCTTTTCTCCTCCCACCCAACTTAAGGCAGCATCTAGATAACCACAATTGTTGATGCCAAGCTATCAATCTCTCCTTTCCTTTTTCCTTCCACTCTCTTTCTTTTCTCCTCCCACCCAACATAAGGCAGCATCTAGATAACCACAATTGTTGATGACAAGCGTTCATTGGTTATGAAGCTCATGTTGTAATACCATAGTCCATTAGGAAAACAGCATGTCACTCACTCCAAAAAGGCCCAAGAAGTTCTGGAAAACCAAAACAATAAATACTTGCTGATACATTTCCAGTTTGTTCATTTGGTCATCTTGATGCTAGTAACACTAGAAGCAGCAGAAACGAGAGACAAGTCTATACCAAGATGAGATGGATGGGAAGTTTCAGGCCCTTTTTCATGGAGGTGATTTAAGGCTATTTCAAGCTACTCATTCACATATTGCTTGGATTATTCAGGACATTTTCTATGGATTCCTGGAGCCATTCCTCCAGATTGTTTCTGGCTTCTTCTGGGGATTCTCGTCTGAGTTTTTTCAGAGATGTTTGTAGCCATACTTGCATATCTGTTTTGGATGCGGTAGAACCATGCTTTCTGGAACTTGCTAAAGATTTTTGAAGCCATCCATCCCTCCTTAAGTTTCTTTCAGAGCAGGCAGGCTCTATCCAAATCACTCTCTCCTTCCTCTTTACCATGCTTGTTTTTGATTCCTTAGAGTATTTGAGATCCTGGATGCCCTTAATAGATGCTTCACGCCATTCTGGAGTACCTAGATGGGATGCTTCACGTCCTTCCTCTTTGAAGCTATTTACAGATATTTCAAGCCATTTTTGGCATCTTGTTTGTATGTTTCAGGACCTTTCCCAAGTTTTTCAGGGATCGTTGAAGCCATTTTTCAAGAAGTGGTATAGGTTCTTCAGAAAATGAAACGCTTTCTAAGGATCCTTGAAGCCATTGTGATACATTTTCCACGGGTATTTCAGAACATTGCTTCTTGAGGATCTCTATTGATTTTTCAAACCATCTCTTCCTTAGAGTTCTTGTAATCTCTACCGTGGACTTCTGTAGATCCCGAATCCCTTTAATAGAGGCTTCAAGCCATTCCTGAGTATCTAGGTGTGGTGTTTTAGGTCCTTCCTCCTCAAGATTCTTTATAGATATTTCAAGCCATTTTTTTGGCATCTTGTTTAGATACTTCAGGACCTTCCTCTTGCAGGTTTTTCAAGGATTGTTGAAGCCATTTTTCAAGAACTGGTCTACCGTGTTTCCCTGAAAAGAAGATCGGGTCTTATTTTCTTTTGACCCCCCCCCCCCCCCCAATAAAACCTGGGGGTGGGGGACACGGAGCTGCAACCATCGGAGCTGGCAAGTCCAACAATAAGCGAGGCTGCGGCAGCAGCGGTTGGACACGTCAGCAGGCCGCTTTCCTGACCAGGTCTGGCCGCAAGCGGAACCAGCAGACAACGAGGTGCATGGCTGGCACGAAGAACAGGGAGGCGAAAGTTGCGACGGAATTCCGGTGGCAGCGCAACACAGCCGATCTTCATCTATTCACCCCTGCGGCTGTGCACGCACTTCCAGCCATGCTTCCCAGGACTCTGCACCATGCCGTCGGCCCGGCCACACCGCTGCGACCGGATGTCCCATCGCTGTTGCCTGCCGGTGCCTCCAGGGCAGCCGGTGCTATAAGGGTGCTGTCCCGAAGCCTCCCCGCCGCTTGTTTTGGGGCAGATGATCCCCGGCAGGCCCAGTTCTGGTGGGCGGGCATGCAGGTGGAGCGGAGAAAAGAAATGGCGCAGAGGAAACCCTTTCAAACCATGGTCGCCGCCTGCTCGCTGCCAGCCACAAGGTGAGCTGCAGAACAG
>QLTV01003617.1:8648-18814 GCA_003457575.1 Thermophis baileyi
CGGGTGCAGTGTCCCCGGGTCATGGGGCCACCTTTTGAGACCTTCTGACAAGCAAGCCATATTCACTTAACAAGTGTGTCACTCACTTAACAACTTTAGCGATTGACTTAACAACTGTGACAAGATTAGAACCCACCCCTGGACATAACCACTTAACAACTGTCTCGCTGAGCAACAGAAATTTTGGGCTCCATTGTGGTCGTAAGTCGAGGACTATTTGCATTCATATCTGAGAAACAGTCCCACTAAAGACATTGGCTTTCTCCATTGGGATTTAGAGATTATTTTAGAGATTGCTTGTCCCCATCTGTTCTGAAACTTTTTGTTAACAATCCTAGCCACTTTTCTTTTCAAATCATGTATACTTTTGGGTTGCAGGATTTTGCTCTTTCAGCTTCTTTTTCTTTTATTGCTTTGGAGCTCTGATAACTTGGGTTTCCTTTAGTTCACTTTTCTCATTAAGTTTAAGTTGCTTTTAATCTGAACTTTTTAAACAATGGCAATGTTTAAAAAATACTGGTTTAAAATTATATTCAGTTTTAAAGGTGTTTTTTCTACAGATTTACTTTTACTATCTTGGAAAGCAACCCTAAATTCAAGATGTTTCCTTCAGAAAATGAAGCTAGGATAGGAAAAAAATATAGTTCCTTCTCAACATATTTAAGAGAATATAAAATGCCCTTCCTGTTTCAAAAAGTAAATTGTTTGATGGAAAAAAATAGTTTTCCTTTCATTATTTTTAAATAAATTTAGGACTCAGTATGATCGTTAACTATATTTTAGCTTTGTAAATTAAAATGCAGAGAAGATACAATGGCTGTCTTTCCTTCTTCTTTGAGAGCCAAACAAGGCTCTCTGCTGCTTAATTATTATATTTAATTGCATCAGGGTGTTTCTGTGTTTCATATATGTCACACTACAGATATATACAAAAGCCTTGGAAAATTTTAATTGAATGCAGGAAAGCTAAATATCTATCTAACAAAATAAAACAATTATCTGTCTAACAAAATTAAATTCAATGGTGAGAAAAGAAAGGTTCTTCATTTAGGCAAGAAAAAAGAAATGCACAGGTATAGAATAGGTGTTACCTGGCTCAATAGTAGTAACTGCGAGAGGGATCTTGGAGTCCTAGTGGACAATCACTTAAATATGAACCAGCAGTGTGCTGCAGCTTCCAAAAAAGCCAGCGCAGTCCTAGCCTGCATCAACAAAGGGATAGAGTCAACATCACGTGAAGTGTTAGTACCACTTTCTAATGTCTTGGTAAGACCACACTTGGAATATTGCATCCACTTTTGGCCACCACGATGTAAAAGATATTGAGACTCTAGTCTAGAAAGCAATAAAGATAACTGGGGGGGCTGGAGCTAAAGCATATGTAAAATGGTTGCAGGACTCTGCCACAAAGAAGAGGGGCTCAACCTATTCTCCAAAGCACCTGTAGGCAGAACAAAAAGCAATGGATGGAAACTTATTAAGGAGAGGACCAACCTAGAACTAAGGAGGAATTTCCTGACAGTTAGAACAGTTAATTTGTGGAACGGCTTGCCTTCAGATGTTGTGAGTGCTCCATCATTGGGGATTTTAAAGAAGAGATTGGACAACCACTTGCCTGAAATGGTATAGGTCTCCTGCTTGAACAGGGGGTTGGACTAGAAGACCCCCAAGGTCCAACTCTATTATTCTGTTAAAATAATATCTGGCTTCCCATCTGCTAGAATCCTTTCCCCACTGCTGTTGCCCTTTGAAAAAAACCATATAAAGATATGTATAGTTGAGAAAGTGACCTGGCAGTTCATCCATGTCAACTTCAGCCAAAAGACTTATTTTGCTTAAAAATACTGATTTATTCTTACAAAAGACATCTTTCCCTAGTTTGCAAGGGGATACATGTTATTTTAAGAGCCTGTTGTTGGCAAGAACATTCAATCCTTTATTCCCAGAGTTCTGGATCTTGAGTACTACTATTCTATAACCAAACAACAAAACAGTAGGGGACCTCCCTCTCCCCCCTCCCAAATACCTCAAAGAGGATTAAGTGTGCTCATTGGCCTTGGAATGCTGACTGTTGGGAGGAGAATGTAAGAATCCATAGGAGGAAGGCAATGGAATGCAATCACGGATTCTGAATAGCTGTTCTCCATATTGCAAAATTATTTTGCAGTTCCGCTTGCAATTAACAACCTTATACTTTCCCTATTTGAAGATAGTCTTTGTTGCTATCTATCCTTTCAGTAAGTTCCTGCTTCACAAGGCTAGGAAGCACTGCATTGAGTAGTCTATCTACAACTATGACTTGGACGACTGAGAATCTCCACAGACATTTTAGCCATACACTGCATTGAGTAGAATCCATTTTAATGGATTTTTGTGTCCCATAGATTAAATTAAGTATCCTGGATCTAGAGATAAGTAATCTGTGGCCCTTGCAGCCTTCTGCATGCCCCTCCCTAACTTGTTAATACACCCATGGTCACCATAAGTTGTCTACCACAATGTATGGTGACCATAATTGATGAATAAATTTTAGGTAATTAGATTAGAATACTGTAAACTAACTGTTTGGAGCTTTAATACTGTAAACTAACTACAGTTTGGAGCTTTAATGCTCATGATTTCTGCCCTAAGATCCTTCCTAAGCACAGCATTCACATGCTCTAGCTGTACCTCTGAGTGCCAGACCACCCATAGGCATTCCCCTTAGCAACCAGAAGCCTCCTCCTTTCAATTGTTGTTCACTTGTGTGGTTGCTTTTGATCTAATGGACATCATTTCATCAGAGTGTATAACAACTACTTTTTTCGATTTTGTTTGTTCTGTCAGCTTCTTTTACAATTGCCTTTTATTGTTTCCAAGCCTCGAGGCCTTCTTCAATAACTCTTGTTTACTCGTTGTATGTCTCAACTATTAAAGCTTTACTTTCATTCTTAGTACTTCTGCATTTTTATTTTATCTAGTGTTTATTGAATTGTTCTTGAAATTCAAGCTATTCTCAACCATATTCTGCAGCACCACAATTTAAAGACTTGTATTTTGTTCAAACCTTTTAACAATCCATTTTTCAGATCCTGACAGCCATGGCTTCAGCAACCTGTAACTTTGTTGTCAGTCTGATGTGTCTGTTCTTTAATATTTGGTCAAGATCTGGCATAGTCTTTCTTTCAAATAGCAGGTGATGGAAGTTTTTCCTGGTGTCTACCCTAAATTTTCTTCCTTGTAGCTTTAACTTGCTGTTTTTGGTTACAGCCCTCTGGGGCACCAAGGAGATATTCATTTCCTCTCTCGTGTAACAACCCTTTAGACATTTGCTTCTACAGGCTAAACTTAAGTAGACCCTTTAATTGTTGCTTCAAAGGTTTGGTTTCCACATCCTCAGCTCAATGTTCATGGTTGCAATCACTTAGTGAATGTATGAATCTTTAATTTCTTCTCTGCTTATTCACCTTGAGTAAACTTTAACTGTTGATATAACCTTTTTTAAAATGTTGAGCAGCAGGCTGGCCTTTGCATTCTCTTTTTTTTTCACCTTCAATAAGAGAGTCCTTTGAGTATTTTCCATAAGCCCATCTGAAGTTGTGCATGTTTGTTTCAGTAATTTTATTTCCAGTTTTATTTCTTATATATTTTGCATCTACATTAAATAATCTATCATTTAACATATAAATTAAATAAATAAGAATACAGCCAGAGGTGGGTTCCTCCTGGTTCAGACCGGTTTGCCCGAACTGGTAGCAACCCGCTGGTGATGTCACAATGACGTCACGGATCCGGTTCGGTTGGTGCCGGTCCGTTGGTGCCGCCATCTTTTTTTTTTTGATATTTTTTTTTTGAATTTTTTTTCTTCTGCGCATGCGCAGAAACCGAGTTCTGCATGCACAGAAGCCAAGTTCCCGCTGCGCATCTTGTTTTCGGCTTTTTAAAAAATATTTGAATTTTTTTTTATTTTTTTGCACTGCGCATGCGTGCGCCCATGAGGCATGGCCACGCGGTGCGGGAGGAAGTGAACCGGCAGCGAGGTAAGTTAGAACACACCCTTGAATACAGCGTGCAACTTTGAAATAATCCTTTTCCAATTTTGAACCATTTAATTTCTCCATGATCTGATTCAATGTATACATTCAATGTTTGCATTCTTGCAAGGCAGATGTGTGTGGTGGCCCCACTGTTCACCAATGTTGTTAAAAGTTATTGTGCTCTATACTGGCAAAAAACATTGTATAATGAATGAAGCAAAAACAGATTTTTGAAAATACAAGATAAGTGCATTTATTTAATGGTTAAAGCATTCCTTAGCACTGCCTTTTTGGGGTATTTTGAATACAGATTTATCTTTTCCGGTCTTCTATCCAATGCCATCTTGCACATACCAATTTAATTACAAATCTTTGCAATAGTTTAAACAATTCTGCTGGTATTTCATTTAGTTTTGGATTTAGTACCATAATATTTTCTAGGGCCCATTTAATTTCACTTTCCAGAATGTCTAGTTTTAATTTATAACATCTTTATATATATCAGTGATATGGGGATTTTTTTTAGACAGTTTACCCATATCCTTGTACCATTTTTCTTTGTAGTTTTTTATCCAATAGATCTTTGTTTTCTTTGTCTTTTACCTTGCTATTTTCACATCTCTTTTTTAAAAAAATATATGTAATTTTATTAAATAAATCTGTCTCTTTTTTAAAATTTGATTGTATTCCTCTGTATGTTTGGGGGTTTTAATAGTTTATTTAGATACAACGTATTTTTCTCATGCTTCTCCAGAACTCTGCACTTAATTGCAAATTTTCTTCGGCATCTATTGCTTTTTGTTTTCTACATATCTTCAGTTGTTTTCAACATATCAGCAGAGAGCAATTTCAACTTTAGCTTTTTGCACTTTGGGGTATTTTGTTTGTTTCACTTTTAATGATGTTATAATTTCAATCAAGAGTACTTCAGGAACTCTGTCAAATCTAATCCTCTAAATCCAGCATTGTCCATCACTGCAGAGTCCTACAGAATAATGCTAAGGTCAGATCTCTTTTGTCTAATATTTCATTTTCTTGAATTGTAATTTTAAAAAGACTTTGTGATTTGAACTTCACTTAAAGCAATATTGGTTTTGTTGACTGACTCATGCTTCTCTATTTTTGCTTGAAGAGCATACATTCAGTTAAATTTCAGTTTGGTCCATCAAGTGATATCCATATGTGGAGTGGAGTGGAGTGGAGTGGTAGATTACTGGAAAAATATTATTTGATATAATTACTGAATTTTCTTAGATTTTTTCTTCCTGCTTCCTTTCATACAATGAAGTTATTTTTCCCCAATATTCCAGGCGCAATTTGATTTCCATTTTTAGCATATCAGTATGCCTCTTTTGAAGTTGTATGAACAATATGCTGCAAATCACTGTAAAACAATATCAATGTGCAGGGTTGTTTTTTTTTTTTTTGCATCTGTGGTCAAAGCATAGTCTTGGATCCTTGTTATTTTTTATTAGCTTGCTTAAGATTTGAACTGAGATCATTCTATCATTTTGATGAAGTTGTATCAAAGCATTGAGTTTGACATTTCCCCCCCCACACACACACACACAATGATGCCTATTTCATTTCTCCTTTGATTTTTTTTGCCCACAGTAGATCTGGTGCTCCACTAATGTGATATGACTCATTCTAGTCCATTTCCATTTACTGATTCCCAATTTGCCAATGTTCAGTCTTGACCTTCTGCTCTAATGTCGACTTCGCCTTTGTTCATGGTTTTGACAGTCAATTTCCAGAGGACTGCAGGGAAATAGTAGATAGGTTTGTAAATGCTACATAGAAAAATGGTCTGCATTTTTTCCATATATGAGAGGAAAATTTTGCTTTCAACAAATTATTTCAAAGAAGAAGAGAATTTTGGATCTATTCTCAAGGGCAGATGTAATTTCCTTGCATTTGTTTTGTTGTGAAGTGGCCAAGAAGTTGTGTGTGTCTTTCACCACATGAACCGCCCCCACTCCCAGTGTTCTATATCTTGCCTGGCTTCCTATTCCTGAGTTCATCCCCAAGTATTATTAGACAACTTTTCCACTGAGCTTTTCCTGTAGTGATACTATCAATATTGACAAGGGAAAAATTTGCCCTTGAGAAATTGCTGGGGGATTTACTTTCTTGTTGATTTATATTCTGTTTTCCCAGGAGTTCAAGCTGGAATGAAAAACATATTCTTCTCTGATGTTCCTTCATGACAACAACCCTACAAAGCGGGTGGGCTGAGAGATAAGTAACCCAATATCCCATTGTCAAGAAAGTTACCCAATATCCCACATGTATCTAGAACCTCAAATACTTTTGAGTGGCCTTCCTACTGAAGTGATTTCAAAGAAGTGATCCCAGAGTCACTGGGGAGGGAGTAGCTTCCCTTTCAATTTCAATGATACATTTTTTAAAATTATTTTAATTATTATGGTTGGACACATAGTCAGCCAAATGTTTAGATTGGTTTTGGCATTTTTATTCATCTATCAAATTATTCCCAAGGATCTGAGATAGGCAGATGTTGTTATTTGATGGTATTAAAGATATTGTCTCAGGAAATAAGCTGTTCCAAGTAAAGCTGTGTTTTGCAATTGAACAATGATAATTTTGTCAATCCTGATGCTATTCAGATGATGCTCCAGATGTTTTGGAGTTTCACCCAAGGTGCCCATTACTATTGCTGTTATCTTTGCTTTCTTCAAATCTTAAGTCTGCGATATTGTGTGGCAAGTTTTTGTCTGTTTGGATTCTACAGTACCAGAGCATTTTTTTTTTACTCAGTAGGTGGATAAGAATGCCAACCCCCCAAATTTAACAATTAAAGAGAACAAAAATAAACCCAATAATAATAGGTGCCTTGTGTGCCATTCCAAAATACTTGGAGCATCACTCGAATAGCATTGATAAAATCATCATCACACAATTGCAAAAGGCAGCTTTACCTGGAACAGCTTACAACTTGCACCCATTTCTTTAACACCCTTAAACAACAACATCTGCCTATCCCAATTCTTTGGGGAAGACTTGATAGGTATATAAAATTGCCAAATCCAATTTAAATATCTGGTTGAATATGCAACCAATCATAATAATTGAAATAATTGAAATTGAAATATTAAGGCATGAATCAGCCATGGTGGTTGCAGTGGCTATTGGCACACTGGGTGCCAAACCAAAAAATCGTTGATGGTATTTAGAAAATCTACACGTTGACATCTAATTGACATCTGTCAATTAGAAAGGCCACACTGCTTGGATCTGTACATCTATTATGCTGATACATTCTGACATCTTAGGTTCTTGAGAAGTACTTGATGCATATGAAGGCCAATACCAGCTAAGGAACTGGCACCTGTGTTTTCACATGTGTAAATAATAGTAATAGTAATAATAATAGTAATAGTAATAGTAATAGTAATAGTAATAGTAATAGTAATAGTAATAGTAATAGTAATAAGAGTTGCTAAATTAGTCCACTGGTCATTATGTAAAAAATACAACACACCTGTATCTGAAAAGTCATGGGAGCACAAAGTGGAAAAAGTTACCGAAAATGAGACAGTGAAGATCTTGTGGGTCTTTCGAATACAGACGGATCATCATTTGGAACACAATGTGCCAGATATCATGGTTGTCGAGGGCCGAAGAGTACAGTTTATTGATATCGCAGTACCAGGAGACGCCAAAGTTGAAGAAAAAGAACTGGAAAAAAATTACGAAATATCACGACCTGGCCATCGAAACTACATGGCTATGGATGAAACATGTAACAGTGATAGCCATTGTCATCGGGGCACTTGGTACCATGTCCAAGAATTTTACAAAAGACATCAAGAATTGCAGCTTCCTGCAATAGCATCAGCAGAACTGCAAAAAACTGCGCTACTCGGAACATCATATATTTAGAAGATACTTGGTTGATACCTAGGATGCTGGCAGCAACCCGTATCAACCATCAGCACCAGTCAATGATATTTGTGACACATTTTTAAATGTTCAGTTGACTGAGTTTCATGTTTAATGAATAAAAGAGATAATAATAATAATAATAGTAAGTAATACAGTGGTCAGATGCTGGACTAGAACTGGGGAATCTCTGACTTTAAATCAATCAGTTTCTCAACCGATTTCAGAGATGTTGCAAGGATAAAATCTGGGGGAATCAACATGGACATTGAGCAATCTCTCAGAGATATAAGGCAGGATAATAATAATAATAATAATTAAAAAAAACAACTCAATAATCTCCCCACCCCAATTAAGTTGCCTTCTGTCACAGTTCTTTTAGCAAATTTTCTTTCCCAAACCCTTCCATGAGCTTCCCACTCTCAAATTTAAGGGTCTTTGCTTAACTCTGGCAATGTGGCTCCTCACATTTCTAAACTGCATAATCACATATGCTGTAGAAGTGAGGGAACAGCTGGATACAACTTGTGTCCTTCTGTGGTTGGGCATTTTTGCCTTTATTTTCCTCCCACCAAAGGAAAGGGGAAAGAGCCAGGTTTTCTAAAATTCCTTTTTATCACAGTAAGTCATTTGAAAACTCATCTCATCTCTTCCTATTGCCGGGCTTGTTGAAGGCTACCCTTTCATCTAGGGAAATTGCATAAACAAAAATTCAGATATATGAGTCCCATAAATATCCTATAAATATACAGATGGGAAGGGATAAGGGATAGTCATTGACTGAAGCAGCTGCGCTTCTGAACTAAGGTCGTAGCATAATCTTTTCTTTTTCCTATTTTCAATAGCTAAGAAAAACAATTTACACAGGTTATAATCAGTCAAGGTTACCAAGGAAGCTACAAGCATACATCCATTTATGGAGAGGCAATGCCCCAAGAAGTGAACTGACTGTGTTTATTAAAATCCATTTTGGACTTGACTCTGACCTGGAACAAAAAGAAACTTAAATACTAACTTCCTGGCGCATCTCTCTTTCTAAATAATGTAATCTATTAATGGAACATTCAACACTACTCAATTATTTTGTTCAGTATTGAATACATATCTGCTCGGCGTAACTTGTACAGTAGCATCTAGATGTGCTTTGTGACTCTCAGGTTAATCAATCAATTAATTTAGAAAATTTATACAGCTGCATCTTTAATACATATCTTTGGGCAGCAAACAAGACAAAGACAATATAAAAAACAATAACCGATTAAATGATACTGTACATGAAAAATGATTTTAAAAATCCCTGAGCCATCATATAAAAATTCCATAAAAACACATTTTTGGTTGTTCTAAGCTTTCTGCTGATAATGCTTTTAGGTTGTTCTGTGTTTTTATTTTCTAATAGAGCAGGAAAAAAGCTGTTTCCAATTTTAAAGAATCTCTTTTTGTTTTTCCTTTGGCCAATAATCATGGTGAGTTTCACAATATCATTTTGGCCTGAGATTGTCAGCATTATAGCAATAGCACTTAGACTTATATAGCGCTTCACATTGCTTTACAGCCCTCTCTAAGCGGTTTACAGAGTCAGCATATTGCCCCCCAACAATCTGGGTCCTCATTATGGACCTTTTACTTTCATATTTTCATCTGAGAAGAGTGGACACAGAAACACATCTCTGCAAATGGTGTGAGAATTGTATGTGTGTCTTTGCACCCTTTGTTCAATGTTAAGACCAAACAAATTTACAATGGGAAGACCTCTCAAGGTATTTCTCCCAAATAAGAGTTGGAGACCTCCCACATTGCAAAGGAGACACCCTTTGGTTCAAAAGAAGGAAACAAGGATCTTCATCCGGAGAATCTGACAATTCCTCATCTAGCTTCTGCATGTCCGTTTCATTGTACTTCCCTATTGCCCATAAGCCTAAATTCTAGTGTGATCTCAGATTATCCCTTAGTAGAAAAAATGATGCTATGTCTTAGGTTAACCCTGCAAACACTAATCTTCACATTTTCTTCTTCCAATAAGCTAGCAAATAGAGCTTCATCTTATCTTCTCTCCTCTCCTCTCCTCTCCTCTCCTCTCCTCTCCTCTCCTCTCCTCTCTCCGCTCCGCTCCGCTCCTCTCCTCCTCTCCTCCCCTCCCCTCCTCTCCTCTCCCCTCCCCTCCCCTCTCCTCTCCCTCTCCCTCTCTCTCTCTCTCTCTCCTAGAAGAGCAAATGGGGATGGGGAAGAGAAACCTTGCTGAAT
>QLTV01003617.1:19628-31433 GCA_003457575.1 Thermophis baileyi
CCAGACCCTCACAGCCTCCAGGCACCGGCACATCACATCCACCGCTTCACTGAACTGATGTGGGGTGGAGATATACAACTGGGTATCATCAGCATATTGCTGATACCTCACCCCGCATCGTTGGATGATCTCACCCAGCGGTTTCATGTAGATGTTAAATAAGAGGGGAGAGAGGACCGAGCCCTGAGGCACCCTGCAAACGAGAGGTCTAGGGGTCGACCTCTGTCCTCCTGCCAACACCGACTATGACCGACCAGAGAGATAGGAGGAGAACCACCGTAACACGGTGCCTCCCACTCCCAACTCCCTTAGTCGTCCCAGAAGGATACCATGGTCAATGGTATCGAAAGCTGCTGAGAGGTCAAATAGCACCAAGATAGAGGAATGACCCCCATCTCGGGCTCACATCTGGCATACTACTAACAAAATAATGACCATATTTGCTTTGGCATAGAAATGAAGAACTGTATCTGGAAAATTCCTCAATATTATTCCTGAATTCCTCATTCAATTAAAGAAACCAGAAGATAGCTGGATATTGCAGGATGAAGTACACTTCATCCTGGAATACCTTACCTATCTTCATGCTGGTTAATGGAGGAGGAAGGGGAAGGGAGAGGGAAAAGGAAGAAGAAGAAGAAATAAGAGAGATTCTGAAAGCAGGAATTTAACCTGAGCAAGAATTAGTGAACCAGATTTATAATTTCAGAGGAAATAAAGTTTATTTATACTTGGTGGGAATAGGCAAAGTCTGACATCTAGATTTTGCCTACCCCCCACTATTTTCAGGTTTAAGCAAATTCATGAAAGAGCTAGGCACAGTGATATCTATCAGAAAAAAACTTAGCGAGAAATAGCCTTGAGATTTAGCAATATAGTAAAAAAGTAAATAGCATGAAAGACTAAGAGGAAATTCCTAACTCTATCTATAGCAGGGGTCTCCAACCTTGGCAACTTTAAGCCTGGAGGACTTCAACTCCCAGAATTCCCCAGCCAGCTTTCTGGGAGTTGAAGTCCGCCAGGCTTAAGTTGCCAAAATTGGAGACCCATGATCTATAGCACCCTATTTTTTACAGTCAATTGGTTGTGAGGTGCAAAAGTGTCAGTGCTGTGGAATTCATCCCTCCAAGGGTTTTGAGTTGAAACAATTTATCCTGTCCATTCTTCTTGTTCTCTGGCCTAGTTCATGAGGTTTTTGTTTGTTTAAGTTACAGGACAAAACTGTTCCAAATAAAGATTTCTGGGATTTTTAATCTTTTTTGCCAAGTGGCTCTTATTAACATTGTGCCAAAGAGTCCATAAAGCAATCTTATGATAATCAGTTTTCCTTAATAATGGGCAGTTGCATATTATAGACATGGGACTTTACATTCAAATGTCCCCACTCCTTTTTTTGAATGTCTTTGTTGTGTTTTGTTTAATGCCTTCAAGTCACTGTTAACTGCTGGCAATTGCTTGGACAAGTCCCTGCAGTTTTCTTGGCAAGATTTTTGGAAGTGGTTTGCCCTTGCCTTCTTCCTAGGACTGAAAGAAAGTGACTTCCTCAAAGTCACCCAGCTAGTTTTGTGCCCAAGGCAGGACTAGAACTCGCAGTATCTTGGTTTCTAGGCTGCTGGTTTAACCACTACACCAAACAGCCTCTCTCCCTTGAAAACAGTAACTATTATTTCATTTCTCTTAAAAGATGGCTCCTTCTTCCTATTCTGAACAGGTTACTTGTTTTAGTCAGCCAAAACCGATGATGCGAATGCCAAAAAAGTGACTACTTTAAGATGCAAACTGGTGAAAGAAAATATTACATTGTGGGATCTCATTGCTATCCAATATGACTTGTTATTCCTTAATTCCTCAACCTTCCATCATCCAGACACAGTGAGATTACGACTTTAGGATGAATCCCAGCCGCCCCCTCTCCCCCAGCCAATGATGAAGAATACTGGAGTTAGCTTAGCAACACTGGAGACTTATGACTTCCTGCCTCTTATAAGCCTTTAGGCAGGAAAAACCAAATGCACAGGTACAGAATAGGCAATACCTGACTCAACAATAGTGCCTGTGAGAGGGATCTACTGTAGACCACTGGTCCTGTTGGACCACTGCTTAAGTATGAGCCAACAATGTGCTGCAGCTACTAAATAAGCTACTGTAGTCCCTAGGTTGCATCAACAGAGGCATAGCATCAAGATCACAAGAAGTGATAGTATTGTTCTATGCTGCACTAGTGAGGCCAGTTCTGTCCAGTTCTGGTCACCACAATACAAAAAAGATGTTGAGACACTAGAAAGAGTGCACAGAAGAGCACAGGGAAGAGGGGAGTCAATTTATTTTCCAGAGCATCTGAGGGCAGATCAAGAAGCAATCGGTGGAAGTTCGTCAGAGGAAGATGCAACCTGGAAGTAGGGAGGAATTTACTGACAGAACAATTGATCAATAAAACAGCTTGCCTCTTGGAGTCATGGGTGCTCCATCACTAGAAATTTTCAAGAAAGATAACCATTTGTCCAGGATAAGATAAGGACTCCTGCCTTGGCACAGGTTGGACTAGAAGATCTCCAAAGTCCCTTCCAGCTCTATGATTCTATAATTCTAAAAGTGAATTCATATCAATCATATCAAATCTTCCACACTGTGTTACACAAACACCAAGCCTTGCTACTCTTATTTCTTTTGTATTTTTACAGTAGAAATACCCTCCTGCTTTCCTGTTGTGTTTCCTGGTTTGCTGGCAAAGGCAGTTTGCCTGGCTTCAGATCTGCTGCTTAATGCTCAGTGAAGCCATTAGACTCATAGAGTGGCTGAGCTCAGTTCACTGAGCTCTGCTGTTATCAGCTCGGCTGGGCTCTCAAACCATTTTTCTAAATTAGTATTGCTGAAATTAAAATTGAGGCTCCCCAGAAGCAGATGAGAAGGAGCCAAGGCTAGGGTGAACTGCAAATTGCTTACAGAGCCAGATTAGGGCACTTCTCAGGCATTTCAATATGAATAAGTGTAGTCAGAAACAGATAAAAGCAAGGGCCTTGTTTTTTAACAGATGGCAATTTCTTTGGGTCCTGAAGAGGGAGTGGCTCCTTTGAAAACATGATTCGGCATCTGAAATGATTATATGAACTGATCATTTTAATCCAAGGTGGTAAAACTCATCAATCTAAAATTCACGGCAGGATTTGAAGTTTTCTCTTGCATTTCTGTTCAGTTGGATCCAATGGGCAAAATAAACAATGTACCCTAAAATTGCCTGGATATTTAGATACAGTGAGACAAAAGTGGTGATGGCAGGGAGAGCTCTTGCCCAGTTGATGGAGGCAGTGAGAAGTAATACTTTGAAGTGACGTCACTGAGGCTACCATTTTTATTTGATTTATTTTTTGCATTTATTTTTCAAGTTAGTATTGACTCTGGCACTGTCTGATACTGCCTGCAATTTTCCTGGCAATATTTCAGAATTGGTTCGCCATTGCTTCCTTCCTAGGGCTGAGGGAAAGTGACTGCCTCAAAGTCACTTTGTCCCTAAGGCAGGACTAGAATTTGCAATATCTCTGTTTCTGGACCAGTGCCTTAACCTCTACTGTAGCCCAAACTGGCTGCAAAAATTAAGGTAACCATAGATGGCAACAAAGAGGTATTTTAGTTTTGGGAATCTTTTTTGGTATCTTTTGCTGCTGTCTGGTGCTTATTTAGACTTTTTCAACTTATATCTGATAGCCCTATCTATAATGCAGCTGCCTTGCTAAAACTAAGCTGTATCTCATTGTTTCTATCTAGTGGTCATTTGAGATACCAGCCCAGATCTGACTGCTGCTAGTGGAAAATACCAAGCATGCTATTGACCAGTTATCCAAACATCATGACTATAGGATAAATGCTATAATTCAGGCAAACCAATTTATAGCAGTAATTATTTTCATTCCAAAATGATCCGGAATAAGGGTGGGGTTTGTTTGTTTTTTGGACCTTGTGAAAACATTGCCCCTCATTAAATAAATCAGATTTTTCTTCTGTGGGCCTGAAAAGAGGTTCTATCTATTTTAACAAGCGTAGCTCGGAAAGGAGATACAACTTATTTCAGGCTTTCCTGAAAGCCTGAAAGCGAGGGCTGGGCTAACTAACAGCTGTTATTTTCAAAGTTGGCATAAACGTTATTTCTACCTGCCCAAGGAGGGCAGGGCATTAAGTTGGTGGAGAAGAAAACTTCCTGGAGTTTCTTCATGAAAGAAAGGTAAATCAATCAAACAAACACACACACACACACACACAGACACTTGACTTCAAGAGTTCAGGGTTACCCTGTCCAGGTCTAGTCTGGCATCAACAGCTGTCATGCAAATGCCTCTCCTGGATCTTAAACCTGGAGAGAGCTGAGAAGGATTTGGGAAAGGGGAGGGTGTGTGTGTGTGTGTGTGTGTGTGTGTGTGTGTGTGTGTGTGTGTGTGTGAAGACTGGCCTCTTCTGATGATAAGCCCAGGCATGTCCTGTGCTGGGCAAGGCTTGAGCTACACCAGCGAAAGGAGGGAAGTGACTCACTCCGGTTCCAGGGCTGTGTGTTCTGGACATCCAGCCGACTTTCCTTTTCAGGAGGAAATTTATTCATTGCTTGACATGAAAAGCAAGGTGTGGCACTAGCACTCCAATTGCGCATGGGAGGGGGAAGACGGAAGAGGAATGGGGGGGGGATAAATCAGAGCACAGATTCAAAGAGTTTGTTCTGCCAGCCTTTTTGAGTGCAGCAAAAGCAGCTTGTTTTATGGGTCTGGGTGAAAGTGAAGCTTCCCTCCCAAACTCTGGGAAGGCTGAAAATGCCAATTTGCTGCTAATTGTTACCCCGCCCCCATGACTATGTCCAGTGTGTGCCAGTACTGATCCTATAAACTCAGGTGTACTTTCCCCAAGCAGTTTCTGGACTGTGTCACTCCATGCAGAAGCTCTTATTATTCTATAAAATAAACTATATGGGGAAAAATTAAATGAGTCAGTACATCAGCCAATATACTGTCACTTTGTTAGGGATTTTATGATGCTTGGTGTGTGTTTTTTAAAGGAGAGGTTGAACATGTATTGCACTCCATTTCCCATCATCCTGGATATTTGATTTTACTGTCTGTTGATGGTGGGTCAAGCACCCACAACATGGAGGAGGTAGATTACAGGTTCTCTACCTCTGCCTTAACTAACAATTCTTCTGATCCTCCATAATCCATATATTTGCATTTAATCCCCTCTCTAAAATGATAAAACAAAAAATGATCAAAAAGGTTTTTCAAATTTGAACACCTATTCCCAGGCAACTTCATTCCCTCTATTTTTTCCTTTCAGATCCTTTCAAAAAATACTTTGAATGCCAGTAAAAGCCCCTCCCATGTTTCTTACCATTACACACCCACTAAGTCAAGCAAATATTTAGAGAACCACTCAGAGATATATATATATATTTTAAATTGCTTGTAGCTCACAAGGGCTTTCTCAGACAAAGGATGTGAAGGCCCATTCTCTTCCTGTTTGGGTTGGGTTGAACTACACTGTATTTGCTTCTATAAATCTCTAAGACACTACTACTTCTTCCTGATCCCTCAAACTAAGCTGACTTCCTCAGCTGCTGTTCTCTTGAACACAGCACCCATCACCAGCACAGGGGGAGGACTGATGTTATAGTCTTAGTGGGTCTAGAGGAGGAAGGGGCAATCTCTTAATGAGTGGGGGCTGCCTATAATATTTTGGGAGCATCAAACACCACTGTACATATGGAAACAGTGCATAGGGCATGTCTTGTAAAAGGGATGTCTTGAATCTCATTCTCCCATCAGCCCTGCTAGGTAGACCAAACCTAAAACTTTACTGAAATTGGCTATAGAATCTCACAAGTCTGATTTGTGCTGTACCTTTTCTTCCTTTTTATAGTTCAGTGGATTAGGGATGTGAGCCACTTCAGAATATTATTTGTCTGTTGTGGATTTAAAATACTGTATGTTTCACTCCCTGCCATCCTGATGACAGATCTTGCAGATTTCTATCAAGATTATCTTCTTTACTCACTCTCTCTCCCCGCATACACACACACACACACACACACACACACACACACACACACACACACACACACACACACACTTTTCATCTGTGCTCTTTGGCCTCAATATCTCTTTCTGAGCATGGGGCATCCCTTTGCCCGACACACATTTGGGAAGCATCCACAGACTTTTCACCCAGGCGCCGCCTCTTTTTGGGCAGGGTAAGTTTTTACCTTTTGTAAATGGCTAAGCTTGTAACTGGTCTTACACTGTAGGGTTTGTGTGTTCAGTCCCCCACAAGAACTGGAAACTGTGCAGCAACCCAGAAGACAAGATTACTGTATATCTTCCAAAAGAGACTTCCAAAACTAGGGTTAATTGCAGCCCTGTGTTGCACGTTTTTCATCCTTTCTCTAAAAGAAATGAGATGGGTGAAGCTCATTAGAGACTTAGCTTCTTAAGAAAAAATATTGCTGCAGAAATTGGCTTTTCTAAAAAAAATATTAAAACTTTTAAGAACAATAATATGAATTATTATAAACTAAATTAGAACAGAGAAAACAAAAAAGAAAGAGAAATAAGTGCAATAAGAAAAGAAAATAGAAAAAAGACAAGATTTAAAGAAAAATACAAAGGTATAAATATTTACCTTTCAATAATCTTTGTAGCAATTATAAGGACTGAATTACAACAGTGTGTACAACACCACTGAAAAAAAGTGATTTATGACCATTTTTCACACGACTATTGCAGCATCCCCATGATCACATGATCAAAATTCAGATGCCTGGCAACAGATTCATGATTATGATAGTGGCAGTGTCCTGGGATCATGTGATCACTTTTTGTGATCTTCCGACAAGCAAAGTCAATGGGAAAGCCAGATTTATTATTTATTATTATTATTTATTAATAAAATTTGTATGCCGCCCAACTCCCAAAGGACTCTGGGTGGCTCACAACACATGGATAAAAACACCGATAAAAACATAATAAGTACAATTTAAGAATATCAATAAAACATTTACACCAACATACATGGGCCAATCCATAGGTTATTGGCCCCAGGCCTGCCGGAAAAGCCAGGTCTTAACGGCTTTACGGAAAGCCAGTAAGGTGGGGGTAGTATGGATCTCGGGGGGAAGTTGGTTCCATAGAGTTGGTGTGGCTACAGAGAAGGCCCTCCCCCGCGGACCCGCCAGCCGACACTGTCTCACCAACGGGACCTGAAGAAGGCTGACCCTGTGCAACCTCACTGGTCGTTGGGAGGAGTGTGGGAGAAGGGTTAACACAACCGTGTTTCTAACTTAACAATTACAATGGTTCACTTAATAACTGTGTCAAGAAAGGTTGTACAATGGGACAAATGTGTCTCACTTAGTAACAAAAATTTTGAGCTCAATTGAGTTCATAAGTCAAAGACTATCTGTTCAATTATATTTTAACCTCTCTCTCCACAGTCACATGATTCTCTTCTAATAATCTGTCTAATCATCAAAACCATACATCCCAAGTTCATTTTTTTATTTATATTCAAAAAGTCCGTAAGAGGTTTCCAGACACCAATAAATAAATAAACTGAGCCGCGGTGGCGCAGTGGTTAGAGTGCAGCACTGCAGGCTACTTCTGCTGATCACCGGCTGCCAGCAGTTTGGCAGATCGAATCTCACCAGGCTCAAGGTTGACTCAGCCTTCCATCCTTCCGAGGTCGGTAAAATGAGGACCCAGATTGTTGGGGACAATATGCTGACCCTGTAAACCGCTTAGAGAGTGCTGTAAAGCACTATGAAGCGGTATATAAATCTAAGTACTATTGCTATTGCTAAATGTGGATATTGTTCTTTCCCTAACCAAAATCAGCTTGGCCATCTCAGCAAGTTCTGTCAATTTCACCAATTGCTTTTTTTTTTTTTTTGTATAAATGTAGTTTTCAGACATAACAATGTCTTTATATGTCTTCATTGGGTCAGTTTCAAAGTAAGAGAAATATGCAAGGTTTTGAGATTGCCAATAACTTTTATCAGTTGGGGAAGGAAAAGGATAAGAATAAAACAGTCCGTGGTTTAGCAGGAATTGATGAAATGAGAGAAGACAGTAAGCATCTGGTGCTCTTCTGGCTATTGCTTGCAAGCTTCACTCCCCTTGGAACAAAAAAAGGAAACAAACTGGTCCCTTATTTTAGAAAAAAATGTAACTTTCTTTTTAATCCTGCTTTTTGCAGCAACTGGTTTGAAGGGCACATCTGGAGATTGAGAAGCGATCTGAATTTTATGATCTTTAAAGAAACCTATGAAAATATTGTGCTAGAATGAATTTTAAAATCTAATTCTTCTTATGTAGGTTGGTCATTTAAAGACCAGTGGACTCTGAATGCAGCCTGAAATTTCTTAATACTGATGTGTTCATGTTAGAGAGCGCAAACAGCTAACAGCTTCAGCTAATTCCCTGAGTGGTGTCTCCAAAATAAAAAGGTAATAGGCCCTATGTATCCCCTAAAAATCTTTACTGGAGCCTTTGTATTCCTCTGCAACTGCTTTGTCAAATTGTGGTTGTACAATGGCTGAAACTTGGCTACATGGTTGACTATCACTTTGAGATGGGAAAACTTCAGGTTAAACTCTGAAATAGATGCAAAAACCTCTCTCCAATCTTGAATATAAGAAAAAAAAAATAGAATATTGGAAATTTGACTATAGGTATTATATGACCCTGCCATTTTACATCAGCTCACTTTTTATCCATTGCTCCTTACCCCATTAAAACAATCCTTAGCTCCAAAAGAGTTTCTCAATAAATGACTCTTCTTGTTGCCCTGAATTATATGGTTGAAAAGAAAAGATAACCAAAAGAAACAACAACAGAATACATTTTGCTGTCCTGAAGGTGATTATCAGAGACTTAAACTATCTAGCAGTATTGCTAGGATAATATAATAGGCTTTTTTTAAAAAAATCAAAAGGTTAACAGGTATTGAACACCTTGGAATTTTCATCATTTCAATTTTAACCAAACAAGGATAGTGAAGCTCGGGAAAGAGGAAAAGAGAACAACAGTGGTTGTGCAAAGAAGGTTTAGTGGCACTGACTGCCATTATCCTTAGTCTCCTGAGAACTTCATCTGGAGGGATAGAGTGGTTCAGGTTTTCAAAAGCTTGTTTGGGATGCTACAAACTTCAAAGTTTATTTAAGCAACCAGATATTCCATTGCCTTTTCTTCTAATTTCAGAATTGAAATGAAGCAAAAAAAAAAAAAGAAAGAAAGAAAAAGAAAAAAAGTGGCCTACTTCCTAGTAGGCCAACTTAGTATTTGTCTTGTTAACCCCATGCTGGTGTTTTGCCATTACACTGGAAAATTACACTGCCATCCCACTGAAAGATGGGATAAAGCAGGCATCCCTTCACTGCTCCCTTCTAAGCCACTGGAGCAAAACACTTCAACAGAAAGATGAGATCAAGCATGATGGAAAGGACAGAGTAATGGAAATGAATAATTGTTGAGATGCTCAGTCCACACCATGCACAGACTGGAGCCTATATCTTGAAGTACTCCAGTGCTTTGGTCTGCGAATCTATTACTTGCTAAATCAACAGAGCAGATTGTGCAAGAAGGAATATATAACCATCTTTTGAAGTAAAACTGATGAACAAAAAGGCCTGTAATGAGCAAAGGGAGAAGGCAACATGGGGATTCATCATCAGGGTGCTGATTACAGTTGTTTTAAATAGTAATAAGAGGAAAAAAGAAAACTGTGGAATTCCTGCAGTTGTCAACTACAGTTCATCTTGGTCATAATGGCTGAAAATACTGAAACTGAACATTAGCAACATTTGGATGATTTCAGGTTTCCCTACTCTGGGCTAAGCCAACATTAAAAAGAAAAACTGCCAACTGCCTCAAAATGTACAGATGGATCCATTTGTTGTTGCACTGATCATAGTATCTAAACAATCAGGCGGAAGACCAAGAAATGTGGGAGAAACAAGTTATGATCATTGTAGACTTGGGGTCAAGGAGATTTTTTTTATTATCTCTGTTCCCACCATATTTTTTGAACAGCTCAAAAAGACAATTAACCACAGTGGGCAGCAATCCAGGAGTGATCTCGAGAAAATATTCAAAGATGAGTGCAATTCTCAACATGTCTTTGGAACAAGGCTGCTTATTTCAGATATTATAATAGATGTTGTGGTCACCTAATGCAAGCAAGATATGGCTTCTGAGTCAGGAAGGAAGAAAGGAGAAATAATGATAAGCAGAAGCAAAACAAAACAATATTTTTGCATCTGCCTGACCCTGAACAAATATGTTCATAAACTCAGGCCCATCAGGATTAAAGTAGCAGTTTGATTTCCTGTACCCCCATCTGTAACATGGTAAATGGACAACACAGTTGTTCAATAATGGACATTAGTCTACTTGGATATGTCATTGTGCAATTTTTTTTCCTCTAGATACCAGTGTGGTGTGTGAAGAGACAACTATTTGGCTACATCAGCTACATCAACCAAAGTAATATTCCAACAATGTCAACAACAAAATCTAAATTTCTCATTAAATTCATACATGTATTGCAAAAAAACAACAAAGGTTAATAGTGATGGCAGAAAAATCTTCTGTATTTCCCAGGTTCTTTAGAGTTATGATTAAATTGTGTATTGCTGAAACAACAGGATACAGATGTTGATTTAATTCTGGTATAGAAATGAATATGATGGAAACTGTATTAGTAGTATTACGGAGTGCCATCTGGCAGGCCCCATCAAGGGAGCCTTTTCTGTCATTATGCCGGCCCTTGGAGCATCACGCCCCCAGAGATCAGATTGGTCCCTAACTTCCAGGTTTTTCATAAGGCCTAAAAGACATGGTTTTGCCACCAAGCCTGGGGGTCAAGATGTGTGGTAGAGCCTGTCCAATGATTATATTGATTTGTTGGGAATGGCTTTCTTTTTTTTTAACCACAGCTTCTGATTACGTGTGTATTGTTCTTACTATGATAATTGTATAGTGTTTAATCATTGTTAACCACCCAGAGTCTGAGATGGGTGGCTATATAAATTGAAATAGCTAGCTAGCTAGCTAGGTATTTGGATAAATTTCCCATATCTGTTATAATTAGCATATCACACTAAATGAGACATGGGTAACTCATAGCTAGTTACCCTACTACTATGTCCTTCAGAAACAATTTTGTGATTCATGGAACCGTCCAGGATGATGATGCAAAAATTCACTGAGAGGGAAACTTCCTAAAATGGTAACATTTGCTATTTGTTAAAATAGATGTACTGCGACTCCAATAAGATCAATATACAAGGGTGTTTACTGACTTTACATTCTGCTGTTCCTGTAAGTCCTCACATAATAGAAATACAGGTTTCATCTTGTTTTATCTCCACAGTGTTAAGCTATACCAGGGGTCTGCAACCTGCGGCTCCAGAGCTGCATGCGGCTCTTTGGGCCCTCTGCTGCGGCTCCCTGTCACCCTGTCGTGGCAGAGGGATGAAAGAGCCATCATCCTGTAATGGCAGTGGCATGGCCGGACCCTTAGTGCGGGAGCGAGGCGCCCCTCTACTTGCCTTTGCGCGGCAACAGCATTCCACCTTCATTGTGGTACATTTGCTGTTGCCGCCAGCAAAGAGGGCTGGGAGAGAACGGCAGGGGCAGATCTTGTGGGGTGGGGGCCATCCCCCAAGCCTGGCCTTCCTCCTCCCTTGTCAGTGGGGCCAAGAGAAAGAAGGAGGCGGCATGGGGAAGTGCTCCCTTCTCCTGCCGAGCGCCAAGCACAACAGCCCAGCGGGGGGGG
>QLTV01003617.1:31442-42472 GCA_003457575.1 Thermophis baileyi
AGAGAGAGAGATGAGAGAGGGAGAGAGAGAAAGACAGAGAGAGGGAGATATCTATTTCCCATAGAAAACAAAACACAGGGAGCCACAAAACCTGGGTAGGTGTGGCTGGGGGGTGTCATGTGACTGGGTGGGAGTGAGTGATGTCAAGTTGGCCACGCCCACCCAGGTTTTGTGGCTCCTGTTGTTTTGCTTTCTGTGGGAAACGGGCCCAAGTGGCTCTTTGAGTGTTTAAGGTTGCAGACCCCTGAGCTATACTAACCAGGATTGTTTTCTACATTGATTTGGATCCAGCTCTTGCAACTTGGTTGGTAAATTCTTCCTCTAAGAAATGGATAGAGGCACCAATAGGCACCAGCTGAGCCAATTACTCACAATCTCCAGAAGCAGGCCTGGGTTGCTCATCTCTGCATCCACTACTTGGGACCCCAATGGCTTCCTCCTTAATTGCTGTGTCCCTCATTCATATGTGCACAGCAGCAGCCAACAAGACTAGTTCAGTTTCCAGTGGCAAAATCCTGGACAAGAGACCAATGTGCTGTCCAAGAAGGAGGAACAGTTTATATTATTTTTACCAGCATGAAAGGATCAACTCTGCTGAGGAAGACAACTGTTGAAATGCATTGGGGGGGGTATTCTTTATCACAATGATATCAATATTATTGACTCCTATTTATAATGCTTATTGTACTATTTCATGTCATTTTTATAGGCATTGTGTTTAGGGTGTGTCATATTTTTCAGCTTTCAATTTCTAAACATTAGGAGTGCTCAAAAGTTGTGACATTCTTTGGGGATTGTAAAGATATTTTTGTTACCTTAATATAATTTAGATGTGCTTGGTAAGTAACTACATAAATATCATAACTTGTTTGTTTCATTTAGTTCAATTAAAATTGTTCAGAAGTACACACATTTTGGGGAACTGAGCAGTAGTGGGTTCTAAAACCCTTTACTACCGGTTCGCGCGTGCGCTTCTGCACATGCGCAGAAGCGTCCAGGGCGGGTGGGCAGAGCTTCCCGCCACCGCCACTACCGGTTCTAAGAACCGGTCCGAACCGGGAGCAACCCACCGCTGGAACTGAGGGCTATACTGATTTCTAAATGGCAGATAGGAGCAGTTCTTCAAACGTGGATGGAGAGTGGGGCTGGATATTTTTCTTAAAATTAAAATGAATTTAAATTAATTTTTTCCCCACATATTTATTGATTGCCCATGTCATTGCATTAAACTTTACAAGCTCTTCTGCCACTATTGACAGAAGAGCTCTGGGCACAAGACCTTCTAAATCTGAAATATTTAATAAAATTAGGACTTTCAACTGGAAATTTGAGCATATGTCTGTTGTTTTTATTCATTTTAAATAAACATACTTTTTTATCTTTTTGTCTCCCAATGTTGTTAAATTTCATTCAGCCCAGGGATACCTAAGAAGAAACACTGGAACAATTGCTGATGCATAGACAAAAAGAGAAATTCCAATTTCTGCAAAACTGGCAAACGAGACATAAAATATAGCTCACTGGAATAGGGAAGGCTCCAAGCAAGTGTCCCACTTACTTGTCATTTTTGTTTTTTGTCCTTTTTATTACATTGTTACATATCTTAATACATTGCATTGTTTTGATACAATATTTACACAGCATTAATTGAAAAATTAATATATTTATTATATTCTAGCAATATTAATTACAATTTAGGATGTTGCTATTACAAACATAAAATTATCTGATTTTTCATCCAGAGTTGAGTATAACATTTTTAAAAAATCAGAACTGCAGATTGTATCAAAGAATTTGTTGTATGATAAAGATTTTGGTCTTTAACTGATTACTTAGTATTAAGATCTCCATTGAGAGAGAGAGAGAGAGAGAGAGAGAGAGAGAGAGAGAGAGAGAGAGAAGAAATAATGGATAAGCAAAGCAGAACAGGACATATACTAATTTACATTGCAAGTGCAACCATCAAAATAATAACTATGATTTAAATATAAATCTGAGACATTGCATCATAATGGAGAAGGCTGTGGTCAGGTGAGCTATATTCCTGCTGACATAATCTGCTCAGTGCTAACCCATATTCTCTCTTCCTTTAATGTAATTACCTTTTAAAGCAGGAAAACTTCAACACAAGACAGCCATCTGTAAACATAAGAGCATAAGAGACCCATATTATTGATCTCTAAAATTGTTGCAGTTACTGGAGCCTATTTTGCACCCAACAGGTGTTTATTTATTTATAAAATATCTTAACCACTTTTCATTCTAACTACAATCCCAAAGCAGGGTTCAGAGTAGAATTAAAAACTATATCCAGCAGTTAAAAATTATGAAATTACAAGAGAAAACCATAGCATTAAAACAACATATTAAAATTACAAAATTACAACAGATATACATATTAAACCATGTTTCATGAGCAGTAAAAGGGATCATTTTCTTGCTGTTGAATGGCAGCTAACTGCTGTACAAAGCTAGTGAAAGTTTTGATTTTAGATAAATTTCAAATGTGCTTGATTCTACCTAGGCAAAAGCAAAGAACCTAACTAAAACAAAAGCCTATTTTGATGTTCCTGCATTCCTGAATGACAATATGGCTGTACAATATGGCTCCATTTTTAAAAAATTTCATTGCTTTCTTGACGACTAAATCCATATTGGGAGCTAAGATATGCAAAACTATAAAAGGATTTGGTTTTGTAAGACAACGTAATGCCCTGCTTTTTAATTACAGGTAGTCTTTGTTTAATAACCGTAATGGAGCCGGGCCATAATTTTTTTAAGTCATAACAATAGTGAAACATGTTGGTCACATGACTGACCCGGTTGGACAACATTTTGCAGCAGTTGTTGAAGACTATAGTGGTTGTAATGTGAATTGTTAAGTGAATACCACAATTGTTAAGCAAATCATTGTTTGCTAGGGCATGATTTTGCCAAAAACTGGCAGAAAGTGCCGGTTTTCAACAAAACTGTTGTAAAACATGATCACACAACCATGTGATGCAGCAAACAACCCTAAATGTGGCTGTATTGCCAAGTGCTCAAAGTGTGGTCACATGGGGAGGAAACTGTCAGAACTTTGGATCTAGATTTTTGAAGTAGTTTGTAACTTTGAAAAGTTGCTAAGCGGCCAGTTGTAAGTCAAGGATTACCTGTAACATGCTCTATCTCACGTAAGCACATTCTAGCAAGTCCACCTTGTTAATAGTAGAATCTTCATAAGATTATGGAGAAACCTGCATTGGTCCTGTTGAGATTCAGCACCATTCCTCCATGAGACAGAATAACTCAGGAAGGTGAATTGCTCACAATCCACATACCTTTCCTGAAAATACAAAGTGACAATACACTCTTTGCCATTCACAATTCAGGGTTCAGAACTTGTGACTGAACATAAGCTTCAGTAAATGGATGTTCTTTTGCACTTTGTAATTAAGTGTCCAAGCAGGTATATTAAATGTCCTATTTTGCATTGCACAATCATTTCTCCCATAGCCTGTAGCACAGTGGCCTCCAACCTTGGCAATTTTAAGACTTGTGGACTTCAACCAGTAGTGGGTTCTAAAACCCGTTACTACCGGTTCGTGTGAGCGCGCGACGCTTCTGCGCATGCGCAGAAGGGTCCCGGGCGGGTGGGTGGTGTGTCCCAGGTGGGTGGGCGAAGCCTCCCACCACCGGCGCTATCGGTTCTAAGAACTGGGCCAAACCGGGAGCAACCCACCACTGACTTCATCTCCCAGAATTCCTCAGCCAGACACCTCATCTTGTAACATTTTTATTACATCGCAAGGAAAAACTTTGTGATAGAATTCTCTCCACTGGACTTTTTCAGAATGCAGCCAGGAAGGGCTCAGAATGATGGAAGGATGTGGCAAAGAAAACATTATTTTCCTCTGTATCACTTCCTCTCCCACAAACAGCAATTAAGGTGAGCTCAAAGCCCCCAACTGACATTTGCATGACATTTTCAGGCATCTTGAGAATAAAACAGAAAATAGATGCCTCATTTACACTGGCAAAACAATCTGAGAAATTGCACAGTCCATTTGAGCACTGTGTCAATTTAAAAGGGGAAGTGATTAACAATGTGTGTGTATGCCCTTTCAAATGAAGCAGATGGCATAAGAATCATACTTGAATACAAATTAATCCAGGTTAAAATGACTCTGATACAATACAAAGACACAGAGTCCAAAGTAACTTTGGCAATGGACAGTACACTCTGCTTTCTGATGCCGGGAATATTATTTGCAATCTCTTTACCTGGACGAGCATAGCTTGGGTCTTCTTTGACACTAAAAGCAATTAATGCTAGATTCTTAATGCTAGTGAACTTGAGAGTTTGCTTTCCTTTATTCTATTATTCATGAAACAACTTTGAAAGGGTGTTTGATGTGCAAAATCGGGAAGGAAAAATGTTTCCTCTTAAAACCTGAGAGGTGAAGCATTCATGGTCTGCAAGAATCCTGTGGTTCCAGATCCTGTTTTTGCAACCCCAAATATCTGTCCCAGAATACATGTTTAAAATTAAGTAGCAAAAAAACAACAACAAACCATTGGCAACATGATTTTGTTTTTGCTTTTACTGAATTAAGCAAAGTGTGCTGTTCTATACTATCCCTGGAGCAAACATTATACATTAGTGTTTCTCAGGCTAGGCCCCTTTCAGATGTGTGGACTTCAACTCCCAGAATTCCACAGCCATCATTGTTTTCCCTTTTGTCCATCAACCCTAAAAGAGTTTGACTTCTTGAACTTGTATTTCAAAAAGGCAGAATTTAACTTTTTAAAGGGAATAATAGATTTAAAATTCAAAACTTTACCAACAGATTTTTAACTGGTGCACAATTCTGACATACTGACTGGGAATTCTGGAAGTTGAAACCCACACATCTGAAAGTGGCCGAGGTTGAGAAATATTGCTATAGAGTTTCTAAGATGTGAAAGATGAATATATCTATAAAATGGATTTTAAGCGATTAAAGAGATCAAGGAATGGGCAGAAATTGATTTGGAGATAGCTAGTTACACTGGGGAAAAAAAGCCTGCAGAAGCTTATCCATGATTGGGATATTCAGTTTATGAATCCCGGCTGTATATCTTGGTTTGGCTATTTACTGAACAACAATTTTATTGACTAAAAGTGTTGTAAAATTAGATTTGAGGAGAGAAATCATTGCAGTGTTCAGAAAAATTAATATTTTGTTCCCAAGATAGGTATTGATAGGGAAGACTTAGTCATACCATCACCACATCTATAATAAACTCTCAGACATTGCTGAATGACAGCTCCTCATAGCCCCCACCCCCATCCCCACCAGCATAACCAATGGCAAGAGATGCTGAACAATGTTGTTTAACCATATCTGGAAAGCCTCAGGTTCCTCACCTTTGATATAAAATATATCATCTGAGGAGTACCTTGCTTTACAATACTGGAATTTCTTATGTTTTAAATATACTTTAGTTCAGATGTTCCAGCAGCTTAATGAATGTATGAGCTGTCTTTAGTGCAAATCCTTAATTGTTCAGTTTATACTCTGGGTTTGTGATAGGGCATTTACTCACTGAAATCACTGTTGGATGATGCTGCAGTATGAAATATGGTGGAAGATCATTTCAATCTGATGCCTTCTAATTATGTTGGATTATAACTCCCATCATTCCTAATTTAGAGTGTGTCAAATTTTTCAACTTTCAATTTCCAAACATTAGAGATGCTCAAAAAATTGTGACATGCCTTGGGGATTGTAAAGAGATTTTGATTACTTTAATATAATTCAGATGTGCTTGGCAAGTAATTATATAAATATCGTAACTTTTTAACATTTTGTTTGTTTCAAACCCATCAGACGTACATAGGACAAGTAAAATTTAAAACGTATTTTAGAAATCCGCAATAGGAAAAGCAGGTGAAATAGCAAGTAAAATAGTAGGATAAAAATAGTGGATAAGAAATAAATGATAATTAAAATTAAAATTACCAGTAACAGTTTAATGGCATCTAAGGAAATTCATAAAGATATTTCCAATATCTTTCTTTCATATCATCTGTCCTGACTTCTGGTGTCAGATAAATAGTTTTACAGCTTTCCCAACTAGGGATGTGTCTCTGATTATAAACCATGTTGGCTGAGGCTGATGTGAATAGTAATCCAAAACATGGATGGAGAAGATTACAACCTGAGCAGGTTCATATGTGGAAAAGCTGTCCTTTATATATTCGTACATTTATTGATGGTCAATGCCTGGCTCTCTTTTGAAACTTAGGACCAGGCCTTCTTGTATCTCTGAACATGTGCATATTGCTTTTTGCAATCTATTCTTATACATTTAACAATGAAACAACGGAGCTTCTAAGCCAGATGATGTGGCTCTCAAGTTGGCTTGGAGCCAGGATATGCTCCCTTTGGAAATTACGTGCTGGAAGACTATTTATGGAGATGAATATAAAGGAAGAGGAAAAAAAATCTTATAATATAGCATTTCAGGTTAGGAATTAATTCCTTCTGGGTGATGTTTTATTCAGGGTTCTCTAACTAGAAATGGAAACATCAAGAATATTCCTCTCAACTTCAGGGCATTCATTCTCCCTTCTTCCAGATCCTCTCTTAGGTCTTGGTGAAATCATAAAATTATCAAGCAAAAAATATCAGCAACCATTGATGCACTTCATTCTTCATTTGAAGAAATTAAATATATTTTGGGGAAAAGAGGTTGTTAAGAGCAGAAGAAACCTAGATATTTGTCTTTCATTTATTTATTTTTGGCTAAAAGTTCACTTTTTGTCACCCCAATTTGTGATCTGTGTCCCAAAAGGTTTCCTCGTAATTTTTTGATGTTCATTATTCTCTAGTTTCTTCCTGGTTATACAGATGGTTTGCTGTCTATATTTGACAAGACCATGCATGCAATATATGCTGACCACGTTGGTTCTAACAGTAATCTTACTATCCAGGTATTAAATGCATCAGTTTTTCTGAGCTGTCTTTAATGGCAATCCCACTCAGAGAACATTATAATCATGTAGTCTGGCTCTCACTAAATCAGCACTGCTTTTTCCAGAATCAGTTTAAGATAATTAAAAGAACCCCATTGAAATGCAACACATTAATGAAATAATCCTTAATGAATACTAAGCACATTCTGCTCTAAAGACTTTTGGCCTTTGCTTCTCAGTTGGAGAACCATTTGTTTATTATGAAATACACAGATAATTTCAAATTGTTATGAATTTGGATGGGCTATTAGAAAAAAATACTATAAAATGGAGAAAGGAGGAGTTTCAGGAGTTTGGGGGGGGGAAAATAATGTGAAACCAGAACATCAGACAAAGGGATCATCATCCACACTAACTCGAATTTCCATTTAATGTAAGAGTTTCCCAAGAAATTAGCTTGGCTCCCAATATCCTGGCTTGCCAATAACACATGAAAGTTGAACTTTCCAAAGGGCCTATGGCAGGGGTGTCAAACTCGCGGCCCAAGGGCCAGATGCGTCACGGGCTGACCACGTCCACCCCCAGTTTAGCGAAGGGGGAAAAAGTTGTGATACGTCACGTGACGACAATGTGACGACGTTTGACATCCTGGCCTACAGGGAGCATAGGATACCCAGTTTGATTGGTTTTTATGATGATTTTGGTTTTGATTACAATATCTTCAAAACCAGAACAGATGTCAAATAAGAGAAAGTCAGTTTTGTCTTAATGTTAAGAGACACAGTAAGAGGAGTTCAGCAAATGATACCTGTTGGCTAGAATATTGGGGTTTTTTGTTTTGTTTGATACAGGGTAATTGACTCCTGTGGGGGTTTATAGTCCTGCTAAATCAACCGATTGATCGATCAATCAATCAATTAATCAATTAATCAGAAAGTCATGACTGATAGATCTACTTGGTAAAAATCAAATATCCAATCTTTCCCCCTTTTTTTCTTTGTCTGATTCTTGGAGACTACCTAGACAAGTTCCTTCAGTTTTCCTGGCACTTTTTCAGAAGTGGTTGCCATTGTCTCCTTCCTAGGATTGAGAGAAAGTCCTTTGTCCAAGATTACCCAGCTGACTTTGTGCCTAAGGCGGGACTAGAATTCATGATCTCCCAGTTTCTAGCCCGATCCCTGATGCCTTGTCCACCAAACTGTTTTTCACAAACATTGTCTAGTGACTGCAGGCTACATGTAATCAGTAGATTAAGTGGCCAACAGGAGCTGGACAGATCTCTGCCCCTATCTATATCATTATCAACACTGATACCAGTGTCCTTAGGATAAATGATGTGAGGTTATGATTCTGTAAACTGTATTTTAGAAAGCGAATTCGGGGAGGGATATCACAAACATTTAAAACAAAAATTTTGCAAGCGAAATGTGGAATTGCAGATACAAAACAAAGGAGTCTACATGAATCAATAAAATCAGTAAAGCTGATCTATTAACTATGTGAAAATATGATTGTTTTAAAATATAGTAAGGTTTCACACAGTTGAAAATTTTGGTTCTCCAGGCACTTATTCAAAAACTGGCTTATTTAGCCAAAAACTCAGCAACATAACACAACTAGATCAGGGGTGGGTTCTAACTTACCTCGCTGCCGGTTCGCTTCCTCCCACCCCGCGTGGGCGCACCGCGTGGGCGTGTGTGCACTTTGCGTGCGCGCGAATGCACAGTGCCAAAAAATAACCCCCCCCCCGCCGCGCCCCGTAAAAAAAATAAAAAAAAAATAAAAAATGCCGAAAACAAGATGGCAACGCATGCGCAGTGCCAGAAACTCGGCTTCTGCACATGCGCAGAAAAAAAATATATAATTTTTTTTTCAAAAAAAAAATCAATCTTTTTTTTAAAAAAGATGGCGGCACTGACCGAACCAGATCGGTGACATCATCGTGACATCACCAGTGGGTCGCTACTGGTTCGGGAGAACCGGTCCGAACCGGGAGGAACCCACCTCTGAACTAGATTAGTTTCTTCATTTCAAATAAGAATGAAGCTCTTATGTATGTTACGTACATAGAATTAAAGCCTACATATCATCTATTTTCCAGGGCTTAAATTATAGTTCTCATCTCCTAACTTTACAAGTCAACAGATAATTGGCTTTTCATTTCCTAACATTGAAAGGGATCTATATTGACATAATGGTTCTCTGTAATAGCTCAAGAGCCTTTCTCCCATCTTGTCAGCTTCTGTCCTTCCAGAAATGAACATTATTAACTCAAAAGAGACAAAATCTTATTCTTAAATTCAGATGGTATTTCAGGGCTAGGTAATTGAATCAGGACTCAATTCTAGAACCAGAAAACTAGAACTAGACAAGATCTATGATTGAGATTTGATGGCTAATAAATATTGAACATGGAAGATGTTCAATAGATAATTAATTTTACATCCCTGCTTGGTCACAACAATTTCTGGAATAATTCAGAAGCCATCATTGTCTCTCACCCCAACCTACTTCTCAAGAGTTTCTCAGATGCAATGTGGGTACTAGGGCAGGATTCAATCTCCTTGAAGATTGCCATATACAATAGTCTTTCCTGGTAAATCACTGGGGTGACTAGTGAAAATGGAAGGTATAGATGGTAATTTTTAATTCCAAGTCAAGGGGTTGTGCTTCCTTTAGATACACTATGCAGTTTACCAGAAAAGTAACAATGTCTTCAAAAATGCCAGAACCTGTTCTTATTGGCTAAACTGAACTAAACCAAGTTGTATTTCCCCCCACCCCCCATTAATGAGAAAGTTTGTTTATACTGAAATCACTTTCAAGACTTTGACAGTCTTTCTCCTCTGCTTGATCTCTATGATCATGTAGTTACTTTCTCCATGCCCCAAGGAATGGCTCCCACTATATAGAAATGAGTTAGGAAAATTGAATTCTCTATAGTATGCTTTAACTAGTCTGTTTTCCTTGTTTGAATGAAAAGTACTGTTCCTTTTGATCATTTCATATACTGAACCATACTTTGGATAAAGCCCTATTTGTCTATGTAGCTTAGGAAAGCTCTTGCATAAATCTCCTTTATTATTAAGAACACCACTTTTCATCATTTATGTTGTAATGTATAATGAACAGCCACGCTTCCAGACTTGTGTGGAGGGTATTTTCCTAATCACTCATATTGCCGCAGCCTCCCAATATAAATAAGTATCCAAATATATCCTGCTAACTATAACTATTGTTTTGCTGAGATGTTCTTTTGTTTATAAGCATTATGATTAGCACTATAATAATGTAGCATTAAATTTTCTATATGCCAGCCCTCTTCCATTCTACTCCCAACAGCTGCCCTGTAAGGTAGATAGGACAACAGAAGTGACAACAGACCCTACTGAGTACCCTAAATGAGTGAATTTGAAATCGGGCCTCCTGAGTTTATGCCCAACACCTTAACTGCTACACATCAGTCCCTCCTCCCCCTTTTGTGTGCTGGGCAGGTATCCAACCTGGGCGGGCCCTTTAAGAGATCATAAGCTCTTGTTTCTTTTCCCCCGGAAGAAAAGTGCTGGAGAACCAGCCGATTAGACTGTGTGCAAGGTGGAGAGAAAGGAGAAGCAGGAGGGGTGGTAACGACGCGCGTTTCCCTTTAATTACCCGCCCAGGCAAGCACTAGAATCAAACCTTTGGCGGGGAGAAAACTGGGGCGTCTTCATTGCGAGCGAAGAACTGTGCAGCAGCGAGAGAAAACATTCCCCAACCAGCAGCGATATTCTGTATCGGCGTTCCCAGCAAGCCAGCCACATTCTGCACGGGCGCTCGCTAGCAGGAGGGAAAGTCATCTGGCAAGCCATGGCCCCTACGCACTTTCAGCTTCTCCTGGTAGCCTCTGAGCAAAGGAAGCGGATTTGGGGACGCCCGCTTCTGCTTTTGGGATACACGCTGTGGCTGTCTCTTCTCCCTCTAAGATGTGCTGCCTTCAACCTGGACACTAAGTTTGTGGTTCTGAAGAAAGGCAAAACTCCCGACAGTTACTTCGGATTCTCAGTAGCTCTGCACCATCAATTCCATCCGGAAAGATACCTGTAAGTGGAAA
>QLTV01003617.1:42660-58160 GCA_003457575.1 Thermophis baileyi
ATTTCGGGGTGGGGTGGGCTGGGAAGAAACTGCTGGAAATGAGTTCCTTTTACTATGGTTCTTTCTCTCCCCCCCCCCGCGCTTTCTGAATTGGGGCTAATTCTGTTCGTATGTGCAATTATGCCGGAACCGAGGAAGATGCAGGCTTGTGAGTTACACAGGCTCATTCAGCAAGCACAGTGGTGGTAGTTAAAAATCATTTGGATTTCAGGATCGTCAGAGTTTCCTGACATCTAGATGTATATCAGTTATTCTTTGTGGGTTTAGCTCTGTTCTACCCGTAAGCAAGTCTCACAAAATCCAATGGGACTTCCTTTTGAATAGATATGGGTGGGATTCTGCTGGGTATAAAGCATTCTTTATTTTTTTCCCCCCATTTTAACAATACTTGTTTGAACTGTAAAGAAAAAAAAGCTATGCCACCCCCCAAATTTTGCATTCATTTTGCAAACATAAAGGCAGATAGTTTCTCCAGTCTGCTTTCAATTAAAAGTCATGCTTTTGATTCCTTTTTTGGAGGCAGGCGGTCTGTTTCTAGTCTCTTACTAAGTAACAAGCATTTAAGTACATGCGGATGCGTGCACACACAGAGACCATAAAGTTACTGGTTTATATATATATCTGCAGGTGCACCTGTTAGGCTTATTCCAATTTTTGATTTAGCTGGAGTTTTATCTATTTATTTATCTTTTTTATGCTTAGTGCCCTCTAGCTGTGTTGAATTACAGTTCCCATAAGGGTGTTGAGGAATCTGCTCCAGGACATCTCGAAGTAGCCATGCTGAATAAAGTGATTTATGGCTTTAACTTTGAAATTTGTAGCCTCTGTCCATGTGTGCAGATTTGGATATGAGAAATTAGGGTGTCATATCAGTTTCATGAATGCATGTAATTTTTTTCTGTGGTATATTTTATCCTCTCCCCCTTCCTCCTGTAAGAATTTTCTGAAAACCAAGAAACTATTGTAAATACTGTACTGTCGTATGATTAACAAAGAATTTATTCAAAACTGCTGCTAATCAGTAGCCACTAGGGACACTTAGAGAAGTGCAATTGACCTTTTTGAGCAGGAATTTGTGAGTGGGGGAATATCATAAAATTTCCATTTAAATTTAGTTTGAGCTAACTTCAGCCAAAGTGTGTCAAAATATGTACTAATTTATCAGTTTCTCTTAATGTGTATGTCTTATTATTCAGTAGCAAGCAAGGTAAACCTATTCTTCAGAATGTGTAGGTTGTTTTAATACAAAACAGCCAAGTTTTTCCTCTTGCGTGCATATAATGATGAATGTTCGTTGAATGTGCCTGTAAATCAGTTTCTTCAACACAGCTCTTCCTTTGGTTTACACTACAATCCCCATCTTCATGATTTTTGTATACGTTGGTTGGGCTCATAGCAGTTGCAATCCCAAATATTTGCAGGATGCCAGGCTGGAAAAAACCAGTTTAGATAAAAGGCCCATCAATCTTTTGTGAACATAATTGCCTTCTTGTTTCACTAACATGGAGTGTCATTACATGTGAAACTAATGTGAATTACCTAATCTGCTGTAGTTTATAAATTAATACTGAGTTTTATAACTAGGTCTACTCAGCAGTCAGTATTGGGCTTTTGAACCTTCACTCAAAAATCGTCCAAATATATAACAATGAAAGGAACCAATGACTATTGAGAGAGATTATATTTAATTTAATTGCTTAATTTTAAATGTATCCCACTTTATCTTCAGAAGAAAACCAAAATGGCTATTAGTTATTTTTAGTTAAGAAGCTTAAGTAAGGCTGCCTAGTTAACATTTGGATAGGAATTTGGCAAGATAGGAATAGCAATCACCTCTGCATTATTGTCCTGAAAATTGCACAGATTTGTTCATAAAATCACCATGTGTTCAACTCAACTTGGATACTGTAGTATGTACTGAATCAATAAAGCCAGTTTCATTTGGATAATATACTTTGACCATAAAATGTGAACTAAGAGAGAAATTAATGCATCAGATCAAAAGCCTGATAGAAAAAGAAGTATTTACCATTCATTGGAAGGCCAAAAGTGGATTACACAGACTTTTCCAAGAAATGGACTCAGAGATTTACTGTTGCAAAGAGAGGGGCAGCTATATATATCTTGCTTGATGTTTCTCAGCTGAGAAAGGAAAAGATCTGGGGAGAGAGGTATGATATTGTGAATCTTTATCTCTTGTCTGTCTCAGGTCTTGTTTAAATACATTATTCCCAGTTAAACCCAAAAAGAAATCTAGAAAAAGGAAGGGGAGGGGGAAGAGAAGATAACTTTTTCTGTTTCCTGAATTTTACCTTCGTGCCAAATCATTGTACAGGTAGTCCTTGACTTACATTCACAACTGAGCCCAAAATTTCTGTTGCTAAGTGAAACATACGTTGAGTTTTGCCCCAATTTACAACCTTTCTTGCCACAGTTGTTAAGTGAATCACTGCAGTTGTTTAGTAACACAGTTGTTAAGTGAACCTGGCTTCCCCATTAACTTTCCCACAATGCTCCAGAATGTTTTTACCTTAGGGATATTCTGGGAACTTAAAGGGCAGCCAATGTGGTGCCCAGTGCCAGTAAAGCTAAACTAAAAACAGGGCACAGGGCACAGAGCGCCTTAGTGGGCACGCTAAGGACATGGTCGGTGCCAGGAGGCCTATTTTGTTAATCTTCTGAAGGATTGCAGCTTGTTGCCGAGTATTGCCTTATTTGGGGATGTAGGAAGGCACTTTCCCCCCCCCCAAGGCACATGAATTGGTGGCTCTTGGCTGGATTCTAGGGGGGCGCTTGGAGGGGCATTCTAACTAGTAATGTGGCAGGCATCCTTTTCACTTTATTCCTTGGGCTTTGTTGTAGCAAATGCAAGCCTCATCTTGCAGATGATTTCCTGGGATTTGTGCATTCTCCTTTATTCCCTCCTACTGACTGCCTGTCTGATGTGCAGAAGGATCATATCTGATAGAGCTAAAGCAGATTTCTCCATCTTACTGCTTTTCTTTTGTCCTTGGACCATAACTCCATGGCTAGGCTGGGCTGGGATAGGATGGGATGTGTGGTCAAATACTTCTTAAAGAGATAAAAAGCCAGCTACGTAATCTGTTCAGGTAAAGAGCTGCACTCCAGAAAATAAGTGGGGTCAGTTAAAATCTAAAATTAATGTAATTGATTATATAAATTTAATGCTATCTTCCCACATCTGTTAAATCACCCCTTCTGGTACTTTTATAATTACAATATGACAGCAAGTATTCATACTGATGGTCTCAGTATGTATACCGGTAGGATAAAGAATTTATAGGTTAAAGCAGGGGTGTCTAAACTTGGCAACTGTAAGACTTGTGGACTGCAACTCCCACAAGTAGAAGTTGAAGTCCACCACCAGTCTTAAAATTGTCATGGTTGGACAACCTTGTCTTAAAATCGTGTTTCTCAACTTTTGCAATTTCATTTCCCCAAATTCTCAGTAGGGCAATGCTAGATGGTGAATTTATTTATTATTTATCAACCTATGGCTCCCAATGGCTGTAGGAATTGAAATCCACCCATCTGGAACTTGAGAAACTCTGTTTTAAAGAAATTCCTGCTGGTAAGCAGGTTTAAGATCAAGCTAGCCACTTATAAGACACTAACAGAGAAGAAGAAAAAGAACACAGGTTAGGGTAACATCTGGTGCCAATTTGATCCCACACATTGCATGTTTAGCAATAATTAGTGTCATTAAAAGTATAGCCCTAAGTTGGATTTGGAACTTTTACTTACAGCCAACATGTGCTGTTATTTTTGTAATTAAAAATCTGGTTCATTTTCCTATAAAGTAAAAACTGGGGCCAAGCAATTGGTAAGCCTCAAAGTTTTTTTCGTTTTTATAGTGTTCATTTATAAGAAATCATATTCAAGTTTGTTTAGAAGTACATCTATTCGGAAAAACATATTTTAATAAGTATATAAACAATTGCGGCCTTAATATTTATATAACACATGGGACTCTTTCTCTGATTAACTTTTGCTTTTTATATTGATTTAAGTGCGACTTACATTTTCTGAATACAGCCTTCGATGCTGAGCTCTAGTACATTGTATGAGGAGAGATGGAAAATAAGCGCATTTAATCGCACCCTGTAACACATTTCCAGAATTTTTTTTCTACCAATGAGATTAAACATGTGTCTAAAATAGACCACTGCAGACAAGCTGTTAAAAGTTAGGAACTATAGAGAAAAGTGAGTTTGATTGGTTCTAGCTCAACCTTCATAATACAGTATTTTTTAACACTGGGACATGTTTTTGTTTGTTTTTAAATTGATAAGTCATTCAGACCCCTCGCTTAAAGTCTGGAATAGGCAGATACTTTTTTTTTGTGTGGTTGGGGGCTGCACTTTAAAAAAAAAAGCTTCTAAGATACAGTTGGACATACAGGTAGTCCTCAACTTATGACCACAATTGAGCCCAAACTTTGTGTTATTAAGTAAGATAGTTTTTAAGTGAATTGTGCCCCATTTTATATGCTTTCCTGACACAGTTGTTAAGTGAATCACTGCGGTTATTAAGTGTCTATGGAGATTCTCAGTCATCCAGGTCATGGTTGTCCCAAAGGTGCTTTTTCAAGAGGCAACTGGACTTTCTGGTTTTTCTTTGAAGACGTTTAGCTTCTCATCCAAGAAACTTCTTCAGCTGCAGTTATTAAGGTTGTTCAGTGAATCGGGCTTCCCCATTGACTTGTCAGAGGGTGGCAAAAGGGGATCACACCTCAAGACACCGCAATTGCCATAAATATGAGTCAGTTACCAAGGGTCTGGATTTTGATCACATGACAGGAGGATGTAGCAACAGTCATAAGTCACATTTTTCAGTACTGTTGTAACTTCGAACAGTCACTAAAGGAGTTGTTGTAAGTTGAGGGCTACCTGTATTTTCTTGGTAACAAAAAGGAATATACTGATAAAGGAGCAATTTGAAAGAGGTTCATAAGGATTAAAAAAAAACTATTTTATGTTTATAACTTTGCTTTAGAAAAGCAAATTCAAGAGCAAAACTGTGAAAATAAATAATTAAATTAAATCAATACGCAGGACAGCTTTCTGAAATAAAATATCTATGGTCGTACTCTAAGAGGATGCAGTGATGACATTACTAGAAAGGGAACTCATGAAATGTTTAAGCTGGGCATGTGCATGCATGTATATTTAATCCAAATATATATAAGACATACTTGAGCCTTACACACCTATCTTAGATCTTAATTTGTAAAAACAAGCACACCAAAAATCAAAACTTTAAAAATTGTGCTGTTAGAACTTGATGATTTGCTGCTGAATTTTGGTTATTGTTATTTTAACGGGTGGGGGAGATCACAACTGGCTTCAGCTAAGCTTTACTACCTCACTTATTTTTGCGAGAATTGCATCTCAATGCACACCTATACTTTTTTCTGTACAAAAACTCTTGGGGGAGAAAAGGAACAACTTTGGAATTTTTGTAAGTTTGATTCTCCCACGGATACATTATTGTAGCACGACAAAAAAGTGTGTCTTTGTTGGGACTGCATATGTGGCCAGTTTGGGCTTGTTAACTAACAGGGAGGCCTAGACACAGGCTCAAGGTGTGATTTTTTTCATGGCCGTGTTAACATTCTTGCAGTTCTTCTGCTGGATTGGCCAACCTTTATGTGGTTTTACAAAGACCTTTACAAACCACTGGATTTTTCCTCTTGATTAACAAACTCCCTGTCTTAGCCCAGGCCTCTGTTTCCATGGAGACACATATTATGTTTAAGAGGGAGGGTTCTCTCCCCCACCCCTTTTAAACTTTGGTATAAATCAAGGCTAGCTTCACTAATGTTAATTGAAGCAAGGCATAGTTTTCTAGATTATATTTCAGTTAATGGCTTTTTTTAATGTTTTATTTGGTTCTCATTTTTAAACAAAGGCTACCATATCTCTGTGACAAAGGGGTGGACTGGTCTGTTGCTTTTAATGGGTTTCTCCAGCCAGAAAGAAAATTAAAGCCTTTTCTGGTGTAGGCAAGAGAAGTGACAGCTCTAATTTCCTGTGTCAGCAGCTCTTCAAATGATATAGTGACCCTACCAGAGGAAAATGACAACTATAAATATGGTTGATATAAAATAAAAACCTAGGCAGATCTTAGTCAACACTTAGATGGGACACTACCAGAAAATCAGGGCTTCGTGCAAGACTTGGAAATTGAAAAAACATCCCAGAAGAAAGAAATGACTTCTACAGTATAGAAGAAGAAAACTAGATGGAATATATCTGGATAATCTATATCACTTTAATTATTACCAGATGACTGGAGTAATTAGGATTTTTACTCACTTTTATTGTATTTATTGTATTGTATTGTATTATTTGTTTATTTGTTTATTTATTTATTATTTAATTTATATGCCACCTATCTCATCGATAAAGTGACTCTGAGCTATTGTTGCTGGTAATCTATATACTAATAAAACTCTCCTGTTTTTTGTAACTTTTGGCAACAATGTACCTCAAATGGGCTAACTTAAAGAATGCATCCAAAATCTGGGACCCATTACTCCTGGGGGATTGACATTGGGCATAGTTGTGACTGCTTCGGCACTACTGCACTGCCATGCCACCTCACTGTGGGAATCATACACAGCCACATAATTGTCATGGACATATCCCTGCCCTATTGTCAGCCTCCCTTTGGCCACTGTGTCCAAGTGGCTGGCAGCAAATTCCAACTGATGAGCATCGATTGGCTGCTTTGGAATAGAGGCTGAACTTTAAAAGCTCTTAACAGCAGTGGGTAGTGAGGGAAGGACGAGGGAGCAATACCGATGCTAGATGGTGAGGCAGGGTTGCCTGAGGGACACTGGTGGTCAGCAGGTGAGTTCTCTTCTTCTCTGGAGGGCCTTTGGTGACATGACAGAATGGGGAGTGGGGAGCAGTCCAAAGTGGTCCATGCCTCTCTTTGTTCTCCCCCCACCAGCAAAGCTCAGGCAATTCCATGAGTTAGCCAAGGAGAAGGGGCAACTTCACTTGACCTCTATTGAGAGACATAATGTGAGGGGAAACAGAACTAATCTATATTTCTATGGAAATGGGTCATGGGTTGTCTAGTCATCTATCAAGGCCTTCCTAGCCTAAGGTCTGGTTTTGAGGTTCTGCCTATCTCCAATAGTTTCTGCTTGCCCTGTAAGATCAGGCATGATGGGCCTACTCCAGATCCCTCAGTCAGTGTCATCTGTCAGGACCAAGGAAGCACAGTATCCCACCCGAGATCTGAACATCTCCTATCCTGTAGTGTTCTGAAAGGACTAGGGATAGAAAATGGTTGAGCCTCTTGACAGTCCTTTTCTAGCATGTTGGGCTTGTTTGCTCCAGAATTCATGTTTTCTTTCTCCTTTTTATTTTATTGGTTGTTTTTTTTTAATGGAAATTGGGAATTGGGGAGCACTAAATTAAATAAATATCTATTTATTGCAATTATATTTTCTCTGCAATTTTTGGTTTCTGATAATTTTATTACATTTTACAAAGCATACATAAAAGAAACAACATAAATTAATAATCAAGAGAAAAGAGTGAAAAGCAAATAGAGATAGAAGTGCAAAAAAAGTAATACAAAAATAAAGGAAAACAAAAATATATACAAAAATGAACGTCTACAATTTCTTACAAGGATATAAGAAACACATTTGACTTTTAGTTTAAGATGGTAATATAATGTCCATTTTCCCACAAAAAAAAGTAGAAAGATTTTTAAAAATTAAAAAAATAATAATCCTCAAATCCATGTGTCAGAGTTTCCTGCAAAAAGTCTACAAAGGGTTTCCAATTATAGGTAAATTTCTTCAGTGATTTTTCTCTCACGAGGGCTATTAACTTGGCCATCATAGTTAGTTTTGTCATCTTTATTAACCATATGATTTTTCCAATGTTTTATCCATATACTGTATGCTAAAAAAAAAGTTTCTGGTCTGAACTGTAAGAACTTTTCAAGATTTTTTGAATTACATTACTAATTTCATTCCTATATTGCCTCCTCTTTTGCAAGTCCACCAAAAGTGATAAAAGGTCCCCTATTTCAGTGTTACACTCCCAGCAACTATTTGGAGATCCTTTATACATTTGAGCCAATTTATCTGGGGATAACTACCATCTATACATCATTTTGTAAAAATTGTCTTGGAACTTGTAAAATAACGCAAATCCCTTTATCTGTATGTTTTGCAACTGATCACATATTGAACCTTTTTTGGTCAAGTTATCATACAATTTTTAATTAATTCATCTTCTGTTTCCAATTTTAACAACAGCTTCTAAATGTTAGCAATAAGCTGTTCATTATTTGTACACAGTTCCATTTCAAAAATAGTTTTATCATGTTCAAAATCATAAGTTTCTTATTTTTAAATCTCTCTCTGAGTTGCAAATATGAAAACCATTGGCAATCGAAGCCTGCTAGTGCCAAGTCTTCTCTAGATTTTAATTTGATATCATCTGTAGAGTATTCTAATAAATCTGCACAACTTTACCATTTTTGTCTATTCCTCATTTTCTTTCTATAATATAATATGGGTGATATTAGAAGATACAAGATTACTAGAACTAGAAGGCTATGATTTGAGATTTGGATGCCGTGTATCTATAGTATGATAAAGCTAAAGTTAATGAAACCACTTTAGTAGGTGAACCATTTTGAGAATTTGCAACAAATATAAAAAGATGATGCCCCAAAATACATTTATGGCTTTCTCCCACCTTTACAATTTCTGTCAATATTTTCTGCAGTTGCTTCAGTGAAAAAGTGCATAGTGATCTTGTTTTATTGAATTCTTGTTAGGTTATTTCACTTTCATTATTGTAGAGAGGGCAAAAAAAAAAAATCACCTTATATTCATACTGGCTCACTAGTGCCTCTTGGCTGAGTTGCAGAATGTGTCAAGGCAGAATTTATTTCAGCCATGGGTTATTAACCAACATTATTGATCACATGAAATGCTAAGCAATAAATCATAACTGACAGATTGCAGTGTACTGTTTTTAATACTCTGATGAGGTTTTGCTTCCTTTATGCTTACACAAAGAAAGCAATATCCCATAAGAGCATTAAAAACATTTCCCCGATATGGTGTGGACTGTAACACCCTCATTTTTTAATTAGGTTATAAATAATGGGATTCGCTGCTGTGCAGTCATCTGACAGGAATGAAATTGGGTCTCTCCCCATGATATCTAAGATTACAAATGGAGTTTCTCTCCAAGCAATCCTTTAGTTCAAGGGTCCCCAACCCCTGGGCCACAGCCCAATACCGGGCCTTGAGCCATTTGGAACTGGGCCTCGAATGCGTGCTCACGTCCCCACTTGCACAACCAGCAGGCAGGTGTGTGTACATGCACGCTCCATTTGTGCAAGTGCCTGGCACACGTGCCCAACGCTTGTGGAGATAGAGCTGTGTGTGTGCTTGCCCGCTGCTTGCACAGAACCATCCCTCCCCCAGCCCCCCCCCAGTCTGCAAAGCTGGAAAGGTTGGGGAATTCTGCTTTAGATGCTAGGGAGAGAGATGGGGTTCTTCAGTATATAAAGGTGCATGCTATAACTGAGCTGCTATCTCTTGATGCTTCTTCAGATGCCGATTACTTAGTTGACTGAGGAAGAGCGTCTATCTAGCAGCTAATCCCTTCTTAAGGATACATGTTGGATGTTCAATTAGGAATTGAAAACCAAATTTGGGGTTCAGCTCCTTTGTTCAGATGGCATGGAGGTAAATCAGGCTGCAACTGAAAGAATAAGGTTACAGTAACCTGCAGAGATCTTGCAAGGAAATGTCATTGAATCCCCAGTTCATATTTTGTACCTAGAGCCATTCTGATCAATTCCCTAATTGACTTAGTTTTTCCCTAAGCTATATATATATATATAAAAAAAAACAACCAGAGGAAAGTGCTCAGACTTTGTTGCTTTTATAATTTTGAGACAGCTGGAGATTTTCTCTCTCCTTCCCTTTTTAACAAGGATATCTTGTGCACTGCAGTGATTTATGACAGTAGCAGCTGCTGCTCAACTTGAAGAAGCCTCCATGGAGACATTCCAAAGATTTGATGAACTTCTGGACTTTTCTGCTGGCATAAGAGCAGCTTCCTGACAGGCCAAAGGGGAAAAGCAAGCATCATAGTGAATGTACTCCCTATGAACTAAAAAGGAGTATTTCCTTGCTTGCTTGGTGGTTGCATTCTTCTTATGTTTGTGCCAAGAAGGGACATCCCAAGAGTTTAAACTGAATCAAAGCCAAGACCCAGAACCAATTTTCTAAGATTGGATTTCTCTTCCACAGGACTTTTTGATTTGAATTAAACTTGGAGGTTGCTGGGCTGATTTATGGTAAAATCAACAATAATGAAGCAATTTTGGCACTTGAAAAGTGTCATGTTTAATAGGACAAGGCTTTGATCAAGTAGGACAGGGGCAGTAACCAAAGGTGAGGTGCCCTCCAACCCCATTTTCATAACAATTTCATTTCTAAAGATTATGTTTTTGAATTAAGCAGCCAAAGCCCGGCTATCACCCAGCCCAAAAGGTTTGTTCCTTTTTGGGCTGGGTGATAGACCCAAGCACGTCTCCACCAGCAATCAGCACCCAGATCAGCATAGATTAACTCCAAGATTAACATCAGACCAGCAATCAAGTAACCAATACCCCAATAAAGAAACTGCCAAAGAAGCCAACAGCAAATAACCCAACCAAAAAATTTCTAAGGCCATCTCCACCAACACTGACAGGTAAGCCACTTACAGCAAACTGTACTCCTTACTAGCACTGATTAGGTTACTTAGTTTGGGTAATGAAATGTCTGCAAAAAAAAAAACAAGCAAGCTCAGAGAGCACCAACAAGCAACTCAGGAGCACCAAGAGCTCCTGGTCAATCTGAAATTAATTCAGTTGAATTGCTCCTCCTGCCTGTCACCAGGGCAGTCAAGCCATGGCTTTCAACTTAGCTTATACTGGTTTTGTGGGTGATCAACATATGTTGATGAACACTTAATCTTCTTTGGGAGGCTGACAGTAGGTGGGATGATAATGCAAAGTAGATGCTTACATTACAACGCATGGCTGAGGCCTGGATTTTCCAACTTCCCAGATTTAAAGGGATTAGGCAGTTTTCAAATTTAAGATTACTTTAATGTACACACTACTGTTTCTACAGCTTTCCTTAACTTTGTTTGGAAGGCAGCTTATGATTTATTATGTACCATCAAATCATTGTCCATTCTTAGTGACCACATAGATAGTTTTCCTAGGGCTATAAAAAAAAAGGTTCTGGAGCAATAGGTATCCTGGAGCTTCAGGTTGCTCACCCTACTGTACAATCTCTTGCCCATGGGGAAGTGCCAAGCAAAGGTCAGGAATTAAAAGATGAACCTGGTCCAGACAATGTGTTTACACAGAAACTGAAGTCTAGACATGGCTGCAAAGAGGAAGACTTAATGACCAAAAAATGGGACTTTGTGGCGGCTTTTACATTTATAGTCCATGTACCGGCAGCAATAACAATGCTCAAATTCCTTTAGAAAGCCCTATTCTGGCTCCGTCAAGGAGCCCTTTGCAAAATGTGCTGTCTTTCAGCAAAAAAACAAAAAACAAAAAAAACAGTTTATCAGTGTATTCTTGGATGAAGTTTTGGCTTAAAAAGCAAAATGAAAGGAGCAGGTGCTTGCAAAAGCTGCTGCAATTTGACCTGCATCTTTTGGACTGGTGACTTAAAAAGAAACCCAGTAAATGGATGGCTGCTTTGTAATAAGTACAGTAGCTGTGATTCCTAGAAGACAGCTTCAAAAAGAAACGTGTGCCTCTGCCTGGTGGCAACTAGATGGGCATTTTAGTACCAAAGAAAGGGAAAGGGCTCTCATCAAAGTTCAAATGAGCAGGTATCTTTTCACATCCAGGAGATAACACTACAGGTGGGTTGCCATGAAGGTTAGACATCTCTCTCCTGAGGTTAAATATGTCAGTTTCCCCTTTTGACATTTTAGCATGGTTTCTCTCAACCTAGGCAAGTTTAAGTTGTGTGGACTTCAACTCCCAGAATTTCTCGCCAGGGAATTTCCCCATCCTACCTGGGGAATTCTGAGAATTGAAGTCCACACATCTTAAAGTTGCCAAGGTTGAGAAACGCTGAAGAGTGATTTGGGAGCTCATAAAAAGATGGAAGTGTATTGTGGGTACAGTCGCCAAAAGAGTTGTAATGGAAAGTTTGCCCATCCCTCAAACAGCTGCAATTGTGACTATGAAAAGTTATGATTACCAAAATCATCACTTGATTGCAAAAATCATCACTTACCAAGATGAATACGATGAGAATTTTTCCCTCCTCTGCTCTCCTCAACTCTTCTGGATAATTATCTGCCTGATATCTTTATATATTTTTTCTGGGCAGCTTCCAGCTAGAGGACTGGACTTCTGGTATACACCCCCCTTTTATTATTACTATGAAATCCTTAAAATCTCTCTATCTATTTTCATTTTCCCCCTTTTTATTGTACTAGTATAAATCATGATATACAGTAGCATGTTGTTTCAATGCAATGATATTTATATGACATACTTAAAGTATTAACATTCTATTACTTAGTATCTTAAAGTATTGAAAATAAAGAAGAGGGAAAAAAATGTGGATATTCTATTAATTTTAAACCTATTTAGGATATTAATGTTTCAAGCATTATGATTATTTAGTTTTTTATTCAAAATTAAATGTAACATTGGAAATGAGATGAAATGTAACATTGGAAACGAGATGAAGAAAGGATATATATCAAGTCAAGTTAATTGTTGTGTAATAAAAGGTTTCAGTCTTAAGTTAAATTTTATATTGAAAGCTCCATTTTATTGTTACCTGGTAAGTATATGTGTATGTGTGTGTATCTATAAATGTACATGTTAATAAGAGGAAAAAATAAAAACAACAAAAGTGTAACAAAACTGAGATACTAAACGAGAAAAAAGACAAAAATGCTGTCAGTTTTTAAAATTATTAAAATAATCCAAGTATTTGCAAAAAACAAGAAAAACCATAAAAACAGGAAGAGAGCCTGATGGACATAAAGGAAGGTGTATATGAGCATGTTGGGTTCCTACTGGGCTACATTGACCAGTGGAGGGGGGGGTGGAAGACCCGCCATCTCAGCAAACTCAAGGCAACGGGAGAAGCTAGGTGGAGAAGAGTGCCGTCCATTTACTCACAGCCCTGCTAAGCTATGTAAGCTTCCATTCTTACGCAGAAGGCATGGAGGGGATTCAGTGTAGGAAGCTAGCACCCACCCCTCTCCTGGGAAAATGAAATATCCTAGGAAAATATTAAAAAGGGCAGAATATTATATAGAATATCCCTAGAGAAATTGAGAAACATGCTTTTAGAAAGGAAACAGACTCATTCTTAGTAGCCCCCACCTTTGTCAATGGGCCATCAAGGAATGGCCCAGCTCACTCATCCCCCCCCACCTTTGTCAATGGGCAGACTATTCTACATAAGAAAGATAGGATTAGCCCTCTGCCTCATGGCACCTGGGAAGATTGCACCAGCCAGCACTCAAACTAGCTTGGTATTCAAGACAGCCTACAGAGTTGCCCCTGCATGGGAATCTGGGATACATTTCTGTACAGGAACAGGAAACTAAGAGGTGGGGCCCAACAGAGGTCATAAAACCAAGAGACAGCATCTTTTCCTCCCTTTTCTCTTCACCCAACATCTGGAAGCATGTGATCCACCTTTTCTGTTCAGGAGCCCCTGCCATGTGCTCCTGTCCATCATTAAACCTTCTTTCCAAGCAACTTCCAGGAATCCAGTGTCTTTTTCCCCACTTGGAGCTGAACCCAGAAGGATATTCCTCACAACATCAGGGCACTCCTCTTCTCTATTTCTGCTTTAATGTCTTCTTCCTCCTTTCCTTCACTTAGCTTTAGCCAAGCCCAGTTTTTAAGTAGTTAATTGATCGATGGTTCTGTTTCATGTCCGTTTCTAATGAGTACTTTGGTGAGACAGGCCCATGCCTATTTGGCCGTTCAAAACTGACATTGACCTTGTTGTAAATCCTTTCTCCCATCTTTTAAGGCCGAGTAATAGATTTAAGGTGTTGGTTTTTTTCCATTCTGCAACTGTGGTACAAGCTGTTTAGGGATTTGAATGCTTCTTGTAATGCTCCTTTTCTTATCTTCGCTAACTAGCAAACTCTTGTTCATAAGCAGTCTGATTCTCGCAAGTATCACCAATTGTTGATCTTGACAGTCCTTAATGTTATTTTGCCTTTGGGGAGAACTTTGCTCCTTAATTGTCTTCTGGAACAACCCAGCATAAACCAATCCCGTACCCTTTATTTCAAAGAGAATGAAACCTATTCTTAAAAAGGATTTTAAAGTGCTTAATTAGACAAAATTGTGTCATTGATGAGCAACTCTTGCAAGATGTTGCAGCTAGTTTTTGCAAAGCTTATTGTACTTTGACTAGCAAAAATAAATGCTGCTATACCTGTACTCCTATTGCTCCTGTTTTCTTGGTTCCCAACTATGGAAAATTACCTTTTGGAGATGTTTGTTAACTTATTTTTTTAGTCCAAGTTGCTAAAATTACCATTCCTTATAACTCAACATTTTCTTTGGGAAATTGAAGTTATTGCGCGCTTGTCTCTTGCCTCTAGTGCACTTACAGGAAATACACACAAACAAATGCAGAGTTCTTTATATAAGATGGCAAATATAGCTCTGTGACTTTTTTCAGAACAGGATTGATGACTTTTATTTGCTAAAGCATTTAGAAAACCAATACAGACAGGCTGTACTAAGAGAATGAGGAGATAACAAGGCTTTCAAGCTTTCTATTTTTTGTGATGCTGTTAAAGAGACATGAAACCCAAGAATGAGGGAAATCATCAAGTCTACACACTGTTCCTTTTGTTTATTAAAATCCCTGCAGCTGAAATTGTAAAATGTTTAAAATTAAGAACATGATACATTTTGGCTGGTTTAACCTACCATGTTTGACAAGCTTAGTTTCTGCTGTCAACTGCAGAGTTCAAGAGTGCTTATTCAGATTGTCTGTCTTGTATTGTAGATAGCAATGTTGTGTAAAATCTAATTGTGTAATTTATTAGTACTTTGAATATCTTTGATAAGAAGTGTTAAATTAGACTTAAATTAAATTAAAAGAATTAAAATAAAATTGGATATTTATTTATGCAAATGTTTTTCTGTTCTGTTTATTCTCTGGTCTCCAGACTGCTTACAGTCTTAAAAACCAAACTAACAAAAATGACCAGTTTGCTGTCTCCATGGTTGGAGATGACAGTTCTATCTACCAAAGGACCATGAGGGAGTTGGGCAGACAAGCCTTTTCAAAAGTGCTTATATCCAAAAGCATATCACTGTATCTCCTAGGAATGGTTTTTGGTATAGTACTGTATGGTGGTGGACAGTGGTGAAATCCAATTTTGTTTACTACTGGTTCTGTGGGCGTG
>QLTV01003645.1:16205-30398 GCA_003457575.1 Thermophis baileyi
TATTGATCAGGCTGCTAGAGTCCAACCCCTCTTTCAAGGGAAGGAGAAATGAAGTTAGGGGGAGGGAAGGAGGGAGGAGAAAAAGAGAAGGAAGGAAGTAAAAGAATAGGAGAGGAGAGGAGAGGAGAGGAAAGGAAAGGAAAGGAAAGGAAAGGAAAGGAAAGGAAAGGAAAGGAAAGGAAAGAAGGAAAGGAAAGGGCGAGGGAGGGAGGGAAGGAGGTAAGGAAGGAGAAAAAGAGAAGGAAGGAAGAATGTAAAGAAGGAAAGGAAATAGAGAAGGAAGGAAGGAAGGAAGGAAGGAAGGAAGGAAGGAAGGAAGGAGAAAAAGAAAAGGAAACGGAAGGAGAAAGCAGAAAAGGTGAAGGAGGAAGAAGGAAAGATAGAGTAAGGAAGGAAAATGAAAAGGATAGAAAGGGAAGGAAGGAAGGAAAGAAAAAAAGAAAGAAGAAAGAAAGAAAAAGAAGAAAGAAAGAAAGAAAGAAAGAAAGAAAGAAAGAAAGAAAGAAAGAAAGAAAGAAAGAAAGAAGAAAGAAAGGGAGAAAAAAAGGGAAAGAAGGAAGGGAGGAAAAAGGAAGGAAGGAAAGAGCGGCTCCAATCAATCTGAATCCATTTCCTTCCCCTCTTTCTTCCCCAAGCAGGACCCAGAGCCGACCCCCGCCTCTACAGCAGCCTGGCCCACCCCCTGCAGGAGGAAGTAGAGCAGATGCTGGAAGCGCCCACCCCCTGCGGCAAAGACTGGCGCAGTCTGGCCCAGCACTTGGGCTACCCGGACGAAACCATCGAGACCATCGGCTGGGGGGAGGCCCCCGCCCACACGCTGCTCTCCGATTGGTCAGCCCAGGAGGGGGCCACGCTGGAGGCCCTGTGCCAGGCCCTGACTGCCATCGAGCGGGGGGACGTGGTGGACCGTCTGAACACGCCCCTCGAGGTCAGCTCGGTGGTGTGAAGACTCCCCCCTCTGTTGCTGCCGGACATCCAACCCTTATTTTTGTCACTCTGGGTTTTTTTTTTTTTTTTTTTTTTTTATTATTATTATTAAAATTATTTTTTTATTATTATAGGGCAGTGGAGAGGGATAGAGAATCGGTCCTCTAGGCATGTTCCTTCTCTGGAACAGTTATTTTGGATTTCCTGGTGGTGCCCTATCCACACAAGTTTAGTTTTTGGTCAAATAGGTCCTTCCGATTGGTCAACCCAAGTCTCTCTCTCTCTCCCCCCCCTTTCTCTCATTCTCTCTCCCATTCTCTACTTTACCTTCATTCTTTTTGTTTTCTCTTTCTTTCTCTCTCATTCTTTCTTTCATGCTTTCTCCCATTCTTTTCCCCTCATTTTCTCTCCTGTTCTCATTTTCATTTTTTCATTCTCTCCCTCTTTTCTATCTATTCTCTTTCTCTCATTGTCTTTCATTCTTTCTCATTCTTTTTCTTTCTTTTCCCTTCTTTCTCTCCCAGTCTCTTTCTTTCTTTCATTCTTTCTTCCTCTGCTTTCTTTTTCATTCTTTTATTCTCTTCCTCTTTCATTCTTTCTGTCTCTCATTCTCCCTGTCTCTCTCTCTTACACACACACACACACCAACACACACACATCCCTCACACACTGGTCATTCTCTGCATCGCCTCCTTTTTGTCTCTCTCCATGGTGGCCCTTTTGGCTAACCTCATGATGGGACCCTGATCAGGGCTGACCCCCGATGTGGCCGTCATCAGATGCTGGACCCAGGTTGACTCCCAGCAGAACATGGCTTAACAAACCCAGTTTGTTACCCAAAGAAGGTCCCGGATGGCTTCGAGCTTTGGCTGGCTGGGCTTGTCCACACAACTGGCCCCACAAAGATGCTGGACCCTCAATCTCCCCCAACCTATTTCCACGGAATCTGAGCCCAGCTGAGATTTAACTTTGGGGCTGATGTCCACTTTACAGAGAGGATGGACTTCAATCACAGGGTTGTGGCTGCCATTTTGACTTATTTGACCTCTCCTGGCTGCTACAATTTGCTTCCTGTGGCTTCATCCGGCCAAAACATTTCTGCAGGACTGAATTTTCCCTTGAATTTTATTATTCCCACAAAATGAGACAAGCTGTGTTGGGCAAGCCATAAATTATAGTTAGCTGATCAGAGTGGCTGTGATCACCAACCTTATAAGCTAAGATTAAATTGCGGATTATGGATTATCTTGGTTTACCCAGCGCTCCACAATGGTGCTTCTCAGCCAAGATGGGTGGATTTCAACTGACAGACTCAATTTTATGACTGTCATTAAGTGAGTCACCGCAGTCCTTAACTGAACCACCTGCTTATAAGGGAAAACATTTTATGCAATGGGTGTTTTTTGCTGGAAAAACTGCAAAAAAATGTTGCAAAGTGCGATCACGTGACCACGAGATGCTACAACCGGTCATAAATGTGAGACAGTTGCCAAATGCGTGAAATGCAATCACAGGGCCAGTTGTCATGTGGCAGTTGTCATACGTAGTCGCCTCAAGATGAGCACACAAACCTAATAAATAAGTAAAATACAGGCAGTCCTCAACTTAGGACCACAATTGCGCCTAAAATTTTCATTACTAAGATGGTTGTTAAGTGTGTTTTGCTCCATATTACAATTTTCCTTGCCAAAATTGTTAAGCGAATTACTGGAGTTGTAAAAGTTAGTCACACGGTCGTTAAGTGAATCCGGCATCCCCATTGGCTTTGCTCGTCAGAAGGTTGCAAAAGGGGATCGTGTGGCATCCCCGGGGACACGCCGACCATCATAAATATGAGTCAGTTGCCAAGCGTCTGAATTTTGATCATGTGACCACGGGGATGCTGTAACTGTCGTTAAGTGTGAAAAATGGTCTAAGTCACTTCTTTCAATGCCGTCGTAAGTTCAAACAGTCACTAAAGAAAAGGTTGTAAGTCGAGGACCACCTGAATGAAGCGGTAACTTAATGATCCTGTAGCAACTTTCAATGTTTGTTAAGTGACCAGGTCATAAACCGAGGACCGCCTGCCGAGAGAAGAAAGATGCTGGTATTTTTTGGGGTTAATAAAATTAACTTCCCTTCTGTAAATAATCCTGGAGTTTTGCTGATGTCCCTCTTGAAAGAGAAGAATTGTAAATATGAAAACTATTGTTGTTTCCACAATTCTACTGTTTAAATAAAGTTTTGATTGTAAGAGAGGCAGAAGGTAATAAATGCTCCTTTCTTCATCCGAGGTTTCCAAAGAAAAAGAAAAAGGAATCGTTCCTGGACGGGTGGGGGTGTGTGTGCAGAGGGATTTAAAAGCATGTTTTGGTGTCTTCCAAATAAATTAAATGATGCCACGTCTGATCAGATTCTCCCAGAATCCATCCCCCCCCCAAGCTCTCCAGGAAGTGCCAGAATCTTCTAAGGGAGGGTCTGATTAGCCACCTTGGAAGGCTTCTGCTTCTCTCGGGCTGACCACCAGGAAAGGCCTTAAGGTCAAGTCCAGCAGCAGAGGGAGGAGGTGGAGGGTCTGTCTGGGTAGAGGGTCTCGCTTCCATCCCTTCGTGGCAAGGTCAGTTCCCAGGACTCCCCAGCCAGCCAGCCAGCCAGCCAGCCAGCCAGTGTGTGTGTGTGTGTTTCCCGAAGGCTGTAGAAGTGTGTGGCCTTAGCAAAATGAATGAACACCGAGGGAGGGAGGAGAGTAAAGAGTGAAAGGGAAGGAAGGAAAGAGAGGGAGGGAGGATAGGAAAGAGAAGGAAGGAAGGAGTGGGAAGAATGAAAGAAAAGGGAGGGAGGGAGGAAGGAAGGAAGGAAAATGGAGTAAGGAAAAAAGGGAGGGAGGAAGGAGGGAAGAATGAAAAGGAGAGGAGAAAAAGAAGGATGGACAAAGGAAGGAAGGAAAGCAGGAAAGAAAGTGAAGAAGGAAGGAAAGATTGAGGGAAGGAAGGAAAAGAAAGAAAAGGGAAGAAAGTATGGGAGGAAGAAGGAAAGGAGGGTCGGAGGAAAAGGGAAGGAAGGAGGAAGAGTGAGGGGAAGGAAGGAACTTCTTTCAATTGCCAGAGAAAGTTTGGGCTCAATGGTGGTCATAAGTCAAGGACTACCTAAGTATTAGATAATATGACAAGGTTGACATCAATTTTAAATTATTCTGGTTGATTTTTCGCTGGAATATTTCCAAATTTGAGAGTTGACGGAATTGCTGGAACTGCACACGGCCAAAGGAGGTCAAAAAAGTCAAGATGGAGCCCAGGATTATGCAATGGAAGCTCCAATCTGCTTAGATAGATAATGGGCATAATGTGCCGGAATTTGTGACTGCAATTGGATGTGATATGCTTTTTGGTTTGATTTCTGGAGAGGCAGAAGAGCTGAGAGGGAGACTTGGAAAAGCCTCAGGGTGAGCCAGATGCCAACTGGGGAACTTTGGTGGGCTGTTAAAAAATTAAAACTGCTAAACTGAGCTCTCTAGGAGGCTTGCCAGTATTTTCCAGATGTTCCACAGATGTTAATTTATCTTTCCCTCCTTCCCTCTCCTTCCTTCTCTTGCTTCCCTCTCCCTCCTTTCCTTTCTTCCCTCCATCCTCCCCTTTTCTCCCTCCCTCTTCCTTCATCCCACAATACCTTCCTTCTTCCTTTCTTTTTCTTTGTCTTCCTTCCTTCCCCCCTCCCTCCCTCAGTCCCACAATCCCTTCTTTCCTTCCTTCTCTCCCTCCCTCCCTCCCTCCCACACCTTCTTGCCTCCCTTCTCGCAACTATCCCAGGTGGCTTTAGACAAGTGGGGGGGGGAGGGAGATTCACTTAACAACCGTAGCGACCCGCCATGCAAAAAAAAAAAAGGTCATAAAATCAGGTACACCTCCCTTAAGAGCCCCCCTTGTTTAGCAAAGGAAATTCTGGTCCCCACTAGCTATTTTTATTTTTTTTAGATTGCAACAGGGTGCTAGCAGGAGTTCTTCTGGGAGGCAGGGCATCCAGGGACCGCCAAGTTACTCCAAGAACGGGCATGATGCCAACTGAGGGGATGGTTGTAAGGGAGGCATCCTGCAGCACTGGACAAAGGGATATTTGGATGCCAACAACGTCCTTCCTGAAGTGCTTTTAATTGCCTTGTGAAAACACAATCATGTTTTTTGCAGTCCGGTTGGGCTGAGCTGGCGCTTCCCTGATAACCTCAAGGGGAAATCCAGATTGTGTGGCAATTGCTGTCAGGGCTGGCTGGTACCTCCTGGCATGGTGCACACGTGTCCTTCCTGGGGTGCTGGCTGCTTAGAAAGCCCCGTGGCCTTGAGCATCAAAGAGGGGAACAGAGAAGCATCTGTTGTTGATGCAAGTCAGCTGGGAAGGAGATATGGGAGAGGAGGAGGAGGAGGAGGAGGAGAAAGATTGTGGGCTCCTTGGTGCTCTCTGAGCCGGGCGGTTTCCTTGCATATGTTCATGACCTTAACTAGGGAACATCATCAGTGCTAGAAGGGAGGGGTTGCGAGGGGGAGGAGGAGGGGGGGGACTGGGCTCCTTGGTGCTCTCTGTGCTTGGTTGTTTGCAGACGTTTAATGACCCAGCTGATTAACGTCATCAGTTCTAGAAAGGAGTAAGGCTGAAGATTGAAGGCTATTTGGGCGAAAGAGAGGCACCATAACAGCAGCCCTGAGTGGAGCACTCAGCAGTTTCCTGAAGCAATGGGGCAGCCCCCCAGGAACGAAGGGATCCCCCTGGGGCACTTGACCAGTAAACCTTCTGAATTTCCCATCCACCATGACTGGCTGGGGAATTCTGGGAATTGAAGTATCCCAGCTGCAGAGGTTAAAGCAAAGCTGCTCTGGGATCTCAGCGTCCCCCCTTCAAAGTGGCAGGAAACGCTGACGTCATCATTCCTGGTCAAAGGGGGTACCCGAATCAGCTGGGGATGGGGGCAGTGAAGCGACCTCCTCTCTCTCCTTCAGCTTCCTGGTGGTGGCCTCCTCCATCCTTTGAGGAACCTCCAGTAGAGGAAACCAAATCCCTTGCCCTCCCCGAGGTTACCCCTTCGGAGGGAGGGAGTGGGGTGCAAGCCCCCTCCCCTGCCAAGGTAGTTAATCAGCTGGGAGCCATGGGATTCACAATCCGGAGGGCGCCAGGTTGGAGAACCCAGCTCTCTGCCTGAGGCTTTCCTGGGCATGAGCCTCATTCAAGGCAATGCAACTCTGCCACCTGCAGGCCATGCTGGGCATGGCATGCAGGCCAGCCAGCCCAACCTGCAGGTCCACTAACGACCACAAGGGGCCCCAAAATTTCCATTCTTAAGCGAAGATGGTTGTTACAAGGGAGTTTCGCCACATTTTACAACCTTTCTTGCCACGGTTGCTAAGTGAATCATTGCAACTGTTAACAGTATCAGGGTTGTGAAGTGAACCTGGCTTCCCCGCTGACTTTGCCCGTCGGAAGGTTGCCAAAGTGGATCACATGACCCCAGGACTTAGGACCGTTTTTCACACTTACGACTGTTGCAGTATCCCCCCCCCGGTCACGTGATAAAAATTCAGCCGCTTGGCAACTGACTCGTATTTATGACGGTTGCAATGTCCCAGGGTCATGTGATCCCCTTTTGCGACCTTCCAACAAGCAAAGTCAATGGGGCAGCCGGATTCACTTAACAACGGTGAAAAGAAAGGTCATAAAATGGGGCAAAGTTCACTTAACAATCGTCTCACTTAGCAGCAGCATTTGGGGCTGCACTGCTTTCGTAAGTCGAGGACTACCTGTAATTACTAAGAGCCGAGGTGGCGCAGTGGTTAGAGTGCAGTACTGCAGGCTACTTCAGCTGACTGCTAGCTGCAGTTCGGCGGCTCAAATCTCACCGTCTCAAGGTTGACTCAGCCTTCCATCCTTCCAAGGTGGGTAAAATGAGGACCCAGATTGTTGGGGGCAATATGCTGACTCTGTGAACCGCTTAGAGAGTGCTGTAAAGCACTGTAAAGCGGTATATAAGTCTAAGTGCTATTGCTACACGTAACGCCATCCACGTTGAAGGATCAAAGGTCGTTAGAGGGAGGATCTAGAGAAAGTCTTTGACTTATGACGGAACGGAGCCTGCCCATCAAGGTTGTTAAGTCGTGACAGTCATCAATGGCATCACACACATGACCGACTTGATTTTACAACTTTTGCGTCAGACGTTAAGCGAACTCATAGTTTGAAACGGGGCGGTTCTGCCTACAAATGGAAGTAAATGCCAAATTTGGCAAAACCGTGGTAAAACAGGTCCGTGTTGCTGAGTGCCCAACGTGTGTCCCCTTGACCATCGTAAATTCGAATCCAGGGGATGGGTACCATCCAGGTAATCCGTCATAACTTTGAATGGTTGCTAGGCAACCAGTCACAAGTCTAGGACTGCCTGTAGAACCTTTTGTTTCCCTACTTTTGTTTCGACTTATTTATTTATTTGTTTATTTATTATTTATAAAATTTATAGGCCGCCCATCCTAACTCAGTTAATCGACTTCCTGCGAGGGGAAAAACAAATTCCATTTTTTCCACATTCCTTCATTACCATTTTCTTTAATTTTTTAATTTTTTTTTCCGTTTTACATAAAAACGTCCGTAAAAATTGGAGAAAGTAAAATGATTTCAAAGCAGTAAAATCAATCTTATCAACAGACAGCAAGGCCTGCCCCAAACATCGAGCTGGCCTCTTTGCAAATATTTACATGATAACAGATGAAACCTTTGCAGAGAACAATGGGAAAACAAACAAACAAACAAAAAAAAAACTGGGGGAAAAAACCCAAAAATGGAAGAAAAAAAATAATAAACAACCCCTCCTCTTTTTTTTTCCTTTTTGTTTTTTTCCAAAACTATTCTTACAAAGTGTTCCCATGATATCAACAGGTGTTGGGCTGCAAAAAAGAGGCCGGGCCAAACGAAAGAGGGGAAAAATAATTCAATATATTCACATAAGAATATTATACAGATCTCGGTGGGGAGAGGGGAATGGACTCACATGTTGTGTTGTTGCACACGGGAAGCACCGTCCAGTGGTCAGTTTTGGGGTCTGCTTGCAAAGTGAGGTGCTTGTGAGCAAGTGGGGTTGTGCGAACACATTTGCACGCCCCCGTTTCTGCCACGCCGGTCTCCAAATTCAGCTGGGAAAAGGAGACGTTTCTGGGGCCAAAAATCTGTGTTTTGTGTATTCGGACCCACAATGGCGTGAACTCTGCCCCTCCTACTCCATGTCGGTGTCTTCTTTGGGTTTGTACACGGTGCCGAATTTCTGCATGTATTTCTTGATGTATTCCTTTGTTTTGTGTTTGACGTTCTCGTTGCATTCCAGGTCTTCGGGCGTCTTGCAGTATTTCAGCTCCTTGTTCATCACTCCGTGGGTGAGCTGAGAGGAGGAGGATGGGGGGGGGGGAGAAGAGACCCACAGAATATTATATTTGTGGCTCAACTCTGGAGTCCTGGATGCTCTCTGAGCTGAGACACATCATCAGTACTAGAAGGGAGGGTGGGATTGAGGAGAGGAAGAGAAAGTTCTCCCTCCCCCTGTTCTCCTATTTCCTCCTCCCTCCCTCCCTCCTTTCCCCTTTCCTCCTTCCTTCCTTCCTTCCTTCCTTCCTTCCTTCCCCTCCCTCAGCCTTGGTTCCTTCAAACTAGAGATTAGCTTTGTCCTGATTTTGCGGGCAGAATTTGGACCCCTCCCCCTGTGAGCGTAGTGGGGCCGATGCATCTTCCTGGCAGGTAGGCCACTGAGTTGCGTCTCTAAGCTTCTGCTTGGGTTGCTCATTGCAACCACAGGGTTCTATAAATATCAGAAGGAAGAAAAGAAAGTAGGAAAAGAAGAAAAAGAGAGAAAGAAAGAGAGAAAGAAAGAAAGAAAGAAAGAAAGAAAGAAAGAGGGAGGGAGGGAGGGAGGGAGAAGAAGAAAGGAAGGAAGGAAGGAAAGAAAAAGAAAGAAGGAAAGAGAAAGAAAAAGAAAAAGGAAGGAAAGAAAGAGAGAGAGAGAGAGAGAGAGAGAGAGAAAGAAAGAAAGAAAGAAAGAAAAGAAAAGAAAAGAAAAGAAAAGAGAAAAAAAGGAGAAGGAGAAAACCTGGGCTTGGGAGTCTGACTCCCTTCGCCCAGATATCGCCCCGGCAGGGACCACTAGGCCTGCTTGTCTTGGAGGCTGACTGCTCACCTTTCGTGCCAGGTGCTTGAAGTCTTCCGTTGTGGTGATGCGCCCCACTTTGCAATCGGGTTTGCGATAGGGGTTCAGGCATTGCACGATAAACTGAGACATCTGGTGGGGGGGGAATAAAGAAAGGATATGAAACCCTGTCTGTCAGAAAATATGCAGGCAGTCCTCGAGTTATGACCGCAATTGAGCCCAAAATTTATGTTGCCAAGTGAAACATTTGTTTTGTCCCATTTTATCACCTTGCTTGCTAGAGTTGTAAAGTGAATCACTGTAGTTGCTAAATTGGGTGACTTTTGGCAAGTCACTCTCTTTTGGCCCAGCCCACCTCACAGGGTTGTTGTTGTGGGGAAAATAGGAGGAGGAAGGTGCATTAGGTCCGTTCGCCACCTTCAGTTATTGATAAAAATACTAATAGCAGGATATAAATAAAATAAAATAAAATAATAAACTAAACTAAAAAAATAAAAAGAAATAAATTAAACTAAAAAAATAAACTAAAAATAAATAAATAAAAATAAAAGAAATAAAAAACAAAACAAAACAAAATATTGAAAATAAAATTGAAAATGAAAACAAACTCACCTCTTTACGGAAGACTTCTTTGCTCTTCTTAGCCAGTTCGCTGGAAGTGTCTGCTTCAGCAGTTTTGGGCTTTTTGGAAGACTAGAAAAAGACAGAAACAGAAACAGATAATTATTATAGGGGGAAAAATGTTATATTTTGCAAGTAAGGGAAGGGTTTCTTCCCCCACAGAGGAAAAGGCAACTGAGAAGCCAGAAATTTTATGATGGTTTGCTTTGGGAATTCATTTATTAAACCTTTTATGCTCTCCATCTCCCCTGTCAGGTGACTCTTTAGTCAGAGTGACTTCATTGCTTATTCTTTTATTTGCATTTTCTATTTTTTCCTGAATCTGGTAACAACAACAACAACCTCAGAGGAAGTGTAAAAAACAAAACGTAAGGGCAAATTCAGAGCCACGGAATACTATATTTGCAGTTCAACTGTGGGGGTCCTGGTTGCTCTCTGAGCTGAGACGTTTCGTGACCCAGCTAGGTAACATCATCAGTGCTAGAGGGGGAGTGGGAGGGGTTGAGGAGGAAGAGGAAGTCCTGATAATCAGATGGCTGAAGTTCAATGGCAAGCAGCGGCTGTCCAACCGTGGCATCTTTAAGTTCACCGGTGAACTTCGATTCCCAGAATTCCCCCGCCAACCTTACTGGGCTGGGGAATTCTGGGAGTTGAAGCCCACCAGTCTTAAAGCTGCCGAAACTGGAGACCCATGGTTTAGAGAGTACCTTTCAGGATTTCTCTGAGAAGTTCTGTAATTGTATTTTCTCTACGAGGAGATTACTGATAATCCTCAATTTACGATGGGGCCGCTCGAAGTTATGACAAAACCTCCCAAGAAAAACTGTTTATGACTCGTTTTTCAACACAAGCACCTGCAATGGCTGTATTTTGAGAGCCCAGCAACCAGCTCACCTTGATGGGCAGTTTGCGGTGGTGCTGCAGTCTTTTTGGGCCAGTGGTTTCCGGTAAAAAAATAATGCCCATTGGGAAAAAACGGATTCCCTTAACGCAGACTCTGCTTAGCGACGGCAGTGTTTCTCTGAACGACCACATTTGCTTAACACCCGTCATAAAAACCCATCGTAACTTAGAATGTGCTCAGGTGATGCCTTGACTTATAACGGCAACAACTGGAATCTCTTCTTGAGCTTATGACCGGGCTACCTACCGTAGCTATAACTCAAGTGGTTAGATTACCCGAATAGCTAGCTATGGAATGAACAGAGATGCTACCACTACAGGGTAGTCCTCGACTTACGACCGTAATGGAGTCTCCCCATTACGGTCGTAGGTCCCACTGGTCGTATAAAACAGGTCGGCCACATGACGATCCAATTTTCTGACTTCTTTGTGGTGGGGCATGCTAAGGGTGCAATTGTGCCGGAAGTCGGAAGTAACTGCTAGTTTTCAGGGGGAAACCGTCATAAAACATGGGCTCCATGATTGCAGAACGGGTGGGGAGGACATCAGAATTGGGTTTGGAAATACCATTTGGGGGGCATCCGTTGTAAATCCGAGTACTATCTATAACTTGTCAGCAGACATATTTCCTGCTTATTTTTTAAAAATATTAATTACTTTTAATTTATTAATATAAAACAATAAATGTATTAATAAAAGTCTCCATCATCTGCAGCTTCTCCATTTCTGATCAAGTGTAACTTCAAATCTGGGTCGTGTGTTCCCTATTTCGGGTCCGTTGTGCATTTGGTCGCTAAGCATTCGGGCCGTAAAAGAACGACTTAGAAAATCCACGCTATGCCTATCAGGGGGAGCTTCTCTCCAACTCACTTTCATGGGGTTTTCGTCGTACGTCGGTGTGCCAAGATCCATTTCGGCTTCGTGCTCCAGGCTGGCGTCATCTTCTGGGCTGTCCCAGTTGGGGGGGTCCCATTGGGTTTGCCTGCACAAAGAGGGGTGTCAGTCCTGGACCCCCCCCAAACGAAACCTGAAACCCACACCCCATGGTGCTGCTTGGGGTTTTCAGGAACAGGCCCTGCCGTATGGCAAATGTCCACAGGGCTTCTTTCCGGGCCAGAGGCCAGAGGCCTGCCTTACCTGGTGACCACATGGTAGTAGTAGATCTTGCCCTCCGGATCGCGGGCTGTTTTCCAGTTGGGGGGCAGGACAATGGTTTTGGGCTTGGGAGGAGACGGAGGAGGCAGGTCCAAGAGGTTGTTGGCCACCACCAATTCTGGCTGAAAGGGAGGGAGGGAAGGAAAAAGTAAGTAAGTAAGTAAGTAAGTAAGTAAGGAAGGAAGGAAGGAAGGAAGGAAGGAAAGAGGGAGGGAGGGGAAAGGTAAAAAAGGAAAAGAAGAAGGGAAGAGAGAAAAAAGAGAAAAGGGAGGGGGAGAGGAGAAGAAAAGAAAAAAGGAAAAAAGGGAAGGGTAGGGTAGGGTAGGGTGGGGTGGGGGAGAAGAGAAGAGAAGAGAAGAGAAGAGAAGAGAAGAGAAGAGAAGAGAAGAGAAGTCAATCTGCAAAGCAATCATCTTCAAAAACTTCAATGTTTCTAGACTGTTTTTATACTTAAAAAAGGACAGGATTCTTTTGAGGAATATTTCCCCTGCTGGGAAGGGTAATCTGAAACACATACTATTTAGGGGGTGGGGGGTTTTCAACCTTGGCCCCTTGAAGATGTGTGGCTGGCTGCGGAATTCTGGGAGTTGAAGTCTACACATCTTCAAGCAGTCAAGTTCAGAAATACCATTGTAAAAGGGTCCTCATTTAACAACTACTCATTCAGCGCCCATTTGAACTTATCACAGTGCTTAATAAATACTACTTAACGACCCGACTCCATACTTCCAGCCATCACAACGTCTCCAGAGCCACTAGTGACATTTCTTGCTGGTTTCCAATGAGCAAAGTCAATGGGGAAGCCAGCGGGAAATTGAAACTTCCTGTCGCGTGAGGTCCTCATTTAACAGCCCACAAAGTCCTTGCTTAATAACAGCAACTGAGACTGGTGAAAGTATCCTTCCTAAGAAGTGTGCTCACATGGTTTTCCAACTTATGACCGACGCAATTTCCAGACCCAATTACCATTGTTAAACGAGGACCACTCATACTAAAGAGTCCTTTTTATTCAGATAGGCTCCTGCAAAACAATTTCGCAAGTCTGACGGCACCACGACATGAAATGAACAAGCTTCCTCCCGTCTCTACCTGTTGGATCGGTGGGGGCTGTCCACTTGTGACAATAGTGGCGACGGCGGTTGTGGGTTGCACCACCACGCTCGGAGGATGGGTGGTGTAAATCTGTTGTCCTTGGATGTACTGAAGACTTGGCTGGGCGTAACTCTACAACAAAATGGAAGAGCCATTTCGAAGGATTAGTCTTGCGTACATATTGTCCTCAACTTACAAAAGTTCATTTAGTGACCGTTCAGAGTTATAACGGCACTGAAAAAAGCAATTTATGACTGTTTTTCACACTTCTGACAGTTGCAGCATCTCCATGGTTACGTGATCAAAATTTAGACGCTTGGCAACTGACTCATATTTATGATGGTTGCAGTGTCCCGGGGTTGCGTGATCCCCTTTTGTGACCGCCTGACAAGCAGTCAATGGGGTAAGGTGGATTTGCTTAATGACCACATGACTCACTTAATGGCAGCGACTCATTTAACAACAGTGGCAAAAAAAGGACATAAAGTTGGGCACGACTCTCTGAATCCCTCGCCTTGCTTAGCGATGGAAATTCTGGACTCAATTGTGATCATAAGTCGAGGACAACCCATAGATCAGTGGTTCCCAAAGTGGGCGGTACCGCCCCCTGGGGGGCGGGGGGATGACTTAGGGGGGCGATAAGAGGCGGGGCAAGAGAAGGCACAATAGGCTGCGCTGCCCCGGCCCCGCTCAACCGCGCTTCTTCCAGCCCATCCGCCCCACGGGACAACGAGACAATCAACCGCGCCTCCCCGCCCAGCCTTCCTCACCGGGCGCTGCTGCACCGGCGGCTCCGCCCTGCCCAGCTCTGTCCGCTGCCACTTCCCGCGAACTTTCCCGCCCCTCTCACTTTCCCGGCTTCAGCTCCGGGACCTTTGCGGGCCGGGAAGCGTCGGGGCACGCAGCTATGGACAAAGGTCCCGGAGCTGAAGCCGGGAAAGCGAGAGGAGCGGGGGCGGCGGAAACCACGCTCCGGCAGCGTCACGTCCCATGTCATGTGCCATCCGGGGCTGGTGGGGGCTTTGACGGGGCAGGCAGAAAGTGGAGAGCCGGCGGATGGGCGTGCCGGGTGGTCTCCGAGCCTTGCCAGGAAGGTAAGCCGAGCGCCATCCAGGCCCACACGCTCCCGTGAAAGAAAGAAAGATGTTAGGAAGGAAGAAAGACAGACAGAAATAAAGGAAAGAAAGAAAGAAAGATGGTAGGAAGGAAGGAAGACAGAAAGAAAGAAAGAGAAAGAGAAAGAAAGAGAGAGAGAGAGAAGAAAGATAGATAGATAGATAGATAGATAGATAGATAGATAGATAGATAGATAGAGATAGATAGATAGATAGATAGATAGATAGATGATAGAT
>QLTV01003646.1:4145-16371 GCA_003457575.1 Thermophis baileyi
TCCCACTTAGCAAAAGAAATTTTGGGCTCAATTGTGATCGAGGATTACCTGTAGATTTGGCTCATCTACTGAAGTCTCTTGGCTGCTTTACCTGGGAGGGCTGACAATCGCTCTATAACCCACTACCTAACAGGGCAAGATGAATTGACCAATTGTCAACTTGTTGAGTGCTATCCAATCTCTAGAATAGAATAACAGAGTTGGAAGGGCCCTTGGAGGGCTTCTAGTCCAACCCCCTGCGTAGGCAGGAAACCCTATACCATTTCAGACAAATGGTTGTCCAACATCTTCTTAAAAACGTCCAGTGTTGGAGCATTCACAACTTCTGGAAGCAAGTTGTTCCACTGATTAATTGTTCTAACTGTCAGGAAATTTCTCCTTAGTTCTAAGTTGCTTCTCTCCTTGATTAGTTTCCACCCATTGCTTCTTGTCCTGCCCTCAGGAGCTTTCGAGAATAGCTTGACTCCCTCTTCTTTGTGGCAGCCCCTGAGATATTGGAACACTGCTATCATGTCTCCCCTAGTCCTTCTTTTCATTAAACTAGACATACCCAGTTCCTGCAACCGTTCTTCACCGGGCAGACATCATGTCTTTAAAGTAATGTCTTTTTGTGGGAAATTGTAATGGTCTCCTTTTCTGCAGAAAATGGTGGTGGCGATTGCTGAAATTGGATTTCTTGCATCTATTTATGCCCTATTTTATGTTTCTGCAAAGACATGAGCCAGAAAGTGGCAATTCATTACTTCTACATCACCGAAGAATGAAATATCCAAGTATCTATGGAGAACTGATGCAGTCCTATCATTGGAAAACAGCGTGCTAACATTAAATTCCTTGATTTATAAGATTTCTCCAGACAATTGGCCTTTCTGATTCCTGAAAAGAATCAAAATAAACTTGAGATTTTACATATTCACAAGACTTAAACTATTGGGCTTATCCAGTTGTTTTCATGAGTTGTGGCAGAGCAATTTATTCTGAACCATTTAGGCCATTTAAGTCCTTATTAATGCATTAAAGCCATTTATGATTACACCTTAGAGACCATAGATAAGGAAGAAAAGATGGATTGTGGCATATTTCTTTGGCTAATTTTCACTATAGCCCTAAAAAGGGATAGGAAACAGCTTTAGAGAGGGAAACTTGAACAGAATATGCTGAAAAATCCCATTTTTAAAATACGCATGTGGCACAAGATCAGATTTATAGTCAAGATATCGTCAATTTGCCATGGCCCACAAGGAATGGATCAACAGGTAATCCTCAACTTATGACCAAGGTTATGATAATGCTGAACAAAAACATTTTTGAGCTGTGGTGGCGCAGTGGTTAGAATGCAATACTGCAGGCTACTTCTGCTGATTGCTGGCTGCCAGGAGTTTGGCAGTTCGAGTCTCAATGGTTCAAGGTTGACTCAGCCTTCCATCCATCTGAGGTGGGTAAAATGAGGATCCAAATTGTTGCAGACAATATGCTGACTCTGTAAACTGCTCAGAGAGGGCTGTAAAGCTCTGTGAAGTGTTATATAAGTCTAAGTGCTATTTACGATCTGTTGTAAATAGATTGACGATTGCTATTTACAATCTGTGTCCAAAGTTATGGTCAGTGCAGCCCCTGCAGTCACATGATCAAAATTTGGGTGCTTGGCAGTTCACTTGCACTTACAATCACAGGGGCACTACAGCTCCCACCCACCTGCCCTATCTCCCTCCCATCTATGCCTTTTTGGTCCTCTGCCATCCTGCACTCCGCTGACCAAGCTGACCTTCAATGTGGACTTCTTGCTCTTGCTACTAAATGAAGTGTGCCAGGCCTGGTTGCTGGACCAAATGGGGATCACTTTGGAAGGGACCATGTCTGGAATGGCTTGAATTGGGGTGAGTCCTCCGCTAACGACAGCAATAGGAATTTCTGGGATTCTTGTTGCTAAGTGATATAGTTATATGACATCTTGTTTTACAACTGCATTGTTTAGTGACTGAAATTCTAGTCCCAATTAAGGTCCTCAGTCAGGAACTATCCGCATATTCCACATTGAGCTGCTCCAGTTCTGTGCTTCATCAAGGAATATCAAATAGCAATGACACAATTGGCCCCTTGTTTCACTGTGCTTCCTTGAAAAGTTTTCAAAAGTATGTCACTAGACATAGGATAGCAAGCTAGATAAATGATTACTCCTTGAGGAGCACCAGGTGTTTCGTCTGTGGGATCATAAATCAAAATAGGGTTACAATTTAGTTCAGGAGGCAAATTCATATTTCAAATAACTTGAAGATAAATAGGGCTACTTGCCAAGTTATACATTTGTATTTTGTGGAGCATTTCTGCTTATTCAAAAGACTTCGTAGCAGTTCAGCATTCTATCGCCTAAATAATCCTAAAAGTGTACCTTTTTTAAAAAAAGAAAAAAATGGTGCTTTCCTAATATAATATTGAGGCACAAATGTGATGAACGAACGAACGAACGAATGAATAAAAGAATAAATAATAATGTCTTGTTACAAGTTATGTAGCCTAACTTTCTGTTGAATTTCTCTCCAAAATTTTTCAGCAATGACCCTATCAGCAACGGAATTCTGAGAACTGAGGCAGAAGGTGTTCAAGTTGGGTGGGGAAGGCTGATAAGAGTTTTTAAGAACCGTGTTACTTGGCCAGTATGTACTGTGATGCTACAAAGGTCTGGGATGACAAAGAAATCTGCATGACTCACATTCGGATATGAAATTACCTTAACCAATGCATCCTAGCCCAATTCTGTAAACCATAACTCCCGTCACATGTCAAAGCCCACAATTTTTCAGAATTTTGAAATGCAGTTCACGATTAACAAAATGAACAGGCGCAATGTTGCATACGTCAAGAAAATGCAAATACAAAAAAATAGTGCAGTAAAAAAAAATGGCCTCCCAAGAATGTGCATAAAAAGCGAAACGTGAACAAAAAATGTATATATTAGGTAAAATTATGCGTTAATATAGTGGCTTAGTCTGGAAAATATCAATTAGCTTTTGTCTTATTAAAATATGCACACAATGTTCTTCTCCATACAGCAGATCTCTACCTCATCAACTTGACTGAGCTCAAATTCAAGCCCTCCATATGTGTCTTCCCCAGAATAATTGATGATGATGATGATGATGATGATGATGATGATGATGATGATGATGATGATGATATCCATTCAGTCGTATCCGATTCTTGGCGATTCTATGAGCCAGGTCTCTCTACATCTTCTGATCTTGCACAACTTGAATAGTATATGTCTTACTATAACTGTCTCCTCTGGTACATATGCCACTGCTTGAGTTTCTGGGTTTCTTAACCTATAGCTATCCATTTGGGTCTTGTAGTATCTGAAATTGGAGGAAAGTATTAAAATTGGTCAAGAGGAGGAATCCTTTCTAGGTTGATAAAAATATTGATCACAGCCATACAATTGCAACTAAACAGAATCCCAAGAAACAACAACAACAACAAAACGACAGCAACTTTTGACAGTAAGCATATACAATATGCAAAGAAATTTAATTATTGAAGGAGTCCACCAAGGAAGGAAGTGAGCATGCATTTTAATGAAGGCAAATCAGATCATCATACCAACAGTCCTAGTGGAGTTGATCGTTCTCCAAGATGCAATTACTAGCTGGCCTGAACCCTGGGAATTTAAATGAAATTCTTAACATGAATACATTTCACAGAACTTGTGAATAAATGTACTCTGCATTTATCACACTATTATCCCTCATTCCCAGTTTGAATAAAATGCATCAGAGAGTATGGAATGTAAATCACCACTCTATAAATAATTTTCCTTAGCTGTGTTGACTGATACTGGGTGTATTTTAGTCATGGAGATTGTCACAAAATATATTGTTGAGCTACATATATGGATGTATATGAGCGAAGTATATAAATGGAGAGCCGGTTTGGTTTAGTGGTTAAGGTACCAGGCTAGAAAGTGGAAGACTTTGAGTTCTAATCCTGCCTTAGCCATGAAAGCAGGCTGAGTGACTTTGGGCCAGCCACTCTCTCTCTCTCTCTCTCAGCCCAGCCCTCACAGTGTTGTTGCAGGGAAAATAGGAGGAGGAAGATGTGTTCAATATGCTTGCAGCCTTGGGTTGGTTATAAAAACAATGAAGATAGAAATAAAATAAATAAATCTAAAATGTTTATGCCTGCTATAAAATCTTAACAATCTGAGTTATTATCAGAGTTTGTTGCAGAAAATGAAATCCAGAAAGCACACACAGGCAGACTGATGCAGCAGGATTCATTTACTTCTTTATAAACATAGTAATATATATATATTTACAATACCAGTAGCAGAGTTCTTCTTCAACATAGTAGCAGTTACAAGTAAAATACAAGCAGCTTCTAGGTCAGAGTTCAGAGCAGACAAGAGTACAGAGTGGGCTGAGCCACGCCCAGCCTTCTAGCTTCAGTTTCGATTCTCTGCACAGACTCAGATGTGTTTAGCTCCCATTGGCTGACTTAGTTGCTATGCTTATTCATTGGCTGACCTTGTTACCATTGGCTCTCCCAGTCATGAATATTCTGACAGTTATTTTCCCTTATATCTTAAGATGGGGTGGGTGGATGTCCCTTGAATTTAGGTCGTCCCTGCCCCCCATCATATCTACTTCCCAAAATTTTTACCATTGGTCATACTGGGGCAAGAATTCTGGAGACCTATGCTACCACCAAGCTGAGAATCCTGCCTTTAAGTACTTTAAAGCTTTTTAGAACAGGTAGCTAGAACTAAGATTTCCAGAACATTATAGAATTTTAGCTGAAGAGAAGAATGGTGTAACTGGATTTTTATTCTCTTTCTCCTATGAAGACAATGCAGGATGAACTCTTGCATTCACCAACATTAGTTTCAGGAGTGATAGAAACCATGTAGTAGATGTAACAATGGTCACTAGGTCAGATAGTTCTTGGGGGGGGAGAACTCAACACAGAACATAGCCGTCTGCACAGAAGGTCCTCAGTTGAATTTCTGGCCAGATGGGATTAAAAAAAGCTCACAGTATGATATCCTGGAAAGGCCATGGCCCGCCAAGTGCGAGAGTAATTGAAAAAGATGAATCAATGATCTGGCTTTGTAAAAGGTGACTTTTGAAACTCACATAGATAAAAGAAATCTCCATGGTTTGATGAAAGTATATCTCAGAAAATTGGAGTTATTGAATAGGACATGACAATAGGAAGTCATTGAATTCATGCAGGATACCGTTTGAGAATCCCTGACAGGTGGTTGCCCATATTCTGCTTAAAAGACAGATGGGTCGTGCTACTCTCTAACTTTCCTTGCTGAAAATAGAAGGATAGAATATGTAGGTCTTTGGTTTAATTCACTAAAGTTGTTCATACTTTTAAGATTAAATCTTCTGCTTTTCTCCCCTTTTCTTAGGGCTATCTAGATTTCCTTCCATCTTTAGAATGTGGCAACTGGTTAATTTATATCATATCTTTTAACATTAAAAAGTACACTAAACAGCTAAACTGAATTAAACCAGAATATGGAATGAGCCCTTAATTAAATTGATTGATTATGTTATTCCCTATCATTGTTGTGTGTATGCACCACATGGTGCAAGCTAATCATTATTCTTTGTGTTTATTGAAATGAGAACAGTTTCAGAGTTTCTTTCAGTTCACTCCCTAGAATAAGCTCACCAATTCTATTTTTAAGTTCCAGGACAATTTTCATTGTTCTTGATGAGTTGGCTTTTCAAACTTTCAGTGCTTCTGCTTTTTTGGTAATTACGTGATTTTGATGGATTTATTATTTGAAAATAATTTATTTATTTTTTTTAAAAAAAACCTTCTGTTATGTGTTCTTGCAACATTTTATCAAAGACATGCAGAGTAATTTTTTTTTCTTTCAACTCAATACAATTCAGGCCATCCCATTTCCAGAAGGATATTGACATAGTAAAGAGGGCTCAGAGTGGTAATAAGGAAAACATGCTCTATAACAGGGGTGTTAAACTCAAGGCCCACAGGCTGGATCTGGCCCACGGGGTGCTTAGATCTGGCCTGTGAGGCCACCCTGGAAACAGTGCAGGACTGGCCCGCGGCGCCTCTGCCAGCAAAACTGGAGCTCGGGAGGCCTGGGCACAGCCATTCCGGGCTCCGTTTTCAGCTGCGATGGCCTCCTGCAGCCCTCTGCCAGCGAAAACAGAGCCCATGCATGGCAGAGTGCTAGCAAAACAAACTACTAGCAAAAGTGACATTTGATCACACAAGTAACGTGGATCTGGACACGCCCACCGCAGACACATCCACCCCAGCCCCCCTGATGTGGCCCTCAATGAAATTGAGTTTGACACCCCTGCTCTATGAGGATAGGCTGAAGGAGCTTAGCTTGTTTGGTCTGGAGAGGAGAATATTGAGAGATATTCTTAAGTTCTCTGCAGGAAGTGCAGGATTGTTTCGGATGTCAGCTGCCACCTTCTGCTTACTTGTGCTTCAGTAGTGGGTTCCACTTACCTTTGCTACTGGTTTGGGAATGGAACCACGGGGGAGCACGCTTTGTGCATGCTCAACGCTTCTGCACATGCGCAGAAGCTTCTGCGCATGCACAGAGCGTTTTTGATGACATCCGGGTGGGTTGGCGGAGCCTCCTGCTGCCGCAGCTACTGGTTTGCCGAACCGGTGAGAACTGGTAGCAACCCACCACTGTTGTGCTTCGCTGCTAGGTGGTGACAGACTGCCATGAACTCTGGGAAGGGGGATGGAAGGGGGAATGCTTTGGAAAACGAAAGTGAGCGCTGCATCTCCTTGAGACGCTGCCTCAAGTTCACCCAGCTTGAAGAAGGAGGGGGCTGCATATCAAATTACGTTTGAAGTGACTGTTATGAAAACATCTTGCCTGAACCTGATTGGTTACCCTGGGGTGGGCAATGAGAGACAGTTAAGGGAGGGAAAAATAGATCTTAGAGAATTTGCCGTGCAATTTTCAGTTCTGGCTTTGCACTACTACAATACACTTGCTCTCTAATAAACTATACCTTTCTCAACAAATGGAGCCAAGGATTGTATTTATTTAGAGGTTTAAGTTGTGGCAGGTTTGACAGTTTGGGCTTGATCTAACCTCCAGACAGCCAGTTTGGCTTGGCCCCTTCCATGTTTTATTTTTATTTATTTATTAGTTAGAGTTGAGTATCAGGTCAGCCACCTTTTATATTTTTTCCTGCCTGTTTCAGAGGGTTGGACTAGATGATCCTTGTTGCGCCTTCCAATTTTATGATTTCATGAAAAAAAAAAGTATTGTCTTACATTACAGTAACCATCAATAACATTTTCCACTGATTGCTCAGGTATATAATATTATTGAATTAACTTTCAAACAGAACAATTTTTTCAGTCCCAGGAATTAGTCTCCCCCCCCTCTGGCATATTCTATGGGGGAGATCAACTTGGGGATGGCAACAGGACCTGGCTGGGACCAGTTGCTTATCATGTGACATGACAATGCATGTTTTTGTGCGCACAAGACGCAAATGTTCACAGAGAATTGGAAATAGCAGCTTCTATGTTTTTAAGGTTTGCCAGATACATATTATAACCCAAAGGTTCTCGGCCTGAGCTAATGAGTCCCCAGAGACAATGCTGAGCCACTGGTGAAGAGTAGGCCAACTAACCTCCTGGAAGACGTGGGCAGATCTGCTCAAGACAAACAAGCACTTTAATGATCTGAACTCCCACAAATGGCTTACAGTGAAAGCCTCACCTGGGACCTTGATATAACCTTCCCCCCAGCTCTCCATAACCTGCTGCATCCAGTTTCCTCAAAGAAAGGGTTCTTCGGGAGGCCAACCTTCATCAATAAAAATAGAATGGGAAAGCTTCACCTATCAACACTTACCTGAAATGCTGAAAGAGGTAACAGCTAGTAGGACTGGCATTTATTGAGTTCTTGACCTTTCTGGAAAATGGACATGAACTTTTTCATGTTCACTAATGATGTTTTCCTTTAAGAAAAGAAAGAAAATATACATTGTGTGTTATGGAGTGCCTGGTTTTACTATCAAGTGATCTAGTTTTAAAGTAATGGTTAGAGTTCCTGCCTGGCCCAGAAAATTGTGTGTCTGGTTTCAAGCATCATAGCAAGAGCAAAATTTAAAGGTGCTCTTTTTAGCAGAATAAAAGCAAACTAGATTTTATTAAATGTCTTTGTGGTCAGAGGCTATAATTTATTTATAATTGTGCCTCAGAGGCACAGGATATCTGGCCAGTGAAATGTCTGGCAAGTGACTGGAGGAACAGGACTGAAGGGGGTATTTCATATTAGGAGGTAGGGTGGTTAAGAATAACACTAGGATCCATTCTGCCTGAAAAAAACTAAGTTCACCTAACCCACGGATGTCAAACTTGCTGCGTCATGTTGTCATCATGTGATGTTTTGTGACTTTTTCCCAGCAGTGAAATCTACTTACCTCCCCTACCGGTTCGGAAGCACATGCTTTGCGCATGCTTTTTCACCCTCTATGCATGCGCAGAATACTTTGCACATGCGCAGAGGGTTAAAAAGAAGAAAATGGCAACGTCCGGGTGGGCGGAGCCTCGCGCCGCTGCCACTACCGGTTCTCCGAACCACCGGCGGCGGCCGCTACCGGTACGCCCGGACCGGGCCGAACCGGTAGCATTTCACCCCTGGTTTTTCCCCTTTGCGGAGTTGGGGTGGGCGTGGCCTGCACGTGACGCATCTGGGCCATGGGCCGCCAGTTTGACACCTCTGAGTCCTAACCCTTCTTTTATTTCCACTTTCCCGATAAAAATAAAACAAAGGGGGCAATTAAAAAAAAAACCTTAGAAACAACAACAACAAAAACTAGGAACCACCACAGAGGAAAGTACTACTTGGCTTTAAAACTGCATATAACCGCATATAAAGCTGCATATAAACAAACAACAAACCTCACACTCACTGATCATGTCACCTTGTTAGGTTATGAAATGTCTGCAAGCAAACAACCAGACTCAGAGAGCACCAAAGACTCCATAGTTCAACTCTAGGTACAGATATTGTCTTTGAACAATAAAAGAACCAAAGTTGGCCTTTCTGCTAGTAATCATGTTATATAAAGTTGCGGCCATTACAATATCCACATGATTAGCACAACAAGAATAATTGATTGGTTATAGCAGCACAGCAATTGATGAGATAAGGATATTGAGATAAAGAGGGTGGTACTAAAACAGTGGCTTATTGACTTAGTTCAGTACTTTTCAACCTTGGCAACTTTATGTTGTTTGGATTTTGATTCCCAGATTTCCCTAGCCAGCATGCTGGCTAAGAATTCTGGGAGTTGAAGTCGAGACTGCTTAAAATTGCCAAGGTGGACAAACACTGACTTAGACCAAGGCTGTGTTCTTTGAATAAAATAGCAATAGCACTTGGACTTAAATACCGCTTCACGGTGCTTTACATCCTTCTCTCAACAGTTTATGGAGTCAACATATTGCCCCCAACAATCTGGGTCCTCATGTTACCCACCTTGGAAGGATGGAAGACTGAGTCGACCTTGAGCCGGTGAGAATTGAACTGCCGAGAATCTATATAAGATGTATTACAGATGGCATTTACCTCCAGCGAGATTGGCTAAAATGTATACAAATCTATCCCCTAAATGTTGGAAATGCGAGTACAAAATTGGATCATACTATCATATGTGGTGGACCTGCCCCGTCATTAAAACTGTTTGGTATAAAATCCAGAAATGGCTAGAAGAAATTACAAAACAAAAAATATGTATGAAACCAGAAACATTTCTACTGGGAATTCTAGATTTAAGAACAGAGAAGAAATATTATTACATTATTTTACATATACTTACTGCAGCAAGAATCTGTTTCGCACAACACTGGAAACAAAAAGATATACCTACCAAAAGTATAACTATTAAAGAAATTCTCGACTGTGCTGAATTGTTAAGATATGATACTTATGTTACTGAACTATAACTAAATATATAAATGGAGAAGATTGTATAAGCATGAAATTATTGTTGATATTACCTGCTGTAATATAACCCTAGAGGTTGTGTATTGTCTTTTTTTTGTATTGTATTGTTGTTGTTGTTTTTTGTGCGTGTTGTTTTTAAATGTAAATAATTCAATAAAAAACTATTTTAAAAAAAAGAGAACTGAACTGCCAAACTGCAGTCAGCAGAAGTAACTTGCAGTAGTGCATTCTAACCACTGTGCCACCACGGCTCATGGTATATAAAAGTTACTATTCTCCAGGTGTTTTCTTTCTTTTACAGAGCCGAGGTGGCGCAGTGGTTAGAGTGCAGTACTGCAGGCTACTTCAGCTGACTGCTAGCTGCAGTTCGGTAGTTCAAATCTCACTGGCTCAAGGTTGACTCAGCCTTCCATCCTTCCGAGGTGGGTAAAATGAGGACCCAGATTGTTGGGGGCAATATGCTGACTCTGTAAACTGCTTAGAGAGGGTTGTAAAAGCACTATGAAGCGGTATATAAGTCTAAGTGCTAGTGCTATTAATGGTCTTATTTCCCAGCATTATACCTGTCCCTAATCAACATTCTTATGTCTAAATGTTTTTATGGTTTAGCTGATAGTTTATGTTCCCTGGGAAAGTAGGATTGAGGAAAGGTAATTTACTTGTCTTGACTAATGCCATTTTCATCCCCCTTCAAGAGCAAAGCATTGATTATTTATGTGCATAGAGAATAGTTATCCACATAAATAATTATACAAAGAACTAATTTTGTCAAAGTGATTCATTGTCTGAATCATTTATAACATGAATTTATACACGTTTGTTTGGTGAGGTTGCCTGGTGAAAAAATACCAATAAGGGGTACCTGCATTTAAAAAAAACAAACAAAAAAAACACCCTGCTTCTTGAGCTATCCAAAATGGATTTTCCAAATAATTGTTTTAAATAATTGTTTTAAAAAATAAAATAATAAAATAATAATTGTTTTAAAAGATAAAAACTGCTTTGGAATTGGATGAAATGAGCTATCCAAAATGGATTTTCCAAATAATTGTTTTAAAAGATAAAAACTGCTTTGGAATTGGATGAAATCTTCCGGTAAGATGGTGACCAAGGCAGATGCCTAGCCACTTCGCTGGAGAATAGTAATAGGGAAAATACCAAAAATCCTTGGGTTAGAGACAAGATTAGAAACAACTAAACTAAGAAAGCAGAATTAGATTAAGTCCTAAGTATTAATATAATAATAATTAGGGTCTAGGACCAGCGGAATCATATTTAAAAAATGAAAAACGATAAATCATGTGGAAGTCGAAGCCATCTGAGAAAAAGGCTGTGAGCTATCTTTAAACACCATCTTATGATTTCTACTATGTTACAGAGCCCCAGACTACGACATCGAACATGCGAATAAGTTACTTCTAACGTGGGCAGCCTCCGGCCCATACCCTCTCATCTTGCTTGGTGACCTAAATCTACCTCTTATTAAATGGTCCCTTAACGAATGTACAACAGAACCTATACATTCAACCCTGTACAATGCTGTAACTAATCTGGGACTGGATCAACTAGTAACCAACAACACTAGACACAACAACTGCCTTGATCTCATCTTCTGCAACAGTACAAACACAATTTAAGAACTACAAATAAAAGATACTCTCTCATCTTTCTTGGTTACCTAAATCTACCTCTTATTAAATGGTCCCTTAACGAATGTACAACAGAACATATACATTCAACCCTGTACTATGCTGTAACTAATCTGGGACTGGATCAACTAGTATCCAACAACACTAGACTCAACAACTGCCTTGATCTCATCTTCTGTAACAGTTCAAACTCAATTTATGGATTACAAATAAAAGAACCCTTTTCCAACAGCGATCACAGTATGATTGACTTCAATCTCAATATACACTCTTACAAAAATCAACAAAATGACAGGATCCCCAGTTATAATTTCAAAAAAGCTAACTTTGATCTCATAAACACTGACCTCTCATCTCTTGATTGGCAAACCCTATTCACTGACGGCAACACCGCTGAAGACCACTACAACATTTTCTTACGTCAAGTTAAAAGAGTCATTAAACTATACGTACCACTAATAATTCCCAAAAACAGAATAAACAAACTACCCACAACAATAAGGAAGCTTCAAGCTAAAAAAAAATCTCTCTGGCGAAAAAACAAAACGGGCCACATAACCAACAACAAAAACCGATACAAAAACTTATGCAAACAAAAAAAGAC
>QLTV01003646.1:39815-74972 GCA_003457575.1 Thermophis baileyi
CTTCGGGGGAATCCCTTTCCAGCCTTTTCGGTGAAATCCCTTTCCAACTGCTTTGGGGAATCCTTTTGGCTTACGGCGTTTCGGGGAATCGTGTTTGGAGCTACGGGGAATATGTTTCCTCACGTAGTAGGCACTTAGGAAAAACGTTACTCACGGAGGTTCGGGGATCACTATCACGCGAAGGTAGGGATGTGGTAGGTGGGTAGAGTGAGTTGGGCTTCAGAGCAAGAGCCTCACCATTCTACCAGGTCGCTGCCATCTTCGTATCTCCTTCCTTCCTTCCTTCCTTCCTTCCTTCCTTCCTTCCTTCCTTCCTTCCTGCCTGCCTGCCTGCCTGCCTGCCTTCCTGCCTGCCTGCCTGCCTGCCATCTTAAAATCTTAAACTTCATCTTAAAATCTTAAACTTCATCCACAATCTGTTATTTAACCGTGTAATATTAGCTGATTGTCTCTGCCTCTTGCTCAAAATTCTATTCTATTCTATTCTATTCTATTCTATTCTATTCTATTCTATTCTGTTCCTATTCCTATTCCTATTCCTATTCCTATTCCTATTCCTATTCCTCTATTCTATTCTATTCTATTCTATTCTTGACTGACTGACTTAAGCAATAAGCATTAAAATGTTATATTCATTTCTTGTTGGAATTATTTTAAAGAAAAGAAGCCTTCGTAAAATATTCATTTTACTGCTGATATTCTTCCTAACCAGCACACTTTTACCATCTTGAAATAATTCACCATTATTTTTCCAAATCTGTAACTATTCTGAAGTAAATCTTGACTGTTGTTTGTTAAACAGATTCCCAGATATCTGATTAGTTAAAAAGTAATATTAAAGTCTGTGATTTCCTGCAGACATTGCTTTTCTTCTTTGAGTGAATCCCATTTGACCCATTTGAGTCTGGTTCTTATTTATCTGACAGCCAGAGTCTAAAAAACACCTGATCCCTGCCTATGGAGGGCTAACACGGTTTATAGGTTTCTTGGACTGAAATGTGCTGAAATACATTTTCAGTCAGACATGCTGTATGTTGGGTCTTTTTAATAGCACTTACAGCAATAGCACTTAGACCTATACACTGCCCCATAGTGCTTTACAGCCCTCTCTGGTTTACAAACTCAGCATATTGCCCCCAACAATCTGGCTCCTCATTTTACTGACCTCAGAAGGATAGAAGGCTGAATCAACCGCAAGCCCATCAGGCTTCAGGCTGTGGGCAGAGTTTGCCTGCAATACTGCACTCTAACCACTTGTGCCACCAGGGCTCCTATTAAATGCCAATCTTAAACTCAGATTGGAAAGATAGAAGCAGAATGAGAAGGGTAATAGGGAAGGAACTGGACATCTGCAGGGGCAATTCAAAAAATCAAGATGGTAGCTGTGACTACCCAAATTAAGTCCTTCCCCTTTTACATAGGTCACACATTTCAGGTAGGTAAAACGGAGAAGGTTTTTGATTGCCCTGTCATGATTACCGTCTTCTTCTTCTTCTTTTTTTTTTTTGGTGTGAAGTGGCTTTGTTACAGTTTTGATGCTTTCTTTCTTTATTTGTATCAGAAGCATCTTAAAATAAAGCATGCTATAAAATTTAAAATACAAGAATAGAATGTGTGCAAGTTAAACAGATCTAGCATAGAAACTGGCTACTTTAATTGTGTTCTGTTGTTTTGCCATGAGGTCCGCAAATGTGCATTGATCAGGACGCAGAAGGCAGGTGTACATATGTGTTGTTGTCTGCATATTTCCACAATCACAAAGGCCAGAAACCACCAGATAGCCCCCATTTGTTCAGAGCATCTCTGGATCTTGTTGTGCCTGTGCACGGTCTATTTAATGATTTTCATACTTCTCAGCTTTCACCAGACTCTGGAGTCAGTTCCTCCATTGGTTCCATCCAGTGTTGGTTCTTTGTAGCTTTCCATAATTTTGATGCCGACTCTGATATAGTTGATTCTCTCTATTCTTCTGCTCTTCTGTTATAGAAAGAAGGCCCTCTCCTCTCCTCTCCTCTCCTCTCCTCTCCTCTCCTCTCCTCTCCTCTCCTCTGATAATACTGCAAGATCCAGTCAATAATGCATGGACTCTAAAAGGGGGAAAGGCAAGTTAATAACAGTGCTATTAATATTGCTCCCTTCGTGTTGCGGAGAAAAATAATTAGAGGCGAAATGAATCTTGTTTCCATGCTCTCAATTCTCAAGAATAAGACCGGAGTCCAGGAAAGAATAAAAGTAATGTATTTGCAAAACAAACATAAGAACATCTAAGTCTGTGTCTACATGGTGAAGAACAAAGAGAACAAAGGAAAGATTAACACATGCGCAGTACAGGTATCACATGAGAACTTCATATAAGTATACAGTGTCATTTCAGAATAAGAGTCCTGCTGACAAATTAAAATGAACGTAGTGACACACCACTTGGCAACAGTTGAAGGATTTGCAAGGAGAGGACTTTGCCCCTGATGATGCAATGGCACGGCTCACAGGTCTCCTTGAACTAATGATGCTGGCAATAATTAGAAGAGAATTAGCAAAATGGAGAGAATTATTTCATTCTCCCATTCACAGAACGGCAGTGCAAAAATCCCTTCCATTCATGCTTTCAAGGGAAAAAAAAGATAAAAGCAAAGAAGAGAAGCAATCAGGGAGATCTATGGCTGATTGGTAAAGCATTTTGGATTTCAGATTGGATTTTCATAAGATCAACATGTTGGAAACCATCAATTGATTAGTTAGTGTGGCATAGTTTAAAGTTTAAACTAATTATTAAATTATTTTAATAATTTATTAATATTTAAATTATTAAATTATTTTGTGACTTTGAGTCAATGCTGACTCCTGGCAACTTCCTGGAAAACTCCCTGCCAGGGGTGAAATCCAGCAGGTTCTGACAGGTTCTGGAGAACCGGTAGCGGAAATTTTGAGTAGTTTGGAGAACCGGCAAATACCACCTCTGGCTGGCCCCAGAGTGGGGTGGGAATGGAGATTTTACAGTATCCTTCCCCTGGAGTGGGGAGGGAATGGGGATTTTGCAGTATCCTTCCCCTGGAGTGGGGAGGGAATGGAGATTTTGCAGTATCCTTCCCCTGCCACGCCCACCAAGCCACGCCCACCAAGCCACACCATGCCACCAAGCCACGCCCACAGAACCGGTAGTAAAAAAAATTGTGTTTCATCACTGCTCCCCACAGCTATCTTGGCAAGAGATTGGAAGTAACTTGTCCTTCCTAGGGCTGAGAGGGAGTGACTGGGCCAAGACCACACAGCTGGCTTTGTGTATAACTCATAGCCGCCACATATCTAGCCTGATGCCTTAACCGCTACATCAAACTGGCTCTTGTGTTGATTCATAGAGTTCTCCAAACTGCTAGTACTGGTATTACTATTATTTATTTTTGGAGGAAGGGAAAACAGAACATTTGGGAAGAAAAGCATTAATTTATCTTAGCTATATTTTCTCACCAATATTACCAATACTACATACAGTTCAACACATTTTTGCTAGAGAAATAAAGGGGCCTTAGCAACCTTAGGGCCATTTATTGTACTTCAATGAAATCTTTTTTTTTAATGTAAAATGGCATTGCTTTGCTCTCCCTTTGATTTTGAGAGCCACAGTCCTAGTACAGATATATGTCTGTATTTTGGCTGGAAAACTGCAGGGCTATGAACTTGTTTTACAATCTTGGGAGGCTAATTCTGCCACCAGGCACAGTGGCCACATACATCATTTACTAGAAAGCTCTCAGCAGTGAAAGCTGAGTTTGTTCAAAGCTGTTTGGGTACCAAAGGATGAATTTACAAATGGTCAATGTTCCAAGTAGAATTGGATAGGAGAACAAAAAAAGGTCAATCTGTCCAGTCTTACAGGGTAGGAAATGGAAAAATGCAGTGAGAAGCAACCAAACTTCTTGGATTTTCTTAGAATATTGGAGGGACCAGGCCTGGGCTGATTATGCATGATAAAAGAATGCAATGAAAATTGACATGATATGGAGTTCACATGTTCCTTAATACATCTCATCTGTCTACCTGTCTCTTGTTCCAAAAACCAAGAAATAAATATTGAATTATTTCAATGCAATTTCCTTTATTGTTCCTCAGACAGAAATCTTGCCAAACTAAAGCAAACAACTCTCGTCACTAAAGATATACTCTGAGAACTCCTAGGGAGGAGCTATCTTGACATTCTTCCTCTCAACCAAACTATCTAAACTTTGCTATGTTTTGGTCCTCTGGAATTCAGCTCTTACCTTCTGGGAATTCAGACTACATTCACCCCCCCTCTCTCTTTCTCACTCAAATCATCAATCACTATCTATTGATCTATTTATCATCTATCAAATTATCTATCTAATTTGAGGACTACCCTTCCAGATGACTCTGGCTAATTCTATAATATTAAAACAGCAATAAACATGAAATAAAACTGGCATTTATTTCAGGAGGAAAACCATTCAGATTCCTTAGAACTCTGACTATCCATCTAACCCAAAGCTGGTAGGAAAAGCCAGGTTTTAAAACAGACCTGGGCATTTTACATCCTGCAGGCAACATTTGGACCTTCAGCTGCTCCTCTCTGACCCATGGCATCAGCGTCATCGGCATATCAGCTGCATCGGTGCTGGGGATGAGGCAGGGGGTGGGGTTGTGGAAGGTGAGAGGGCAGTGTAGGTCCTTTGTATCAGTTCCAGTTTCTCATGTAGCCCCTTGGGAAAGTTAATTGCTCACCCCTGTTCAAAAGAGTGCTTTAAAATGGCAAGGTGGGAGCCATACAGATCTCCAAAAGGATATTGTTTCAAAGGGCAGTTGCTGCAACAGAGAGATATCACCTCTTGTGGTCCCACTAGATGATATTGCTTAATTGATGGGATCTGAAGCAAGCCACCCCAGCTGGAATACATGGGGTCGGTGGGCAGACATTACGGGAAATAGCTGTCCTTCTGATTGGCCTTATACTATATAGGACTTTAGATATCATAACCAGAATAGCAATAGCAATAGCACTTAGGGTTAGGGTTAGCATCTTACAGCCCTCTCTAAGCGGTTTACAGAGTCAGCATATTGCCCCCAACAATCTGGGTCCTCATTTTATCGACCTCGGAAGGATGGAAGGCTGAGTTAACCTTGAGCCTGGTGAGATTCGAACTGCCAAATTGCAGGCAGCCGGCAGTCAGCAGAAGTAGCCTGCAGTACTGCATTCTAACCACTGCGCCACCGCGGCTCAGAATGTTGAATTGCAATCAGAATCCAACTGGAAACCAATGCAGCTCACACAGAAAGAGTATTACATAGATATTATAAGACTCACCTATTCCTACACCTGGACACAGCCAGTAAGTACAATTTTGTCCTCCCTCTGAATTCACTTCTTTGCCCTACATTGTCATCTGCATAGAACATCTGTTTCTCATCATTTTCTCCCAGTCTTCTAAGGACTCTAAACAGCATACGTCTGTCTATCCTCATAATCCTTCATACTATTAAACTGATAAATGATGAGTGGTTCAAGGCCACATAGTAACCTTTGCTCAGAGCTCCACTCTTTGTGGAGAGTGCACACATTCACATGATTTCAGGTTCAGAAAGGAGGAGAACGCTAAACCAGCAAAGGGTCTTGTTTATTAACTTAGTATATGCCGTAGAGCACATGGATAACAGTAATAAAATTATATAGAAGGAGCACATAATACTATGATACATGTATGATGGAAATGCGTAGTAAATTTTCTAAGGTTCGAGGAATTTTAAAAAAATGATATATAAGTTATAGATTACCTTTTAAAATGTGTTGATTTATAAGAATAGTATAAGTGTTCTATAGGATTATATGGAATGTTATTACCATATTAACTTTCATAACTACATAGCTACTACAAGGTACTTAATAAGATACTTGAAGTCTTGAGGGAAAAAATTGCTGATGTTCAGAGATTGGTTAGGGGGAATACTAAAGAAGATAGGGAAACAGTGAGATATGTTAAAGTAGATTTGTTCTGAAGCTGCTTACCTTATTACCAGGACTTATCAAAGGAAGAGCATTTTCCCTTAAGTTCCTACATCATATCTTCTCTCTTGCCTTCCATACTGCTTAATTTAATCTCTTTTTACTTCTGTTCCAAGTCATCGCCTCTGATAGTCTATTCCAATGGTGTGCCATAATTAAAAGAAGTTGGTTTTTGTAATGGAATGTGTGGATGACCTTGGAGAAAGAGAGAAAGTGATGCTGCCTAGGAAACAATCAGACAAGAGAGGCAGGAACTCCCAGTGGCTTAATTGTCACCCTAATGGATCAAGCAGTTAAAAGTGGTGGCGGGAAGTTTATACTTTCAGACTTGCAAGGTTCTGTTTATATAGTCATAGAATTAATTCATCTAATTCCGTTTCTAGTTCTGTTTTCTGACTGATTTTCCTGGGAGGGCTGACAGTTTTGCAGATGAGCTACCAAGCAGGCAAATCAGTGATTCATTAGTACAATCACACCCTTCTTTGTTTATTTATTATTTAAAGACCTTTATAAGAACTAACTGGTGAGTGGCATGGTGGCCTTGAGGTGGAGCTCTCGCCTCACAATCAGGAGGCTGTGAATTTGATTCTAGGCAGTGGCAGATATTTATCTCTCTGGGTGCAATGAGTAATTGTCTGCTGTGAACTCCACGTAGGTGTTAGGAAGGGCATACGGCCAGTAAATGCTCAGGTCCATTCAGTCGCCCCGGCTCCACTCTGATGCAAGGGATTACAGCTTTGTTAAAAGAAGGGAAAAAAAAGAACTAACTGGTGAAGTGGCTCACAACAACTGGTAAAAACAAGAATAAAAGCAAAACCACCATCAGGCATCAAACCAATCAGACTATTAACTTCTCGACTCAATCCCCATCCATTCATAGCCTTCTGGAAAGCTCTTAGGTGAGGTAACTATTCCAAAGTACTGAATGGCTACAAAGAAAGGGTGCCACCTTATTCCTTTCTGGCCATTCATTTCCTTCTTGATGTTTGACTCACTTCCTCTTAAAATATTAATAATTATATTGCCTAAGAGGGAAAATAGTACTCTGTCCAGCAATAGGTCCTGCTTGGATGTAGTAGAAAATAAGAAAGTGGTTGGCTGTTATTTTTGTCAAATTTCAAAGCCATTTTGCTTTTTTTTTTTAATGCAAAAGTATGTCCATAAAATAATCTATTCACAAAACCCATGCACAAGAATACTTTGTATTATGAAATATAGTGACCCAAAGTGTACATATAAGAAAAGCAAACATTTACCCAGATTTCTTTTTTTTAAAAAAACTTTTTTTCAAAATCATCAGCATGACAAAGAGCTCAGAAAAGTGGTATTAGCCTAATCAACATTTGATGGAGTTTGTATTGATGTCTGTACACTTTTACAATTATTTTATTATATGAAAGTCTGTTATAATGTACTGTCATTATTAACAAATAAAATATTTAAAGTAATCAATGTTGTTTAAGTATTATACAGGTCAGTAATATTGGTTCTTTACTGGAAAAGGGGGTTCAAATAACCAAATTGTTTCCAAGAACCAGTTTAATAATTATGAAGTCACAAGATGTTTACTTCACCAATTAAAATGTAAATGTTCAGTTATTTCTGCAAACAGATTTTTTTTATCCAACTATTCCTATAGTAAGCATTTTTGTACATAGTTTTAAATGTGTACTCATCTTCCTATGCAGATTAAGCTAGTGTCCTTGAAAATAATAGTTGGGACAATTCTCCCAATTCCTCTTTCAAAAGAAAGGATGTGTAACTTCAAAAATTGATACCACAAAGTTTGAAAAGCTACAGAAAGAGGCAACCCACCAAATCAAGGGATTATAACTCCTTTCAATGAAAATATTCCCTGATGAAAGATTTAGGATTTCAGAATTAAGCAAAAGACTACTTGCAGAAGGAGTGAACATGATCATAGTTTTTAAAATAAAGATAAAGCATTGTCCAAAGATGCTGCCGTGGTCATGTGGCCAGCATTACTATAAACAGAGATGCACAGAACGCTGTTACCTTATCACTGAAGTGGTACCTATTTATCTACTTGCATTTGCATGCTTTCGAACTGCTTGGTGAGCAGGAGCTGGGCAAATAATGGGAGCTCATGCTGTTGCATGGCGCTCAGGTCTGGAACCCAGGCTGTCAGCTTTCCAGCTGACAAATTCAGCGTCTTTAACTGCTGAGCCATCACATCCCCATACCTGTACAATACTGTCGATCTTGACACTTAGAGAGCTGAAGCAGCCTCAGACAAGCAAGGTGCTGCTATCTTATAAAAAAAAAAGATTCAAGATGGACAGTGATATATAACACTGTATGTATGTATATATGTAGCATATGTATATGTATGTTATGTATGTGTACACTTTTGAAAGCAGCCAACAGAATTTCATTCTTAATGTGTGCCAGTGTGCCCACAGTAAAAAATGACAAGGTTATCTATCTATCTACATCTCATCTCATCTTCATCTTCATCTTCATCTTATCTTCATCTTATCTTCATCTTATTATGTTCACTATCTATCTATCTATCTATCTATCTATCTATCTATCTATCTATCTATCTATCTATCTATCTATCTATCTATCTATCTATCTATCTATCTATCTATCTATCTATCTATCTATCTATCTTATCTATCTATCTATCTATCTATCTATCTATCTATCTATCTATCTATCTATCTATCTATCTATCTATCTATCTATCTATCTATCTATCTATCTATCTATCTATCTATCTATCTATCTATCTATTCTATCTATCTATCTATCTATCATCTATCTATCTATCTATCTATCTATCTATCTATCTATCTATCTATCTATCTATCTATCTATCTATCTATCTATCTTATCTATCTATCTATCTATCTATCTATCTATCTATCTATCTATCTATCTATCTATCTATCTATCTATCGTCCTGCAAAAACAGGAGGGCTCTTTTGGATAACTTTTTCAAGGGCACAGAAAAGTTGGGGAAGGTGTGTGTCTTCTTACTTCTAGGATAACTTTGCACATTTGATCTATATTTCTCCCAATGCGGACTGACAGGCTGAAGTGTGATGGGAATAATCATTCAGCAGATCATACCTATTTGCCTGGGGTGTCATCCTTATGCATCACCCTTTTGCTTGAATCAGCAAAGGAGATATTCCTGATGGATTGTCCTCTTGCTCACACTACCCGTAAAAGGTGCTTCTTTATCATTTTGGATGTGTATATCATCCAGTGCTGAGTTCAGATTATTCCCCCCCCCCCTATGATTTAAACAGCGTCTTATACCTAATTCAATACATTGTCTATGTTCTTTTATTATTAAAAGATAAAATATCAGAGGTGCAAATTGTTAGATAGTTCATATTAAAAGAGTGAAATGCAGTTACCACTAAGAAAAATGTATGAATTATTTCCCGGCACTCAGCCACCAGCATATAAATATTTCCACCAAGCGCACTGCACTCCATGTTTAATGTGCATACTGATAAGACAAAAATAATATTCATCCACTGTCAGTGGTCAAGACTAAAACAGAATATATTGGATTATAGAAAGAGCACTGATTTATTCTGAAGGAGACCAGGGTTCAGATTCTTGTTTAGCGCTGAAGATCCTTGAGCTGATCACTTTCTGACAGATTCAATTCTGTCTGAACAAAAATGAAGAAAATTGTAAGAGTAATTGGTGCAATTTCCTATTAATTCTTCCCTTTATTTAGCACTAGGGCAGATTTTTTTTCCAGGTAGATTTGCAGTATAAGCAACGTAGGTTGGCAATTGGCAGGTAAGCAGATGTGTGTGGATAAATGCATCACTACTTATACCACTGGTCCCTAGACACAACATTCTCGATTCAGCACATTGCTAAATCCATGCAGGTATCACCAGTTAAACATGTGAATACAACCGGGTCCTCTAGAATCAAAAGACTTACTTGCATACATCATACTGAAGATGGGATATGTGGAGTAAGATCTCTGATACATGCTTTAAACTTCCACAACCTTGCCTTCAGTGGAAATACCGTTTGTTTACTCTATGCAAAAGTTTGTTTTTGATGATCCAGACTGAAACATCTGAGATCATGGAAGATGTTGACACCTGAAGCATCTGTAATGCAAAGTTGAAATGCAGCCTTCCTAGTGGTTGTTTTTATCTTTGAAAAAGAAAGCATTTAGTCCCATCTCCAACCACTTCCAGCACACAAAGAAAAGATATATTAATGCTTTATTCTACTTCACATACTTATTTTAAATGTTGCACATGCTATTTTTCCTATAGCAACTCAAGAGTGCGCACATGGATCACTCCTCCCATTTTATCCTGTTGGATTGTCGACCGTGGACTATTGAATAATTATATAGAGTCACAAACAACTCTCTCAGTTTCTATGGAGATTCTCAGTCATCCAGGTCATGGTTGTCTCAAAGATGCTTTTTCAAGAGGCAATTGGACTTTCGTTTTTTTCTTTGAAGACATTTTGCTTCTCATCCAAGAAGCTTCTTCAGCTCTGACTGGATGGTGGGGAGCTGAAGAAGCTTCTTGGGTGAGAAGTGAAATGTCTTCAAAGAAAAAACAGAAAGTCCAGTTGCCTCTTGAAAAAGCACCTTTGGGACAACTCTCTCAGTTATAAACCATTATTTACAAACTATAATGGATGAGTTCATACAAAATGCTGCAAAACATCAACAAAAACAAAACACATTGATTTTACCTGTCTAGTCATTGTTGACTGTAGCGGACGGTGCTCATGTCCATTTCCAGACCATTGAGTTAGTGCTGTCCAAAGACATTTTCACAGTCATGTGGCCAGCATGACATCATGGAGCACTGTTACCTTCCCACCGAAGTGATACCTATTTATCTACTTGCATTTTTATGCTTTCAAACTGCTAGGTTGGCAGGAGGTGGGGTCCATCACATGGAGCTCACTTCTCGAACCCGGGCTTCCGGCTTTCCAGCTGACAAGCCAAGCACCTTAATCACTGAGCCACTGCACTGCCCATTTGTAACAATGCCTGGTTTAAAGAGAGTTCTATTTGCTTCTGAGAGTTGGACCATAAGGAAGGCTGAGCACTGAAGAATTGAAGCTTTCAAATTGTGGTTTTGAAGAAGACTCTTGAGAGTCCCTTGGACTGCAAGGAGATCAAATCAGTCAATCCAAAAGGAAATCAACCCTGACTGTCCTTTGGAAGGACAGATACTGAAGATGAAGCTCAAATACTTTGGCCACCAAATGGGAAGAGAGGACTCACTGGAAAAGATTGGATAAGATTGAAGGCAAAAGGAGAAGGGGACAGAAGAAGAGGCGATGGTTAGATAGTGTCATCAACACAGTGGGCATGAGTTTGGGAAAACTCCAGGAGATAGTGGTTCATGGGGATGAGAAGAGTCAGAAAAGACTTAGTGACTGAACAGGAGCAACTGTTTGCTTCTAAGATGTCATGTGTAGGAACGTCAATAGAAATGGAAATGCACTGTTTTAGGAAACAAAAGTTATCTACTGTGTATCTCTTAGCGAATTGAATAAAATGGAATATTCAAGGTTTTTTTCCTTGGATATAAGAATATGGCCAATAGCCATGATATGAAATTTCCACTGGTTATCTAGCACTGCAAATCTAAATGAAGCTATCTTTAATAAAAGTTTGCTCTAAACAAAGTAGCATTAATAGGAAACTGCTGCAATGATGATCATTTCCTGCCTTTGCAGTGAAAAACCGTAAGAAGTTGAACTAAACTTTTTCAGGGAGAGAAGAATGAGGTGGGAGGAAGAATTTGGAGTAATTCTTGCAATTAATATCCTGCTTGGATTTTTTTTATTATTTTTTTTTGTAACAGAGGAAAGATCATTCATAATTTATGAGCCAGTGGAGTGTCTTTAATTAGATTCGTATTTTCTAGGGTTTTTGACTTCATTTAATTTTGAGTTAACTAGGAGAAGCAATCTGAGCCTGATTTCAAGTCACTTTCTTAAGCACCATTCTTGTTATCAGTGGGGCTTTAGAAACAAATAAGATAAATGATTTTAATTTCCATGCTCTCTATTGTAACACATGGGGTCAATGTTTGCATGCTTATAGGCAGACTACAAATGGCAACCACTGTATTTGATCAACTTTTAGGTAAATTACTAGATTGCCTATTATGCACTTTATTTATTATGCCTCCTCCTAAAATACATGTGATGGATTATTCCGTTATTTTATTGACCAAGGCTGTAATAAGCTATGACCAGGGGTGGGTTCTGGCTTACCTCGTTGCCGGTTCGCTTCCTCACGTGCCCCGCACGCGCATGCACAGTGCTAAAAACCCAGCTTCTGCGCATGCGCAGAAGCAAAAAACAAGATGACGCCACCTATGGCGCTGCCGAGAGAGCCGGTTCAGGGGCGTGTCCAGCCAGCCATCGCTGCCGGTTCGGCGAACGGGGGGAAATTCCTGCTACCAGTTCTATAGAGCCGGTCCAAACCGGCAGGAACCCATCTCTGGCTATGACAAATATGTGCCTTTAACATATTTGTCCAAAACCAACTGAAAGCAGTAATTAAATCAAAGGAGAAAATTTTCAGCACTCTGATTCTCTGCAAAGTGTCACTTGGACTTTCGTTTTGAGCCTACTTCAGTGAATCAGGTAGACAGGTTGGATCCACAAAAGTAGAAGTCAAAGACTATGTGATAAGACAGGTGTTAGTAGACAAGGAGTGTATGGTTCCCCCCTGTCCCTGGATAATGTTTTGTAAAGTTATGAAAACCTGGCTATTTTCCCAGACTTTGGAACAGAGTGGTGACTGAGCCCGTGTGTGATTTTGTTTGGTATAATTTAGTTTCATTGCATTTATTCTTTCTAGATGCATATCACTTGCTTTTCTTTTTGAGGTTCTGCCTTTTTTTGTTTTGTAAAGTGCCTGGAATGGGGATTCCTTAAGGTAAATAAATGGAATCTCAATATATCTAGAAAAAAAGACAGTTTGTGAGAGTAAAGCAGTAGCAACCCACACTAAACCTAATCTTCAATCTCTCAATATGCCTATCCTTAACCCAGACTCACAGAGCACTTGCTGTGCCCCCAGATGCCTCCATGAAAATTAGATGGGATATAACATATAGGAGTAATCTCAAGAGGTCTCTCTCCTAAGATGTCAATGTTGTTGACATAAGATTTCAGGCAAGAATGCCTATGCTAGGTTATTGCCCATGTGAGATTTTATGAGGCATTGCAGGGGTGTCAAACTCAATTAATTAGTTTTATTGTTTTTAAATGTGGTTTTTATATTCTGTAAGCCGCCTTGAGTCACCATGGGTGAATTGGCGGCAATATAAATTCAATAATAAATAAATAATAAATAATAAAAATAAATGTACTGCAAGATTTATTACAGGTATAGCATCTAGACTCTGTGAACCGCTTAGAGAGGGCTGTAAAGCACTGTAAAGCGGCATATAAGTCTAAGTGCTATTGCTATTAAGTGAAGCATTAAGAAGAGATTGTTTCATTGTTAATGCTGTTTTGATGTTACCCCCAGAAATGGAAACTATTCACAGCACAAGGCATTAAGAGGTCCTGTGTTTAATTGGAATCACACGACGGGATACCATGAAAATAGTAAAAATCACTAATCTGATATGTTAATAAGGTATTTTTGCATGTAGTTACAATGTAATTCTTGTACTTGCAATGTGATGCCCTTACAACTGTACAGCTGAACTAATTCTAAGATGTTCCTTTCCTTAATGTTGGCCAAACATAGACATGCTTGGCAAAATGGACAAAATGGTGAGGAACTCTTCACTGAAACTTAAATCCTTATCAACAATATATTTGCTTCTCGCCTGTCATATTTGTCTTTAGGATATGCTGGAAGTCTTCATTTGCATTTTAATGTGAGCTTAGCTTGCTACCAATTGAGTGGAATGTTGTTATCCAATCAGCTGACATGTGATTAGATCAAACTAATGCCTTTATATTCTTTGATCCATTATAATTAAAACCAAATTACCGATTTTAAGCAAATGTACAAAATTAATCAGTTTGTCTTTTAAAAATATTTTAATAAGATCTGTGACTAAGTAATGATATTATAAGACATTTGGCATTTTTGTTCAGCAAATCAGACTGGAAACAGTGGTCTACCAAAATACTAAAACATGCACATAACGACTAGCATAGCAATGTAAATTGCTTTCTACTCCAATGATTAATTTCCAAAAACTGAACACTGAAGAAGTAAAAGGCCACCAACTCATTGAAAATCATTGTTTTATTTCTCTATTTTGTTTTAAATCTGGTCTTGTTTAAAGCAGAGGACTTAAAGGTCGTTCCCTGAGTGACTCTGTCCAAGTTTCATGATGTTGAGAGAAGTAGCTCTGTCTGGCCAAGGCTGTAGAGAGCATATAAAAGGACCTCAGGAAAGAAGCACATTATAGGCTCATTTAATTCAGTGTTTTTTGTCACACAGTAGACAACAATACATTTAGGAAGCTCACAGTCATGGCACCCACAGGAGTAAAAGGACATTGAAGAAATGTAGTTATAACATCATCACATCAATGCTGTGAGCTGAAAAAAAGAAGAAAAAGTTATTATAGGCCCTTTCCTATTTGTTTTTAAAATCAGAACTTAAGGACTCTTAACTGCAAAACACAGCTATTTTTCTGTGTGTTTTTCCCTCTTTAGAAAAGGTAATTGTACTTTGATATCCATAGTGTTTTGTTGAAAAGAAAAAAAATGTTATAGGCCTTTTCTGGATTTTTTTTATTTGTGCCTCAGAATTAGACACAAACATTAGGATTTTTGGATTTGTCTTCTGATCTATAGATGAAGCCCAACTGAACACACTGGAATTATGAGTCAAAGGCATTGGCTTCCTTTATCGAGTAGTTCTATAATAAATCCTCTGTTTGATGAACACCTATTTAAACAAATGATTTTATACATCTCACCCATTGATCTGACAGGCATTAATGCCATGAGATTTTCTTGGGTTTTAAGAAGCCACAAATGTCTTGATTCTTTTTTTTTTCTGCAAGAGATTAACAAGACTACCACTTCCTGCCACAAATCCTATACCTCTGTCTCTTGACGTGCTAAGGAGGCTTTTAGAAGTACAGAGATATTGCCTATCCGTATCTGTCAAGGGTGATGTTTTTCTGACAGAGGTCACCAAAGTTCAGACAAACTGCAGCAGTGCCATAAATCCAGGTAATCCTTCCATATCCTGTGGGTTGGTTTTTTTTTAAGTTAAGTGGTGGTCTAGAGATACTCTTGCTCTGTACACTTAAATCAAAATTACATCCTGCTGTAAAGATCCCTCTGTAGAGATTTGAACATTGTTCTAGCCTAGACCATATGGAGGAAATGCTCCAGAAACTGCAGGTAGAGGTCAACATTTTAACATCGTTGAAAATTGTTTTTTTATGATACTTTCTAGAAGTGCCTAATCTTCCTCAAAATAGAGATACCAGATATTTGGATAAGCAAAGGAATAACAGAATAACAGAGTAGGAATGGACCTTGGAGGTCTTCTAGTTGCTTGCCCTTGCTTAGGCAGGAAACCCTACACCACTTCAGACAAATGGTTATCCAATCTCTTCTTTAAAACTTCCAGTGTTGAAGAATTCACAACTTCTGGAGGCAAGTTGTTCCACTGATTAATTGTTCTAACTGTCAGGAAATTTCTCCTTAGTTCTAGGTTGCTTCTCCCCTTGATTACTTTCCATCCATTGCTTCTTATTTGGCCTTCAGGTGCTTTGAAGAATAGGTTGACCCACCTCTTCTTTGTGGCAGCCCCTTAGATATTGGAGCATGTGCAGTCTTGATTTTGATATCTTAGAAACTACAACTGGGGCCATAGACAATTCCAGAACAATGTTCATGTAATTCATAACAGATGATAACAACTAGATCTGCTACCTTACCTTTGATGGGCACTTCTACCATAACTGACAAAAGCAGTGATAGCATTCCCTGCCATTTTGAGATGAGAAACAGACAAAAATAGCAATTCACACTAGTTCAAAAACAACAACAACAACAACCCAATCAAATCCAAGGGAAACAAACAGACAAACAAACAAACCTAGCCCACAAAGATGCTCATTGCAGATAGAATTACCAATCTTTGTCCTAAGAGATTCTCTTGGCTTCCATGTTTTTGAGATGTTTATTTCCATTATCTACAGATGCTTTTCAAATCTTCAAATCTGATTCTCTCAAAAGGTGCAACCAAGATTTGAGAATGAAGCTCTCAAAGGGAATCTATGTTTGTTTCAATCAACAATGAGATACTCTGTGTGTGTGCATGAATACAATATTATCATGGGAAGACGTTGGCTATTGTTTATAATATCCAGGGCTTGTAACCCAAGGCTACAACTCACTGTATTCAAAACCTACCTCTTGACTAAATCTGGAAAGAAATGAATTTCTGAAGTACCTCGGCAAGAATATAATAAACTATTTTTACAACCAGGGGGGTCCTCTGAGCAGACCCTTTTAATAAAACATGTTTATTGCCAAGCAGATGTGAACATAAGGGAACCGCAGAAGATACACTATAAATATTGAAAGCTTTGTTTAATGTTACAGAGATGTTTATGCTAATCATTGGTTCAGTCTACCTACCACTCACAAAATGTGAACATCTCTGAGTTTACATTTTCCAACTTAAAGCAATTTTGTTGTTATTTGAGAAATATCTCTCCTTAACTCTATAGGCCATGGCAACTGTGAGCAAGAACTTATCCCCCAAATCAGCAGAATTGGGGAATTCGTTATTTAAAGATAAAAAGACATGCGGATATGTGAATACAAGGAAGCTGCAATTCTATGTTATTTGTGTCACACATACATTAGAAAAATCTATACACACATGCAGGGACATAAATACATCATTTCTGCATTTACATTTATAAACCCCAGAATAGAAATGATGGAATATAACTAGAAATAGCCATCTTAATGTTTTCATCCATGTTTAAAGAGTCAATCAAGCAAAGCCATCCTATTAAAAACTAAATCAATCATCAACATTTGTACTTATATTCTTTCTTTCCACTTTTGTCTGTTCTCTTCTGGCTGATTTTTAAACAAAGAACAACATCTTGCTAATTGTTAACATTTAAAAAAAACAACACTATTGTAAATATTTAATGGATTACTCTTTTCCCAATCTCTCCCTGTTTCTTGCCATACCCTGTTCAGAAGAGTGTCAGCGCTTACCAGCAACAATTATCTGCCTGCATGTATAATTAAAGTAGGCAATTATTTTCATGTCTTTGCATAATGTGGGGCCAGTAGTTGTTGGAAGCGATTGCTCCTCTTCATTTTGGAATATATTTTCACAGTGAATGAATTGGATGCTAACTAGCTATTTCTTACAGGCTTGTTTTTCTGAGTTACTGAGTGGTAGAAATGTTCAGTCTGAGTCTGGCCCATGCCACTGGTCCATGACTATTTTGCATTTTAGAAGATATGCTGGATAATCTCGTCCACTTTTTTCTTTAAAACACAGTTTTGCATGTTTTCTATAATTCCCAAATTGAGTGAGGAAAGACAGATGGCTAGGAATTTCCTTTCAGCACTGCCTAGCCAATCACATCCAGGGATCTGAGAGCCGAGGTGGCGCAGTGGTTAGAGTGCAGTACTGCAGGCTACTTCAGCTGACTGCTAGCTGCAGTTCGGCGGTTTAAATCTCACCGGCTCAAGGTTGACTCAGCCTTCCATCCTTCCGAGGTGGGTAAAATGAGGACCCAGATTGTTGGGGGCAATATGCTGACTCTGTGAACCGCTTAGAGAGGGCTTTAAAGTACTGTAAAGCGGTATATAAGTCTAAGTGCTAAGTGCTATCTATGCTATCAGATCATGCCATTTCACTCACCTATTGAAAATCATAGAGCAGCGTTTCCCAAACTGTGAGGGGAACTTCCTCTTCCTTGGGGAGGTTCAGATAGAATCCGGGGGAGGTGTGAAGAATTTTTAGTGACATTTTTACAATAAACCAGAGGTGGGTTCCTACCGGTTCGGACCGGCTCTATAGAACCATTAGTAATGTGGCGTCCTGGGTCGCTGGAACCGGCAGCGACCCAGGCCTGCCACGCCCCCAAGCCGGTTCTCTCGGCAGCGCCATAGGTGCTGCCATCTTGTTTTTTGCTTTTGTGCATGTGCAGAAGCTTTTTTTAAGTACTGTGCATGCGCACGACGTGCCCATGCCTGCCCACGCGTGTCCCTGAGTGAACCGGCAGTACCTGAATCTGGAACCCACCCCTGCAATAAACCCACCTTTCCCAAAGTTTTGTTGCATCATTTGCATGGTTCATTTTGTTCTTTGTTGTTTTAGGGGAGGTGTGTACGTTAAGAAATTGCATGAAAGGGAGATGTGGTGGCAAAAAAGTTTAGGAACCCCTGGCATAAACCATCCCAAGAATTACACTGTTCTGCTTGGTTGACCTGAGGATTTACTGGATAGGTTTGAGGCCTTCAAAGCAATGAGGTCATTTTCTTGCAATTCAGCAGCCCTCAGTACAGCAAGTGAGTATAGACAGTCCTTAATTACTAATCATTCATTTAGCGACCATTACAATGGCCTAGAAAAAAGTGACCTATGACCGGTCCTTGCACTTATGACCATTTCAGCATCTCCATGGTCACAGGATCAAAACGTGGATGCTTGGCAATCGTCATGTATTTTGGAGGATTGCAGCATTCCCGACTCATGCGAGCACCATTTGTGACCTTCCCAGCTGGCTTTCGACAAGCAAAGTTAATGGGTGAAGCTGAATTTGCTTAATGATCATGTGACTCACTTAACAAGGGAAATGATTAGCTTAACAAAAAGTTGTAAAACTGGGCGCAACTCATTTAATAACTGCCTTGGGGTTTCCAATTATGATCATCAATCAAGGACTACCTGTAAAGAAAGAATAGGAATTACCATTTTCCCTGTGGCCGTTCCCTCCCCCCCCCACACACACACACTAGTTGTAGTAACTGATGACACAACAAATGTAGCTAGAATGGTAGTTTTCAAAGGTTAGTCTGCTGTTCACACAGAATGGGATAGCAAGCTGAACTTCAGCATGTACTAATGGAACATAAGCCACATTCCCATGCTTCTCCAAAAGACTGATGACCAAACGTTTGGGGAAATGGCTGTGCCTTGATTAAGCCCTCACCAGCAAAGCCACCACATAGATTGAGCACTGCTAAACACTAAAGCCTTACCTGTGCCTTTCCCAGCCTGTACGCCATTGCTTCAGATTCTTAGCACAGAGGAAGGCCATAATTAAAGTAGGCAATTATTTTCATGCCTTTGCATCATTTGGGGTTAGTAGTTGTTGGAAGCAATTGCTCCTCTTCGTTTTGGAATCTATTTTCACAGTGAATGAATTGGATGCTTACAGGCTTGTTTTTCTGAGTTACCGAGTGGTAGAAATGTTCAGCCTGAGTCCCATCCATGTCACTGGTCCATGACTCTTTTGCATTTTAGAAGATATGCTGGATAATCTCGTCCACCTTTTTTTTTTTATGCTGGAGAAATGAGTGTGCCTTGATTAAGCCCTTACCAGCCAAGCCACCACATTGATTGAGCACCGCTTCAGATTCTTAGCACAGAGGAAGGCTGATGAAATTGTGTTAAGCTCATACATGTACATTTGAAGCTGTTGAAGGCTGTGTTAAAAGCAGAGCCTTGATGGAATCAGTATATCCTTAAACTGTCTAGCTCTGATTTCTAAGCTAAAGCATGTGCCCTACTCAAAATACCTCTGTTGGAGATACTTAATAGCAATAGCACTTAGACTTATATACCGCTTCATAGTGCTTTACAGCCCTCTCTAAGCAGTTCACAGAGTCAGCATATTGCCCCCAACAATCTGGGTCCTCATTTTACCCACCTCGGAAGGATGGAAGGCTGAGTCAACCTTGAGCCGGTGAGATTTGAACCGCTGAACTGCAGCTAGCAGTCAGCTGAAGTAGCCTGCAGTGCTGCACTCTAACCACTGCGCCACCTTGGCTCTTCAGTGACTTAATTATGGTCACTGCATGGACTGTTGATACTAATGAAAAGGCCACTTTGTTTTCGATTGAATATATGGAACAGGCTTGGAAGAATAAGAGAGCTGACTTTTGCTGAAAGTGAGACATCAGAGTGATGTAACACAGGGGTGGGTTCTAACTTACCTCACTGCCGGTTTGCTTCCTCCCGCACCGCGTGGCCGCGCCTCGTGGGTGTGCAAGTGCGTCGTGCGCGCGCGCATGCGCAGTGCCAAAAAATCCAAAAAAAATTTCCCCCCCAAAAAAAAGCCATAAACAAGATGGTGATGCATGTGCAGTGCCGGAAACTCACCTTCTGCACATGCGCAGAAGGAAAAAAAAACCGGAAAAAAATTCCAAAAAAAAAATTTCCCAAAAAAAAAATTTCCCAAAAAAAAATTCCAAAAAAAAAAAATATCCCAAAAAAAGATGGCAGCACCCACAGACCAGCACCGACAGAACCAGTTCCGTGATGTCACTGTGACATCACCAGTGGGTCGCTACCGGTTCCAGTGAACCGGTGCGAATCAGGAGGAACCCACCTCTGATGTAACATCTACAGAGAAACCACAGAACAGATTATGTTCTCCAGAGGAAGGAATTATAATGGGAGTTACCCATGTACATCCATGACATATCACTGAGAAAATAGACAAATTAGTTTCATTCTGCCCAGCAGTTGCCCATGTTGAAAGAGAGAGGGGGAGGAGAGCAATGCATTATATAACCTTCAGGATCACAAGTAAGGTTGGTCTTCCATAGGAGGCAGAAAGTCCCCATTAATAATTTTCTCAATGTCATTGAAATGAACATTCTGGGTAATAGAGAGAGACGTTTCTATCAATGATGAATGGTTTTGTGTGTTTTTAGAAATCTCTTTTGCTGCAGGAAGGCTCTGGTGCGCAGAATTTAGTGTCAAGCAGAGATATGATCAGCATATTGAGATTCTAGAAAATTTGAGTTTATATGCCAATGTGTTATAAAGAGGTAAACACAGAACTGAAAAGGCAGATCTGAGCAACGAGTACTCGGAAGTAGGAATGGATTAAAAAATATGAATTTTTAATGAGAATTTACCTGTTTTTAATACTTCCCAAACCAATACAATATTGCCTTAGTATTATATTAAAAATATAATATCATTTAATTTAAAAAAAATCCCTTGTGGTTGTTTTGTAATGTGCTCGATCACCACTTCATATTTTCCATTTTATTCCATTTTATATTTTGGATTTGTTTATTGTTATATGGTTTCTTTTTCTTTTTTGATTTATTGTTTTCATGCTGTACACCATATAGATTCACATTGTTTCAGTTGGAGGAGGTCTTATAAATGAAGAGTTAACAATATAATGTAATATAATCCAATGCAATGCAATGTAATATAATAATAATATAGTAAATATAATATAATGCAGTGACTAGAATAGAATAGAATAGAATAGAATAGAATAGAATAGAATAGAATAGAATAGAATAGAATAGAATTTGCCAACATCTGTATGTTTTTGCCAACATCTGTATGTTTTCAAATGTTGTGAGGTAGTTGCATCTCAAACATTTAACCAAAATGCATAAAAGATGGTATGTTGACTTATACAGGCACTCATAGATGTGTGTTTCAATATTTTTAAGCTGCTAATCATAAAATAGGAGGCACTAGTTACCATTCCTTTCAATTACGTAAAACAAAGGTTATGGCAAGAAACAGTAAACATGATGTCAAAGTTATTGTTATTGGTGTTGGATTGACACTGGGAAGGGCCAGCTTCTATCCATAGAAGCTCTTTGTGTGACAATAGCTGATCATTCTCCCTCATTCCTTCCATTACCTCACATTATTATTATGGGGAAAAGTTGGAGTAAAGCATGCTATGTAAGCTGCTTTGATTTCCTAAATAAAAAAGTGGGATATGTCTTAACAAGTAAATAATTTCCATAACAAAAATCTAAAATTCTTAATCAAACAATTTATCAAACTTATCTCTAAGTAACTTCTTCTTCTTAGAGAATATTAATTCCATAAGATAAAGGAGAAAGAGAAAGAGGGAGGGAGGGAGGGAGGGGGAGAGAGAGAGAGAGAGAGAGAGAAAGGGAATGGAATGGAATGGAATGGAATGGAATGGAACGGAACGGAGAGAGAGAGAGAGAGAGAGAGAGAGAGAGAGAGAGAGGACCCAAAACCATAAGAGAGAAAAGTATGCAAGAATGTCTGCTTTCCTATTCTGCTTGTTGACATCCTTCAAGGACCCAACAGTTGGTTGGGAAGTCTGAGTTAGATCCTTTAAAACAAGAGGTATTAATATGTTTTTAACATTCCAGACATCTTCCTGTAATTTCTGTCTTTTCTTTTCCCTTTTGTCTCTTGTGAAATTTAAATAAAATTTAAATGTTCTGCATCTATTCATATGCATTAGCATATTAGCATTGTTTGGTGTTTGAGTCTGCTGCCAAATGTTGACATGCTTAATGATCCTTTAAACAATGTACCCATCCTGTCAGAGGAAGCCATGCTCAGAAAGTTCTTTTTTAATTTACCATGATGTTTAAAATATACAGTGGCCTTAGCTTAACAGATAGCTGGTTCAGAATGAGCTCTCTATAATGTCTGTCTTTATCACTGCCTCCTTTTATCCCCCCCCCCCAAAGCTTTTCTGTCCTTTCGCTTCCAGACTCACTTTGATCCTAGAAAGGAGACTGGGAAGGCAGAAAAATAATTTTTCTGACCTTCTTGGATTTTAGAACCATTGTTTTTGCTGAGATCTGGTCTGCTCTCCAAAAATTCCAGTCCCTTCCACCAGCCAATAGCTCTCTTCCTGCTCACCCATGGTGGGTCTCCAACTGAAGATACCTCCTCCTGGTTCATTCACTAGTGCCATTATACATCATAAAGGAACAACTCTACGAATGTTCATCTACCTCCTACTCTATTATTTAATGCTTCTTCTCTTTTTATATGATTATAGATCAAGGGCAGATGTTTTAATTAGATACAAAACTTCTGCGTGTCTATATGACACTGACGAATGAAGGTAAATACATGTGTCCTAGGATAATGTTGCAAGATCCAGTCTGAGTCGGTTACTGGGCCCAAAGGTTTATTTTTCCAAGCTTTCCGATTGTTCCATATTCCGGAGAGAGAATTCAAGGTCCCTAATCATGGGCTCCAGCATCAGTCCGAAAACTTGGAAGAATAAACCTTTGGTCCTGGTGACCAGCTCAGACTGGATCTTGCAACATGACACTGAGATTGATTTTGGTCCACAGAATAAGGTTTTCAGCTTCAGAACATTACATTATCCCATTGCATTGCTCCCCACCTATTAGGGCTGCTCAACCGGCTACATTGGAGCAGTGGTGGGATTCAAATAATTTAACAACCGGTTCTCTGCCCTAATGACTGGCTGGGTGGGCGTGGCCAGGGGGTGTGACAAGCAGCACTCGGCCTCCTGCACCCCCCTGGGAGCAAAAAGGGGCTGCGGGGGGGGCTGCACCGCAACCCCGCGCCCCGTTTTGGGCCTAGGAGGCCTCACTGAAGGGTCCTGGGAGCGAAAACAGGGCGCGGGGAAGTGCTGCACCCCCTGCACCCTGTTTTAGGCCTAGGAGGCCTCCCTGAAACCTCCTGGGAACAAAAATGGGGCACGGGGGGAGCGCCGCACCCCCTACGCCCTGTTTTGGGCCTAGGAGGCCTCCCTGAAGCCTCCTGGGAGCGAAAACGGGGCGCGGGGGGAGTGCCGCACCCCCTGCGCCCCATTTTGGGCCTAGTAGGCCTCCTTGCACTCCCTGCACTTACCTGGGCACGTGGGGACTCCTGGAATGGGCAGGGAGGGGAGGGGCCAGCCAGCAATTTAACTACCAGTTTGCCCGAACCGGCCCGATCCAATGGCTGAATCCCACCACTGCATTGGAGACAGGAAAGTGATGAGACTAAGTTTGTGAGTGTTCCTGCTCTAAATAGAGATAATAATAAGTTAGGCCCTGAGACATTCTTCTATTTCTTTCTTCTTCTTTCTATTCTTGCCCTTAGGAGAGATGTTGGGAAAGTCGTCTTTTTTAGGTTTCTTCTAATCAACATGGCTTTGGGGAGCGCTAAACAGTCAACTAATTGTACCTCAAGGAACAATTTTTGCCATAGTCTTGTTGGCTACTATGAAAGCTCATCTCCTCGTCTTTTGGTATTATGGAATTGGGGAATTAATTAACTAGCTTTAGTTAATTAATTCTATTTTGAAAACCAAGCAGAGATTTAATTTGTGTTCTCCTGCCAAATATCAGTCTGATACCAGATATAAGGCATCATTATTCTATTATTGCAGGATAAAAAGAAAACTGCTTAATATAAACTTCTACTGTGTTGTTGCCACTTATTCATGCTGCTTCTTTAGAAGATGGATCTTCTAAAGATATTGGTGCTCCTATTCCTAATTATCCTTTCCTCCAATCCCAGGTGGATCTTGGTGAAAAAGGAGGCTTTGGTCTAATTTGTGAGGACGTTTTGGGTTATTGGTCTACTCTCTTTTGTTTATGGATTATCTTTAAGGCAAATGACACTTTAAAGAAGCTGTGTCTTTCCAGGCAGAATGCTTTCATCTGAGAAAAAAAGACGTTTTGATTAAAGAAGTTCAACAAAACCCACAATGCACCTGGAATAAACATTTCTTCTTTGTATCCAGATTAACAGATTAACAGAGTTGGAAGGGACCTTGTAGGTCATCTAGTCCAACCCCCCGTTCAAGCAGGAGACCCTACACCACTTCTGACAAATGGCAGTCCAATCTCTTCTTGAAAGTCTCAAGTGATGAAGCTCCCACAACTTCCGAAGGCAACTTCTGTTCCATTGGTTGATTGTTCTCACTGTCAGAAAGTTCCTCCTTATTTCTAGGTTGAATCTCTCCTTGATCAGTTTCCATCCATTATTCCTTGTCTGGCCTTCAGGTGCTTTGGAAAATAGCTTGACCCCTTCCTCTCTGCCGCAGCCCCTCAAATATTGGAACACTGCTCTCATGTCTCCCCTGGGCCTTCTAGAGTCTCAACATCTTTTTTATAGTGTGGTGACCAAAACTGGATGTAGTACTCTAGGTGTGGTCTAACTAAGGCTTTATAGAGTGGTATTAGTACCTCATTTGATCTTGATTGTATCCCTCTGTTAATGCAATTTAGGATTGCATTGGCTTTTTTGGTTGCCACTGCACACTGCTGGCTCATATTTAAGTGGTTGTCCACTAAGACTCCACGATCCCTCTTTATAGTCTTTATAGATTACTTTATAGTCCTAGATTTCAGACCACTAGTTTCTTATTTGCTCATCCCTTGTTTTTGTCTTTGGATACTTTCAATTTTCTCTGTCTCATTTTGATTCAATTTAAAATTTAACTCATTCTTATGTTCACACACTAAAATGGCTAACCATATCCTTGGGGTGTGTGTATGTGCTTTTCAGTCAATGTTTAGCTCCTGGTGGCTGCCTGGACAAGTTTTAGCAGTTCTCCTGGCAAGATTTCACAAATCGCTTGCCATTGCCTGTTTTCTAGGGCTGAGAAGAAGTGACTGGCCCAAGGTCACACAGCTGACTTTGTGCAGGCAAACATTATCCTAGGACAGGGCCTGGGGACCCAAACTCAAGGCCTGGGGACCAGATCCGGCCCATGGGGTGCTTAGATCTGGCCTGCGGGGCTTCCCTGGAGATTGCGAAGGACCAGCCCACAGTGCCTCTGCCAGCAAAAACGGAGCTCACGAGTGCCATGTGTGGGGGCCCCCGAGCTCCGTTTTTGCTGGCAGAGGGTTGCAGGAGGCAGTCACAGCCGAAAACGGGGCTCAGGAGCCCATTTTCACTGGCAGAGCCTGATACAAGTGATGTCATGCTGGCCACACCCACACTGGCCACACCCACACTGGCCCCCTGAGGTCAAACACAACCCTGATGCGGCCCTCAATGAAATCGAGTTTGACATCCCTGTCCTAGGAGCAAAATTCTACCCAACAAAAGTCTGAAATATTGGTTTGTATTTTTCTATATTGACAAGACCTTTTTCTTTAAAAAAAAATACAGTAAACAAATGCCATTTTAACAATAATAAAAAGTCTGATTATTCAAAGGAACAAAACCCTAATTTCAGAAGGTTTCTGTTCCTTGCAGCTTCATCTCTGTCTCTTTCCCTTTATCTATCAGCTTGTGAGGCCAGGAGGAGAGGGGAGGTCTCTAGCCAAGCTGATTCTCTCTCTCTTATTTGAGAGAATCAGTCAGTTGTGTTCTTTTAGAGATCCCTATGATAAATTTTGAGGTATTCTGCCCAGGGTTTTCCATATTTATTATAAAGCCATTGAAACGAGAGAAGATCAGAAAACTGAAGTGATGAACTTTTGAAAATCCTTTCAGAAAGCTGCTTGGTTTTTCCTACAAGTTCTATTATCTATCATCTATTTCTCTATCTATCATCAATCTATCATCTTCCTTCCTTCCTTCCTTCCTTCCTTCCTTCCTTCCTTCCTTCCTTCCTTCCTTCCTTCCTTCCTTCCTTCCTTCCTTCCTTCCTTCCTTCCTTCCTTCTTCCTTCCTTCCTTCCTTCCTTCCTTCCTTCTTTCTTTCTCTTTCTCTTTCTTTCTCCCTTTCTTTCTTTCTCCCTTTCTTTCTTTCTCCCTCTGTGAATTTCAGAATGTTCAGTGTCAAAACAAACATTTGAGACATGCTACATTTCCCTTTCTTCTCTTTAGTTGTCATGGAATATGGAGAGGGAGGGTTTTCGACTTGCCAGCCTGTGCAAAGCGTCTTATACTCCGAAAAATACGGTAGTTAGTTTTAAAATTTTTCTAAGAATATCCAAAAACACATATGGTTAAGACACCCCATTCTCAGGTAAGTGGGATCTCTTTCAAGACATCTTCTTTAAGAAGAGACTGCACAGCCACTTGTCTGAAATGGTATGGGGTTTCCTGCTCAAGCAGGAGGGCTGGACTGGAAGACCTCCCAAGCTCCCTTCCAACTCTGTCCTCCCTCCCTCCCTCCCTCCTTCCCTTCCATCCACAGGAAAAGCCAATTTTGGCAGGGGGGGGGGGAGAAACAAAGGATGAAACAGCGTTGTGGTGTCATGATGCAAATTCCATTCCTTTTATATACAAATCATAACATCATATGCACATATGGAAAAAGTTTGTGTCACAATAGGATTTCCTGCCTGAGCAGGGGGTTGGACTAGAAGACCTCCGAGGCTCCTTCCAACTCTGTTATTCTGTTCTGTTCTGTTCTGTTCTGTTCAACATTTTGATGAAAATCTGTCCATATTCCGCAATCTGTTTATCATTTGACTATCTAATATCATCTATCTATCTATATCTATATCTATATCTATATCTATATAGCAATAGCAATAGCACTTAGACTTATATACCGCTTCATAGTGCTTTACAGCCCTCTCTAAGCGGTTTACAGAGTTAGCATATTGCCCCCAACAATCTGGGTCCTCATTTTACCCACCTCAGAAGGATGGAAGGCTGAGTCAACCTTGAGCCGGTGAGATTTGAACCGCTGAACTGCAGCTAGCAGTCAGCTGAAGTAGCCTGCAGTGCTGCACTCTAACCACTGCGCCACCTCGGCGCAGTGGTTAGAGTATAGATATTAAACAACTGCTAGATACTAATGGGTTGCCTACAAAATGGTGGACAGCCAACCAGCAATGATATCTGACTCAAAAAGAGAAAGTCAGGTGTGTACTGGTAAGTAGAGCGTTGGCGCTGCAGGCAGGGAGGCCTGTTGGTGTCTCTCTCATTCTCTTTCATGCTTAGCTGTTGGTGCTACAGGTGGGGAAGGCATGTCCCCCTCTCTTTCAATATCTATATCTATATCTATATCTATCTATCATCTATCTATCTATCTATCTATCTATCTATCTATCTATCTATCTATCTATCTATCTATCTATCTATCTATCTATCTATCTATCATCTATCTGTCTCATTATTGTCATCATCATCTCTCTCTTTCTTTCTCTCCATCCATGGCTTATAAAGATTTCAGTTTCTGAAAGTTTATGCTTCTCCTATAATGCCTTTGCTGCATCTTCAATTTTTTTTTTAAAAAAAATGCAGACTTCATCAGAATTCTCTTTTTCTTTCTTTATTTCAATTAGAAGGATGGAAAGCAAATCAACAAAGTTTGCAATCACAGTTGGAAAACGCCAGCTGTGATGTTGTAGGGTGGCTCATCTCTGACCTCAAGTATATTGCTTTTCTGTTTGTTTAATATGGCAAGAATCTGTATATCCATAAGTCAATGCTTGTATGTGATTACCCGATGATACCTTTTTAATGCCATTAGACCTGCACGGATATTCTCTCATTTTGATTTTCAAGCATAAGTAGTACTTGAATGCAGTGCTTCCATTACAGTAGTTTTTGAAAATTGCTATGTTGTAAAACTGTTTCCCAACTTTGGTCAGTATCACTGCTTTCCTCCTTCTTGCTTTAGCAAGGTTCCCCGCCCCCCCCCCATACATTTTGGGTTGTTTTCTGGGTTTTCTCCAGGATTTTAGAATTCTGAATTATCATTTCTGAAATGGGAAGAAATTCTTCACTAATTTCAGTTCCAATATTATAGGAATTGCTTTACTTTTGACTTATTTCTCCTTTTTACAATTGATGCACAAACCTTAGTATATTAAACCAGGAAATGCATCTTGATGTGGTTGTGTGATTAGCTGAATCAGCATTCTGAGAGCCAAGGTGGCGCAGTGGTTAGAGTGCAGCACTGCAGGCTACTTCAGCTGACTGCTAGCTGCAGTTCGGCGGTTCAAATCTCACCGGCTCAAGGTTTACTCAGCCTTCCATCCTTCCAAGGTGGGTAAAATGAGGACCCAGATTGTTGGGGGCAATATGCTGACTCTGTAAACCGCTTAGAGAGGGCTGTAAGTCTAAGTGCTATTGCTATTGCTATTCTGTGTTGTCGCATGTTACTTTCATCACACAGGAAGGGAGATTTGTGTCATTTACATGAAAAGAAAATGAACCAACTTTATACTGGAATTTTTAAAAAAACCAGTGTACAAAGTCAAGGGCTCTCAGTGTGGTGTCTATGTCACTAATGGTCTCACAAAACCCTCCCTCGGAACTGAATAATGTTCCTTTTAAAATAGAGGTAAGGAAGAGACCTTTCTAGCAATCCAGAAAAGTTTTCTAGAGCCACTTGTTTGTGGTAGAAATTTCAGGCTCCATTACAAAAGCAAGCATAAAAAAATACTATTTACATTGTTAAAGAACAAACTATCCCAGTGATGGCTAACCTTTTTGTCATCATGTGCCGAAAGCACGCGCACACACACCCATAATGCAATGCACGTGCAACCCCCATGCTCCCCCTGCCCCCCGCGCATGTGCGCGTGACCCCCATGCATGGGTGCAGGACCCCCCGTGTGCGCCCCCTGTACATGTCTCCCGCATGCGCCCTGACCCCCCGCATATGCACGGCAGAGACATGAAAACCAGCGGGAGGCGCACTCATGCGTGGTGGAGCTGAGCTGGGGTGACGGCTCGCGTGCCTGCAGAGAGGGCTCTGCGTGCCACCTGTGGCACGTGTGCTATAGGTTTGCCATCACAGAACTATCCAATGAGTAACATCAATAAAATATTTTTCACAATATATTTATTATCTAAAATTTTAATGTTTACTTTCATTTTGAGATGTTGCAACTCAGAAATATTTATTCACACACACCCCAAATTCAAATAACTTTAATGAAACCAAAGCTAGGAAGCATCTTAACCTAAGTAAGACTCTGACTGATAAAACATTGTTTTATCCAGTATCTTTATTGAATATGTTGTCATCCTCCATCATTTCAATTCTAGGTTAGCCGGGAACAAAAGAGGCTCTTCTGCACTTCTCCCGCTTCAGAACTAATTGAAAAGATTGTGTTGCTCCTGAAAAAGATTGAATATAAAATCAGATATTTTGTTAAATACAATAACATTTTGTCCCATATGTAAATAAGGCAAAAATTATAAGATTAAGCAATCAGTATTCATTAGCATTTTCCAAGATAGAATTTTTGATTGTAATAGAGGAAATGCAATATGCAGAGCTGAAAATTACAATTAAATCTTTGGGCATTATCTATTTATAGAAGTTGCCATAATAGTATGCATGTCATCCAGATGTGTCATGCCTACGTGACAGTATAATAACTTGGCTCAGTCCTTCTCTCTCAGCCCTACTCACCTCACAGAGCGGCAATTATCATGACAAATATAATTATAATACTGGGGATCCAGACTAGCACCATAACTTACTTAATTTTATGTCCATGTTACTTTTTATTTACGACATTTATTTATTTAGTATTTTTTTATGCCCACCCATCTCACTGATATGACGATTCTAGGCAGCTTAAAATATAATAATAAAAAATAAAGGTAATACAAAGCAATTAAAATTAGGAAAATTAAATAGAAAGCTAAAAAAAAAAAAAGGATGGGTGCCATGGGGGAAGAGAGTTTCTGCCCCAAGAGCCACCCCCAACATGGTGTGGCCCTGGCGGGCTTTCAGGCCACCCAGCAGTTTTCAGACTTTTCTAGAAGGCCAGGAGTGTCGGAATGGACCTTACTTCCAGTGAGGAGATAGGCGGTAGCTACAGCAGAAAAGGCTCTTGTCTTGGACCTCTCCACCCAAAATTCTTTAGCAGACAGGATCTAAAGTAGGCCTCTTCTGCTGGAGCAAGTGGGCGGACTTGCTAAGGAGTTAAGAAGACAACTCCTTAGATATCTTATATCTATAAAGAATATCTGGAGCCGTGGTGGCGCAGTGGTTAGAATGCAGTATTGCAGGCTAATTCACTGTTCACTGCCAGGAGTTCGATTCTGACCGGCTCAAGGTTGACTCAGCCTTCCATCCTTCCAAGGTCGGTAAAATGAGGACCCAGCTTGTTGGGGGCAATATGCTGACTCTGTAAACCGCTTAGAGAGGGCTGTAAAGCACTAAAGAGGTACTGTATATAAATCCTAGTGCTGTTGCTATCTGACCAGGTACAAAGTATCGACTGCTTATGGAAATCTTATAGTAGTAGTAGTGGGTCACAAACATTCAATAAAAAGAGTTTAAATATATGACAATCATTATAAAATATGTTATAAGATCCTTGGTGCAATTGCCTCTCTTTGCAATTGATTTTCCCTCATTAAAGCATAGCTCTCCCCAATCCTACCTGAAGTAGTTTTCTGAATATTTCTAATATGTATTCAGATTACTTATATACTGATGACTTCCACCTTTTAAATTATATGAGAGTGATTGATTAAGAACAAGATAATGGAATTGTACTCAATAGATATGTCAACCAGGAGTGTGGTCACGATGAAAAAGACAACATTTATTTTGGTGATGATGATTAAGAAAGGAATATAAAATAACTATATGCATATTGGCATAATGTAAATCTATGTTATAATTGTACTTGGAAAAGTATGAGGGAGAGAGCAAGGGAAATCAGCAAAGGCAGTAGGGGACAAAGAATTTAAAAAGAAATCCTGATCAGAAAATACTGTGAACTTATTTGGACTGGAAGCAGTCTAGAAAGGAAGGTTCAAAGACAAATAGGTTCACATTGGGAAATAAGAAGCATGATTGGCATGTATCCTGCTGCAGAACTCCCTAGTTGTTTCTAACATGCAGTGTTTATATATATGCACTAAATATTTTCAATTTTCAAAGATCCGTCCAATTTCCAAAGATATATTTCCAAGAATAACCAAAGACAAGCCAAATCTTGTAGATTATCTTGCATTCCGCACTTATTAAGGGGATACAATATTGCAATAATCTGTGCAATGCCATAAATAAAATGTGATGGATAGAAGTGGAATTTTCTGTTTAAAAAGTCACCATTCAGGCAATGGAGTGTACATGTATAAGTTCTATATTCTCTACATGTATATTCTCTATACATTCTATATTCTCTGCATCTGAGGGAGAAGAATGCAGAATTTCATTCAGAAATGTGACTAAGCCCTACAGCTATTAATGCTCCAGAAAGTTTTATAGGGAACAGGTCCATAAGCATTGGGGGAGCTCTTATTTTGAGGCAAGTGAAGTAATTTCTTCCTTACCTGCTTCCTTACTTTCTTTTTCTATTTGAAATATGGATTCTACTCATACTTCCCTTCCATCTATTTCCACTGCAGGTAGTTTTCAACTTATAACCATTCGAAGTTACCACAACCTTGAAAAGAGTGACTTACCACACCAACCCTCACACTTATGACCGTTACTGCATATGTACACTCATGGGATGAAAACTGGAGTACTTGGCAACCAACCTATATTTATGATGGTTGCAGTGTCTTTTGATCGCCATTTGAGATTTTCCCAGCCAGCTTCCAACAAGCAAAATCAATGGAGGGGTGGGGGGAGCTCGATTCGCTTAAGGACTCCATAACTCACTTAACTGTGGTAATTCGCTTAAATGAGCCACGGTGGCACAGTGGTTAGAGTGCAGTACTGCAGGCTACTTCTGCTGACTGCCGGCTTCCTGCAATTTGGCAGTTCAAATCTCACCGGCTCAAGGTTGACTCAGCCTCCCCTCCTTCTGAGGTGGGTAAAATGAGGACCCAGATTGTTGGGGGCAATAGGCTGACTCTGTAAACCGCTTAGAGAGGGCTGTAAAAGCACTGTAAAGTGGTATATAAGTCTAAATGCTATTGCTATTGCTATTAACAACTGTGGCAGGAAAGGTTGTAAAATCTGGCACAAGTCACTTAACAACAAAAAAATCTAGTCCCAACTGTGGTTGTAAGTTGAGGACTACCTGTTTTCACCAGAGAGGTTCATATTAGCAATTGTGAACAACCAGTTTGTATTTGACTATAAATCTTTTTGCTAAGATTGACTTTTACTGAAATTCAGTTCAAAGGAAATAAATAAATTAAATAAACTCTTGCTTTCCGTTTGCTCCTTCTTATTGCTGAAAATCCTTTGGAACGGCCTCCAAAATGTGAGGCAGACTTGCTAGGTTTGGGATTTCCTCCCCCCCCCCCTGTATTGACTTTTAAATAATTTGAAAATCTGTTTAAACAAAAGGGAGTCAATCATCAAACTGCTGATGGAAAGAGAATGTTTTGTGCCTGTGCCATTTTAAGTGACAGATGTTTTCCACGTGAGGGTGAGCTTACATGTTTTTTATATAAGCAGATTTCTGAAGGTGACCTGGAGAAAATATATTCCTTCTAATGCCAAAGAGTTCCTTTTTTTTTCTACAATGTTTAGAAATTAGAAATCTTATGCACGAGAGTCAATTGCTATCATTCCTCTTTGGTAATTAATGGTTCTTACGGCTGGCTGAGTGGGTGAAATAATTAATAGCACTTAAGACTTGGAGTGTGTTGAAATCCAACTCCGATTACCAAAATGTATATTTGTGCAAGGATTACATGCAAACAGTCCCAGAATGGAGTCACAAGCAAATCACACAGATGAATGGCACTTAGGAAGAAAAAGTTCCTTTGTTGATGATGCTCCAAGGGTTTGTCCAATGAGCCGAGGTAGCACAGTGGTTAGAGTGCAGCACTGCAGGCTACTTCAGCTGACTGCTAGCTGCAGTTCGGCAGTTCAAATCTCACTGGCTCAAGGTTGACTCAGCCTTCCATCCTTCCGAGGTGGGTAAAATGAGGACCCAGATTGTTGGGGGCAATATGCTAACTCTGTAAACCGCTTAGAGAGGGCTGTAAAGCACTATGAAGCGGTATATAAGTCTAAGTGCTATTGCTATTGCTATTTGTCATTGTGTTTCTTTCTTCCAAACTAAAAACATATGACAGCAATCATAGATGGAAGTGATTGTATATGAAGAATAATGCTCATGCATCTATTCTGAGGAAAGCTGGGAAAATGTCAAAAGCTGAATTTGAGAATATATCCAAGGGTGGGTTCCAGATTTACTTACTCAGGGACGCGCCACGCGGGCGGGTCGTGGGTGTGCACGTGCACGCTTCGCGCGTGCGCATGCACAGTATATATAAAAAAAGCTTCTGCACAGAAGCAAAAAACAAGAGAACCGGCTTGGGGGCGTGGCAGGTGTGGGTCACTACCAGTTCTAGTGACCCACGCCGCCACGTTAATAATGGTTCTATAGAACCGGTCCGAACCGGTCGGAACCAACCTCTGAATATATCTCTTTCTTGGGAAATACTATCCATTGCATACATTTTCACTAAGTCTTCAAGAGACGGTCAAATCATTGGACCAATTGATTCAAACTTTTTTTGACAGAAGTTAGGGGAAAAAATTCCCAATCGATTTTACTTAGTTAATTAGTTAGTTATCATATCTCTATCAGCTATTCTAATAAAGAGCAAAGAAAAGTAGGGCTAGTTTTTCCTTTGTTTGAGAGAAGATTTCTCAGGTTCTTTAAACCATATTTTAAGGACTTACTGTACAATTTCCATGTGTTTCTTATCTCAAAATGGTGGGAAATAATGCTATCCTTGATCAGGAATAGTAGTTTGGGGTAATACAACAGCCCCAGGAAAAAAAAAAAGGAGTCATCTACAACATATAGTGTAATGACCGCAACAACCACAATGCAGGACAAACAAGTAGAAGATTGACAGAATGCACTCATGAATACCAATTAGCAGTCAAAAGACATGTTGGATAGACCTACCATAGTTTCAGCTGCAAAACTGTGACCATCCTAGACCAAGCCATATTCAAAAATACTAGAGAATTTGTAGAAGCCTGTAACTCTGGCAAAGTAGCCATCAATAGACACTTAGACATAAACAATAGCTACATACTGAGCAAAAGAGACAATCAACAAGCCAAAAAGAGAACAAAAAGAGCAAAATACCTCCCCACCAGCAATCAACACTCAGATGAGCATAGATTAACTCCAAGATTAACATCAGACCAACAATCAAGAAGTAAACAATACTCTAATCAAGGAACTGCCAAACAAGCTAACAATAAAGAGATCAACCAAAGAACCTCCAAGACCACTTCCACCAACAGGGAAGATTGACATGGCAAGTCACTAGAATATAAACTGAGAGCAAAGCCCATTCCTTGCTAGAACTGATGATGTTAGATAGATAGATAGATAGATAGATAGATAGATAGATAGATAGATAGATAG
>QLTV01003646.1:89809-103231 GCA_003457575.1 Thermophis baileyi
CGAGGCGCCGCCCACCCACCCGGACGCCGCCATTTGAGTTCTTTTACCCTCTGCAAATGCACAGAACGCTTTGCGCATGCGCAGAGGGTAAAAGAACCTAAATGGCGGCGTCCGGGCGGGTGGGCAGCGCCTCGCGCTACCTTGGCGACCGGCTCTACGGCGACCGACAGGTAAGAGCGGACCGGTAGCATTTCACCCCTGCCCTGAGGTGTTTGCAAGCAGAAAATAGAAACACACATCTGTTCTGTCATTATTCCCTTGCAACTGGTATATACAGGCATACTGCCCCCAATCCAGAAGTAACACTGATGCTTAAGATTAATAGCCTAGATCAGGGGTGGGTTCCAACTTACCTCGCTGCTTGTTCGATCCCTCCCGCGCCACGTGGACGCGCCTCGTGGGTGTGCGCACTTTGCATGCGCATGCATGCGCAGTAACGAAAACTCAAAAAAAATAATTTTAAAAAAGCTGAAAACAAGATGGCGACCGCATGCACAGTGCCGGAACTTGGCTTCTGCGCATGCTCAGAAGAAAAAAAAATTCAAAAAAATAAAAAATAATTAAAAAAAAAAGATGGCGGCGCCCACGGACCGGCACCGACTGAACCGGATCGGTGATGTCATCGTGATGTCCCCAGCGGGTTGCTACCAGTTCGGGCGAACCGGTCCAAACCAGGAGGAACCCACCCCTGCCCTAGATAGAACTGTTCACTGTGGATTTACAGTATCTAATTTATCTAATTCCTTTCCTAAAGCCACCCAAGGTAGTGGCCTACATCACGAGTCCACAAGTTAATTATGCATTATGCAAACAAATGCTTTCTTTTGTCTGTTTCTTCCAATCCACTTCAAAGAAAGATGAAGATACGCAAATGCTGTATCTCTACCTACAAAGATCAAAATCGGGCAATATTCCCTGTGAACCTCTATGATAGCGAAAATTGGACTTTAAAGAAACAGGATAGGAAGAATATTGATGCCTTTGAACTTGTTAGAGAAGACTTCATGGAATACCATGGACAGTCAAAAAAAAACCCAACCCAATAGATTATCGAACAGATCATCCCTGTGTTCTCAAATGACCAAGCTCAAATTATCCTACTTCAAACACATTATGCATTATTTCAATGTGTTTTTACAGATTTTGTAGCAAAAGGCATTCTGAAATTATTTTCAAAATGTACGTGCATGTGTGTGAAAGAACTTTTCTTGAGCCAAAACCTGCTTTGAAAGATTGGAAGAACTGCCATATTCAGAAGATAACTGCATTTCCCTTACCCATATGAATTCAGGAAATATAGATTCAAGTGGTTCATTTTAATATGAGACCCAACAAAATTCCCCAGCATCCTTAACCTAATCTAAACTTGATGCAAAGGAAAGTAGAAAGAGAAGATACTGCTCATCTCAAAAGCAATCTGTAATTCCCAGGTTTCATCAATCATTTTTTTATTCTTCAACATTCCCAAATAGACTGGTAACAAGTGATGAAAGCAAACAAGAGATGCATGAGCAATGGGGAAATGCGTTAATTCAGTGGTTCTTATCTTTGTCTTCACCACAGAGCCCCTTAAAATACCTTTTGTGGCCATGGACCATGGCCATGGACCCCCAAGACTTAACTCAAAATTTAAATCATAACATTTCTTCAAGCTTTCGCAGACCCCCTGTGACATCATGGACCTCCAGGGGTCCACAGACGACAGATTGGGAAACACTGTCTTAATTTATGTAATTGGTTGTCTGAGTGCTCCATGATTTGAAGGATTAAGCATTTGGCATCTCATAGGGAGCTCCTGAACTGTAGTTAGCTTAAAGAGTCATTTCTAGTTCTATCATTTATTATGATTCCATGAATCTATAATCACATTGTAGATGATATATATGATATATCAAGAGCCGAGGTGGCGCAGTGGTTAGAGTGCAGTACTGCAGGCTACTTCAGCTGACTGCTAGCTTCAGTTCGGCAGTTCAAATCTCACCGGCTCAAGGTTGACTCAGCCTTCCATCCTTCCGAGGTGGGTAAAATGAGGACCCAGATTGTTGGGGGCAATATGATCTGATATGATATGATATGATATGATATGATATGATATGATATGATATGATATGATGATATGATATGATGGGATATGATATGATATATGATATGATATGATATATGATACAGTATATGACATGGCTTGAGTGCACAAATATGACCTAGATTGAAGGACATTGTCTCTGAGCGTTTAATTTTGAAATGATCCCAGGTTGAGCTTTATCAGTCAAGTTAACAGGTGGTTTCAATGAGACAGAGTCATTGCACTGTTCTAAGCTCTTGTTCAAGCTGTGACTTCTTCTAGAGTCAGTCTGGTCAAGGACCCATACTCTGATGCTCTTAGGCCAGTGGTTCTCAACCTTCCTAATGCCGTGACCCCCGCCCTGCCGCCATGACCCCCTCCCCTCCCCCTCCCCGTGCACGATGAATTGACAAAGGGGGCGTGGCACCAAGATGGCGGGCTAGCACATGCTTAGGCGACCCCTGTGAAAGGGTCGTTCGACCCCCAAAGGGGTCGTGACCCACAGGTTGAGAACCACTGTCTTAGGCAAATACTATAATTTGTTACTTATGGGGCTCTCCTTGAAAGCAGTCCAGAAAGTCAAGCTATTTCAGAAGAACCTGAAACTTATAAACTCAGATGGCTTTCTAGGAAAACATTTCCACAAGCTCCTGGTTTCTTTTCATTTAGAAGCAAAATTCAAAATCCTAGTGCATATCTCTGAAGCCCTACAAGTCATGTTAGCCAGGTCCCCAGGAGAATGCCTGTTCCCAAAGTAATAGGACAAGGCAACCAACCCTGAGAATCTTTAGATGTCAGAAGCAGGGAAGAGGGTTATCATTCTCATCAGCTGTCAAGCCTCCATCTAGCTTCATTAAAAAATGTAAAATAACCTAAGCTTTGGATTCTTTATATCCCTTTGTTTACTGTCTTCCTTCTCTTTGGAAATCTGCTTGGCAATTCATTCCACGTACTGCTATAACCCTGAAACATAAAATAGTAGCTACCCTAACAAGAGCAGCAGGGACACACCCATTTTTCAAGTTGTGCGGAATTGATGTGAGCAAATTTGCATTCATTTTAAGTCCCTCCCCCTTCCTAAGTGCTGGAGGCACCATTCTGCTGTGTGCTCAGTGAATGCTTTCACCTCCCCACCCCCTTTTAAATCCCCTCCTTTAATAATATTACAAGATGGATTTATAACATACCGAGAGCTAATATCAAAATGAAAATGAGTTTTCTGCCAGTGGAACAACAGTGTGGTTAATTTGCCTACAGCTATTGTATCATCTAAGCTTTGCTACAGTAGGAAATAACTTTCTAATGTAGTGTTGTCTAACAAAGCTGGATGACATCTGGGTAGCAGAATATAACATAAAAAGTCAAAGCACTAAAGCTGGCAGTAAAATTGGGAGCCAGAAAAAAAAATTGAAATTTGGATTTGGAGATATACTAATAATCCTTCTACATCAATCAATTTATAGTGTTTGTTTATTTATGTCATTTCTAACTGCCCATCTCATCTGGTATAAGTATAAATAGTGTATAGCACTAAAATACTAGTGTTGATCTTTAAAGCTGGGGTAGAATGTAGTCTGGAGGGAGGGAGCGCTGCTTTCCAGAAGATAAAGGGGCAGTGTAGCTTGGAAAATTTGGTTGGCAGGAAGAGGGTTAAAACAGCTCTTCCCTAGCTGTATATCTGTAGTTACACAAATAGTTGCTTTAGTCTGGCAAGATTCTGTCTGTAGGTGAAGAACAGTGAAGGAAACTGTTCTTAAGTAACTCCATAAGTGATTCTTGGTTCTTGACAAAAGCCCTTCATGGCATGGGACTGGGTTATTTGAAGGACCGCCTCTTCCTGATTTCATCTCCCCATCCCAAGAGATCCAAAAGAATGGGCATGTTATGGGTTCTGCCGTCTAGGGAGTTTCATTTGGCAGGCCCTAGACAGCAAGCCTTTTCTTCCATGGTGCCTACATTGTGAAATTTCTTCCCTCAGAGATTAACAGATTAACAGAGTTGGAAGGGACCTTGTACTGTAGGTCATCTAGTCCAACCCCCACCCACCCCGCCCAAGAAGGAAACCCCATACCATCTCTGACAAATGGCAGTCCAATCTCTTCTTAAAAGCCTCCAGTGATGAAACTCCCACAACTTTCCCTTGCTGTTAATATTCCTCTGCTTATTACTTTCTTTCTTAGTTTTGTTCTTATAGCTTTTAATGCTTTTAACAAATGTTATATAATGGTTTATATTTCTATTGTTTTATTGCATTGTTGCATGTCCAGAGTCGCTTTCTGTGAGATGGGCGGCCATATATATTTGATTAATAAATAAAGATAATAAGAAATAAGAGAAGACAAATGTCAGGCCCTTGAACTATGTTGCAACCCCTTCATTTTCTTTTCAGCAGTCTGCCCGGCACTATCAGCTGCATTAATGTGCCTATCTGCAGATATCTGCAGCAGAAATGATAAATATTATTCAAGAAAAAATTACCTTGCTTTTAAAAAATTTGTGCCGAATCGAAAATATGATTAATGTAACAGGTCAACAGAATTGCCAAAGCAGTCGAAACCATGATAAAATCATGTCACACCGTTATTCAGCAGCAACAGTAATGAATGACAAACAATCATCAAAATCACGACCAACAATCAAGGTAGAGCTTGAAACTCAGCAGGTGTCATGAGAAGGTTGCATCAGTGAGGTTAGGTTTAGAGAAGATTCAGCATGATTTTTATAATATTGGGTGTCAGATGGACTCTCAACCTTACCCCTAGGACCTTTATAGTATTGGATGTCAGATGGACTCTCAACCTTATCCCTGTGCCATCCCATTGTTTCTACTTCCCCATTTTTAGTATCTCTTCATCTTACACTTTGGGGAAGTTCATAAGATTTGACCACTTTCACAATCAAACAGGATGTCAGTAGTCCTTTTAACAATTTGGACTTCAGACAGGGTTGAAAATGAAGATATAATTAAAAGTTGAAAGAATCAATTTCACAAATCCACCAGGATTATTCTGAAATCCTTAACATTTCCAAAGCTTCTCAATACATTTTATTATACATCCCATGGGGAACATATAAGTGAGGCCAGATGTTCTCTTAGTTGCCTGGGTGCAACTTGGATTTATATACTTCAAATGAGGAGTTAGCTGTTTCCTGGACCATCTGGGGAATTTATAGATTATATGACTAATCATGTTTCTAGTTTATATGAAATACAACCTAGTCAAAATACAATCCACTTAGTATCCATTCTCTATTCTTAAGGTAGCTCATATAACTCATTGACTAAATTCCATTTGTAAGAGCTGATATATATGGAAAGGAAATAATATCTTGTCAAAATCTTTCCACATGTTTCTAGCACTGTTATCTGTACTGATCATTAGAATGAGTATAAGGTAACATTTGGATGCTCTTCCAGCATTTCCTAACTAAGGTGGACTGTACATTTAAATAGGATGTGTATATTTTCAGTACAAAATATTTATCTGTGGAGAAGATCTTACTAAAAAGAATGAACAGAATGAGTGAGAGCCAGTGTAGGGTAGTGATTAAGCTGTTGGATTGGAACCATGGAGATACAGGTTCAAGTCCATCCCACAGCCATGAAAGCTAGGGCCAGTCACTTTTTCACAGCCCAACCTACCTCACAGGTATGTTGATACAGGGAAAAATGGGGGTGTCATCTATGCTGCCTTGAACTCTTGAATAAAGTAGTAAATATATATTATATAAAAAAAATAATTAGAATGATTATCCGTGCACAGCTCATCAATAAGGCTGTTTAGAGGGGCTGATGGACACAACCAGAAATCACACAATGCTAAAACTAAGCTAGTCTGATTAATGCTAGGATGGAAAACTACTTGTTAATCAAGTATGTCCATTTGAGATAGGTCATGCTGGAAGAAAAGTGAGACATTAAAACAGTAATTTGGCTAAATAAATGATTGCATGAATACAAATTGAATAACTCTCAGGATTTTCATTTATTCATTAGCTGTGTGAAGAAGCTGTTGTTCTAGAAGCCCAAGCCTGCACACAAAACACTCCCATCTTCCATTTTTCTCACCACAGGTTAAGAGAGAAGCTAGACATAAAGATGACGATTGACTCAGAATCACCCAACTGAGCTTCATGGCTGACATTGATTTGAAACTGGGACTTCCTGATTCTAGTTGAAGACCTTAACCTCTTCAATAAGCTGCTTTCTTAAAATGCAAAATAGAGTGGAAAGTGCTTGCCAAAAATAAAATATTTGGGAAGGACAGCTGTTCAAATGAGGATGTTGATCACAAATGTTATGCTGCTAACTATTTCTAGAACTTCCTGTTTAAACTATTTAAACCCCTGCAGTGCTACCCAAATAAGGCAATGACCAGTTTAGCTGTAGCCCCCTCTCCATCTTCCCAGTTTCTTCCTACTATTGCCATTTAGGGTAAGTGGAGTGGTTGTCTAGTGGTGAAGATGCTTGCCTCCCACTCAGAAGAGTTCAATCCTATGTAGTGGCAGATGTTTTTCTCCTAAGGCACAAAGAAAAAATGTCTGCTGTGAACTCCACATGGCATCAGGAAGGGCATCCAGCCAATAAATGCTCAGCTCCACCCAGTTGCCTATAACAAGGGAGTTTATTGCCATCTAGGGTAAATCCTGGTTAGCACTTAGTCTTGAGACCACAAAGAAATCAGAGGGCTAGAGGCCAGATTATACAAGAAATCAAATTGACTACATTTTTTCTAAAAGAAGATGGAGGAGCTAAGTTATAGCATCAAAGCATTACCAGGTCCTCACAGTGGAACAGGTTACAAACTACTCATGTGCATGCCTCAAGATAAGTTAAAGAAGAAAGCCAACCAGTCTTTTGAAGGGTTAGGGTTAGGGTTAGGTTTAGGCATATGCTGTCTAGACGTTTAGAGGCAGGACAACTGCTTCACAGTTTGAAGATTCTAGTCCCTACCATTTCCAGACTGGATAGCAATCTCCATGACTGAATCTATGGAGATCCACAGCAATCATTATCAGCCATCCATCTTCTAGGCAACTTAAGTATGTTCATGCTATTGCCTACAGCAATGTTTCTCAGCCTTGGCAACTTTAAGATGAGTGGACTTCAACTCCCATGAATTCTCCATGCTGGCTGGAGAATTCTGAGAGTTAAAGTCCACCCATCTTAAAGTCACTAAGGTTGAGAAACACTGCTCTATACAATGTCTAGTGCCATCACAATTATAACTCATACTAATTCTATAAAGTAACTCACTATCAGAGCCCTTCACTGGATAATGAAGGCTATGCTGTATTTTCAAGGAGATGCTCCAATCAGAGAGGTAACAGCTCATAACTTCCTGAAATACAATTGTTCTCCCATGCTAATTAGAAATTGTCATGTGTTGAATTAAGGTTTAGAAATTATGAACGATCATTGAATGAGGCAAGAGTACCATAAATTCAAAGATTCTTTTTTATGGCTTTTGAGACTACATATTTGCAACAATCTTCATGGCACACTATTACATAGTTCTTAGTGTTATACATAGGCATAAAGTAAAACTTTGATTTACTGGGCACTAATACAATTAACTTAACATGCATTGGACAAATTTCCATGGCAATTTGTCTAATTTGTGTAATGACATCATGCAAATAAAAATTGTCATGAGGACATACTCTCTGATTTTTCTCTCAGGCAATCAGGAATAAAGCAAATCCTTGAAAGAAAACAAATAAACAAGATTGAGCATGAAAAGAACAAAAAAGAAATAGATTACAATTGAATAGAGATTTTAAAATATCACAGTGGTTACAGTTTTCTAATATTACCATTAATTAGTTTTACATAGTTAAGTGTTTTGTATATATTATATTACATTAGAAGACCAAGAATCACATTAAACTAGAAAGGAATGCCAAGCAACATGGTAAATGGAATATAAATCACTGAAAAATGAAAAAAAAGAAAGGAATAAAGCAGAACCCTCTCTTCATGTGATCTAATAAATTAAGGTTCACTGTATGTCTAAATATATTACTGTAATGGAATATATTAATGGAATAATTCATAAATCTAAAAAATATACAGTTTAAAGTTCTATTTTATTGCCAGTTTCCGTCATAGATCCTATAAAGAGTATTTTAGATATTACTACCTATATTAATTTCTTTTTCAAGTTTTATAAGCTGTAAATCAATTGTTTTTATACTCATGTTAGCTATAAAATATTTTCCTGTACACTATTTTAATAACTTTGCTATTTATAACAAGTTCTGACTATCCTTTTTAACCACAGTTCTCTTTCTGAGAATGATTATATTGACAACTTAAAATCTTTAAAACATGATTGCTCCAATAATTAAAATAAACAGAAATATCACTTTCTAGATCCACTATTTAAAATAGATGCGCAGTCTATGCCCATGCCTCTCCCTAGTCAGGTATTTAAATCCAGTGAAATCTGTGGAGTTTCTATGAGAACTACATGTAGTCCTTGACTTACAACAGTTCATTTACTGACCATTCAATGCTACAACAGCACTGAAAAAAGTGACTTATGACAATTTTTCACACTTATGACTGTTGCAGCATCCCCATGGTCATGTGAGTTACATTAAGATGCTTGACAACTGATACACATTTATGACAGTTGCATTGTCCCAGAGTTATGTGATCCCCTTTTGCGACCTTCTGACAAGCAAAGTCAATGGGGAAACCAGGTTCACTTAACAACCGTGTTACTAATTGAAGAACAGCAGTGATTCACTTAACAAATGTGGCGAGAAAAGTTGTAAAATTCCCTTAACAAAGTTCTCACTTGACAACATAAATTTTGGGCTCCATTGTGGTCGTAGGTTGAGGACTACCTGTATTATAAGCATTGGAATTCAGCTTTGTTTCCCGTACCTATAAAAAAAAAATTCTGAAATTTAGGAAGTTATGTGATCACAAAGCCACTAAATGAAAAATGAATGTATTGAACAAAGGTACAGTGCACTATGGAAAGTTATCTATGAAATTAAATGCTCATTGTCATATAAATAGAATATGGGATTTTGACCTGATTGAATAACATCAAAGTAATATGAGAGGAATAAAGACTAAGTAATATGAGAGGAATATAGACTAAGTGTTCTGCCCCAGCTAGGAACCACGAAGAACGCAGCACACACAAAGTCTGTGCATCCTTATTTTACTAAATAAAGACTACTAATATGCTTTCTTAGTAGTGTGGTAAAACAAAAATACAGTTTCAATCAGTCTTTTATAAACAAGGGCTGTTAATTCAAATTCATTAACAGCTGACAAAAGTCCAAGGTAAAATAACTCAATTCTTGATGCAATAGTCCTTCCGATATCAGTACTCTTACTGTGGTTTGGCAAGATGCCCAGAAGCAATTAGCAGAACAGATAACACAGGAAAACCAGAGCCAAAGAGACGTTTTCTGAATCCGATACACGGGGTGATTATGAAGAGTTGTTTCCTGCAAATTACTTCAGCCGTCGTCATCCCTTAAATAGGCTAGGGGCGTGGCCAATTAGCCCCAAGCCTTACTCCCGAGGAGACCTCCTCCTCAGGAACCATTCCTGCCTTTTGGCAGCTCTGCATGCCTGTGCATTGAGAATAGGCTCCTCCTCTTCTTCCTCTTCACTGATGGGAACTTCTGGAGGTTCTGAAGGCCCTGGCTGAATCTCCGCCTCTGGCACCAAGTCCTCACCAACCTCCTCACTGTCCGACTCAGGTACCAGCTGCACAGGCCGCTGGCGCATCACCACAACAGCCTCTTCGCTGTCAGAGTCCGCAACCAGCTGCACGGGTCGCTGGCGGGCCACAACACTAAGTAATATGAGAGGAATATAGACTAAGTAATATGAGACGAAGATAGACTAAGTCCGATATTTCCACTTTGCAAAACAGGGACAAGAAATGCATTCTAAGGGGCATTAACCTTTTGATATAGTGATTTCTTGCTCCGCGCAAGGGAGTTGTATTTGTCAAAGATACATTGGAACTTCACGTTCCAGTTGAATTGCTGGGTTTTGTTTTAGTCTTCCAGGAAAATGGACTCAATGTTACCATACACAGTTCTTGACAGGAAAATCAACAAGGCATCCACAGATTGTATGACAATGAAAGCTGACAGGCAGAGGTAGAGAGAGGAGTAAAATATCATCATTTAACATTCACTTTGAAAAATAAGATCCACTTGTTACACGGTGGTCTTTTTTTTTCTCCTCTTTTTTTCTTACGCTCCGTTTTGTTATAGTGATTCAGAGTTAAATGCCATGACATTTAAATCAGAAAAAGACAAGAAGTAAACATTGCAGCATACAGCAATCGAAAAAGAAATTTGAGAAACGTGTGCCAAAAATATTGCAAATCCACCCCTCCACCCCCCCTTGGATATTACGTCAAGCTACTTTGATCTTAGTTTCTTAGTTACAGACCGGATTGCAGTAATGTATTTCTGGATGAAGGGCAACTCCCTAACTGTTCTATGTCTTCAGGCATTTGCATAGCTAGAATAAACTTCTTTGCATAAAATCATTTTGTTGAGATGATTTTAATCAATGTCTTTCATGAGCTGAATTACCCCCAGAGTGAAGTGTGTTATAAGAGGGGTCCAATGGGATGGATAACACATCTTCCTTGGTTTATTCTCTCTTCCTCCCCTTTCTTCTTCCTAGACACAAGCTGTTAGAGACGACTATTATGCATCCCATGGACTGCAAAAATCACAAATGAAGAAGTCCGAGGCCGAGTCTCACCCAAAATATCACTCGAAGTCAAGATCACCAAACAAAGGATATCATACTTTGGCTATGTCAGGCAAGCAAAAATTGATCATGCTGGAGTGATCAGCAGAAAAAGGAGAAGGGGCTGCCCTAGTTCCTGTTGGCTGGACACTATAAAGGATGACACAGAGATGACCATGGTGGATCTGAAGGAGGTGGTGTGAGACATGGAGGGGTATGAAGAATGCTGATCCATAGAATGGCCAAGGGTTGAACATGACTGAATGGCTAATGATGATGATGAGACAAAAGCAGTGGAGAATATGGTGTGGCTGAACCTTAGCTTTGTTGCAACCTTTACATGAAAAGGTAAAATATTTCTCCAACAAAAGCTCTACCTGCTACATACAGTATGCAGTTCTGGGAAAGCTTCTTCTATATGTACAGGGAACAGATTTTTGGCACAAAGTTCTTTTGACACGAGCTTGATCGACACACTTGGACCTTGTCATGCAATCCTTTAGAAATGGATTTTAATCATCTCCTGAGTCCTAATCTTTCACCACATGGGGTTAAAAACCAAGTGAAGGCAGGATATCTAAACGTTCTCCAAGATGCAGTATTATGTTGTGTGACCCAGGCTATTTTCTTAATCTGAGGAAGTAGAACCATTACTGTGGAGTCCCTGGTGTTCTCTAAACTTGACTGTTTTCTTGCAGGCATTTCATTAACCAACTACGTAACATCATCAGTGCTATAAGAGAGCGGGGTTTGCTCTCTGTTTATATAAAAATGGCTTGCCCTGTCAGTGTTGGTGGGAGTATTAGGCTGCTGTTTACTGTTAGTTTGTTTGTCTGCCTTGGTAGTTCCTGAGTTGGGGTATTGTTTACTGCTTGGTTATTGATCTGTATATATCTGCTACAAATATTCTCTCCTATTAGAGTCATTACCGTGTGCATTGAAGAGTATTTATATTGCATTGTGGCAAGCTGATTAGCAAATCCTTTTCTACAGATGAGAGGAAAAAACAATTTCAGGGCATATAAGCTGGTGTCATGTCAAAAGGGATGCTGGCACTTAGGCTAGGAATGGTCAGAGATATCATAGACACAGGAACAATCATATTCTAAACTTTAGAACCTAATGGTAGATTTTGATAATTTATGTGTTACAAGAAACATGATTTTTTGGAGGGTGAGGAGCTTGCTTGTTTAGCCAATTTTAGTTCTGAGTTGAATCTCTTTGTTTCGTTGCTTTTCACTGCCTTACAGGCTTTAAGGCTCTTTCTCCCAAGAAAACGAAGAGCAACAGAAACATGCATACACACTTGCAACAGATGGCAGTGCAGTGAAACATTAAATCCAATTTGGATACCTGAATCATACTATGCATATTTTACAGAGGCTCCAAATAAAGTTCTATGACCTTTCCTGGGAATTCTAGCCTTGGAATTGACGTCCTGAAGACCGAGGTTACAGCAAAAATGTCATCTATTAGAGAACTTTTTTTTATAAAAGAAGAATTAGTATCACAGTAACTCAGCAATAGACCAGAAGAGAATAGAATTCTTTATTGGCCAAGTGTGATTGGACACACAAGGGATTTGTCTCCGATGTGTAAGCTCTCAGTATACATAAAAGCAACAAAGTGATAAATCATAAGATACAATCATAAATCATAAGATACAACTAACAAAGTGATAATCATACCAACAGGAGTAGGTAATAGGAAAGGTGAGAAGGATAATAGTAATAGTACGACTGTACTACATGGGTAAATGTTTATAGGCCTAAGACAGTGCTATGGGAATTATGTGTTTAGCAGAGTGATGGCCTGGGGGAAAAACTATCTTTGTGTCTAGTTGTTTTGGCATGCAGTGCCCTATAGCGGTGTCCTGAGGGGAGAAGTTGAAACAGTTTATGTCCAGGATGTGAGGGGTCTGTAGATATTTTCTCAGCCCTCTTTGTGGCTCGTGCAGTATACAGGTCCTCAATGGAAGGCAGGCTGGTTGCAATCGTTTTTTTTCTGCAGTCCTAACTATCCTTTGAAGTAGTCCTCAATGTACGAATAGTTGCTTAGCAGCTATTTAAAGTTACAATCATCCCCCCCCAAAAGGGGCTTATGATACAGATTTGAAGATCTGACATCCTCAATCTATGGTCATATGACTCAGCGGTGGGTTGCTCCCGGTTCGGCCTGATTCTTAGAACCAGTAGCGGCGGTGGCGGGAGGCTCCGCCCACCCACATGCGAACCGGTAGTAAAGGGTTTTAGAACCCACTATGACTGCATTTTGGGTGCTCAGCAACCTACATTTCTGGCTGTTTAAGTGACCACAATTTACTTTGTTTTTGCCACATTTACTTCTGGTTTCTAGCAAAAACCACTCCACAGGAAACATTGGGTTCATTAAAAACCACCGAATCTGCTTAAAAAAAAAAGCTACTTCCTATCAGTGGCATTTTCCCCCCACCACTCACTAATTCACTAAAACTACTTCCTAAAGTTGTAACAACAACAACAAAATGTTACATGGAAACATTATAAAATAATAATAATAATAATAATAATAATAATAACAACAACAACAACAACAACAACAACAAATGTGAACAGTAAAAATATTAAGGGAATAT
>QLTV01003646.1:107074-127623 GCA_003457575.1 Thermophis baileyi
CCGAGTCAACCAGGTGGGAAGGGGAAGATCAGGGCAGGGTAGCTTTGGCCCGGTCTACCCAATGCGAAGAGGAAAGATCAGGTCAGGGTAGCTTTGGCCCAGTCTACCCAGTGCGAAGAGGAAAGATCAGGCCAGTGTAGCTTTGGCCTGGTCTACCCAATGCGAAGAGGAAAGATCAGGTCAGGGTAGCTTTGGCCCAGTCTACCCAGTGTGAAGAGGAAAGATCAGGCCAGGGTAGCTTTGGTCCGGTCTACCCAATGCGAAGAAGAAACATGCCAGCAGTTTGGGGAGTGGCGTCAAGCTGGCCATGCCCACCCAGTTGGCCATGACCACCCAGTTGGCCACACCCACCCAGTCAGCCACATCCACCCGGCCCCCCAAGGTCAACCACAGCCCTGATGCAGCCCTCAATGAAATTTAGTTTGACACCCCTGATCCAGATGATACACTATTACTGACCTCACAATCAAAAAGTGAGTTATTTCTCCATTAAGTCTAGTGTTCCACATTCATGATTGTATGGAGAAAGGTAAAAAAAAGTATTTCTGATTCAGTAGACAAATAATTCAGCCCCTTTAAATTTCCATGGGCAAAAGAAGGCTGATGTATATTTGAAAATGAAAGTAAGACATATAACTTGTGAGTGAATAATAATGGGGGGAAAAACTATGAGAAATTCCTGCATTAGGAGAGGATAATTTTTAATTGCTCAGCAGAAACTTTCCTTTACCTGTTCTTGCTCAGTTTGACAATACAGAGATTGGTTTAGAATTCTTTCAAGGAGAATTTTGGAGTGTGGTGTTTTTGTCACATTCTGCATGTTTTACTTTGCATTATTCAAACGTCTTTCCAGAAATTTGCTTCCACGGGAGATAATCCAAGTTTCCATGAAATCCCAAATGGGCTTTTTCTCTAGTCATTCTATTCTCACTGCTAAGGAGAAATTGGAATCTCTTCTTCTTCTTGTGCCATATTTGTCATCGGATATTGGTGATCCGATTTTTATCAACAGCCGCATGAAAAAGTGCTGTTGAATTTTGTCCAAACCAGTCCCTTAGATTTTGAAGCCATGATGTTCTCCTTCTGCCTGGACCTAGTTTGCCTTCAATCTTTCCTTGGAGGATTAAATGAATTTGGAGTGTGGGAGGAAAATACCCATGTACCACCCAGATCACCCACTCCACTCCTTGCCAATCTACTGTACTCCGAACTCCAGGCTGACCCTGACCTGCTACTGAACCTGAAAAACAATCAGACCAGGGGTGGGTTTCTCTTACCTTCCCTACCAGTTTGGAAGTACGCGCATTGCGTCAGAAGTGCACGTGTCACTTCCAGGTACTGACCCACTGCACATGCGCAGAGGGTTATTTGCCAGCCGCTTTCAAGAAGCGGTGACTGGGAAACCGGTTCGGGGGCGTGGCAAGCCGGCCATCGCTACCGGTTTGGCGAACGGGGCCAAATTTCCGCCACCAGCTTGCGCGAACCGGTCCGAACTGGTAGCAACCCACCACTGAATTAGACACAAGACTCCTTAATCCTTTCTGACATCTTCAGATGAAGATGTCGCTGCTTTGTTTTCGGTGAAGCAGAAATGGATTTTTTTTACAGAGGGAAGAAAAATTCCATTTTGTTGAAGTGCTGATAAAATGTGCATTGTTTTCCACAAAATTCAGTAACTTTGCTAAGACTCATATACCTTGACTTCTTAATTGTCTGTGTGTATTCATACACTAGTTGTGTCCAATGGAGCTTGTCTTGCTGTTTGTTCCCTATGTATTCCATCTACTAATTGGTATATATAATTTACTTCACACAGTCTGCTCTGCCAGATTTCCTATGCATTAGTCTAATTAAGGGAGGCTCAATAATTATCTTTCTAATATCATAATGGGCTACAAAGAACTCTGCAGATTGAGCTTCTAGCTCAGCAGATCCTCACAACAGGATCAAAAATCCTATTTTAGGGCCACACACCAGGAACAGGTGATAGCCAGTTTATATTTATCTCAGAAAGTTATTGTGCTATGCGAAGGGAAAATCTAACAAAAGGAGACAATTTAATTTTCCCTACCCCGGGAGGCTATTTAAAGAACATTATTTATATCCTATCTTTTCATGTCTCCATTTTCAAGGAGGGTTAACAGAATAAAATACATGGATTAAGAATAGACACTCAAATTTTAATCAACATGGCCTTATGAAATAAATGAAACAACAGATATTATTTTTATATGTTTGGTACCATTTTCCATTCAGTCCTCCTAACGATTGTTTTGATGAAACTGGCAATGAAAAGTAGCACTTAAGAGATATATCTCTACCTGTGTTGTTTGACAAAGTACCTGTGTTGAGTTCTGAAAAAAAGTGTGAGAATGTTGTAATAGGTATTCCAACTCAAGAAAGTGCATCAGTGGTCCATAAATTAAAATAAAAGCTCATTTTATTTTAATTTATGGTTATAATTATAATTTTTAACCTATTACTTATATTTTTTTTAATTTGGTATATACATATTATATCATTTGCATACTCAGAATTGGAAAAGCAAGTCTGCATTAGAACTAAAACAATCATCCATAAAGATACATTAATTGCAGAGATCAGGCTACATTAAACATGCTGCTAAATGCATCGTTAGGATACAATATTAGGGTTCTAAAACATTTTATATCAGTTATTAGGAAGTGGTTTAATTTGACAGATAGCATGGAAGGAGCTGGGGTGAGTTCCTTCCACAGTTCCAGTGGAAATCTAACCTCCACATTCCTATACATGGGGGTGACCTTGAAGGCGGGGGTGGGGGGGACAAGGCTTCCATTGAAAACAATGGGCATGCATTGCTTTCCAAGAAAATAAATATCGGGTAAAATAAGGTCCATTTCCTGAACATTAGAAAGTGATCTGTAGTAAACTCATGCAGTTGAACGTGAACATCCTCCAAGTTAGTTGGCTGAGTCTCCAGTCAATATCTTGCAGTGAAATGTAATAATTATAAAATGCAATGCTTCTGCTTTTTCTTTTTCTTTTTCTTTCAGCACCCAGCCAGAGTAGATCTTATATGTTAAATGTTAAATATATTTGACCACCTTTTTCTCTTTTTTTGCACACTATTTTTTTTCTTTTTTTGATGTTGTTAGTGTTGAATGTATGCTTTTGTTTTGTTTTGTTTTGTTCGTTTGTTTTTCTGTTTTGTATTTTACCTTTTATGATCAAACAATAAATAAATGAAAATGCAATGCTTCTGGTTTGGTTGAAAATCAGGTTTTGGAAAAAGCAGTAGCACAAACGCCACACCCATGTAACACCAGCTCATTAAAGCAGCTGCTTTGGTTATACGGAGCTAAAAATTTGTAAGCTTACTTTTTCAGCCATGGCTGAAAAGTTGATGGCACAATCAAAGAAGCTTCTGAGTGATTTGGGTTCACACACATTTCTCAGACTGTGTCCCCCCGTTCAAGCTTGAGAAAATTACTACCACTGTTTGACAGCTGTGGGAGGGGCCTAAGGAGAGTGTGGCTCCTAAATTTTCACTGCAATCTAAATTTGGTAGTTTAGTTTAGTTTAGTTTAGTTTAGTTTAGTTTAGTTTAGTTTAGTTTAGTTTAGTTTAGTTTAGTTTAGTTTAGTTTGGTTTGGTTTGCTTTGCTTTGCTTTGCTTTGCTTTGCTTTGCTTTGCTTTGCTTTGCTTTGCTTTGCTTTGCTTTGCTTTGCTTTGCTTTGCTTTATTGTCATTGCACCGCGTACAACGAAATTAAATGCCATCTTCAGTGTACATTATAACTATAAAAATAAAACACAAACACACACCCTTCACATTCTATACAATTGAATTGAATTGTCTCCAGTAGACTGCATAACGCAAGGCTATCAAACTCGCGCCCCGCAGGCCAGATGCGTCACATACTGGCCACGCCCATGCCTGGTTTAGCGAAGGGGGGAAAAGTCCCGATACGTCACGTGACGCCACCGTGATGACGTGAGTTTGACACCCCTGGCATCAGGTATTCACTTGGTTTGTTGTTATCCCCTTGAAGGTTATAACTACGGTGGCCATATTTACTTGGGAAAAAAATAAAGGACAAAACCTGAAAAAAGGGCAAATCTGAAAGAAGTTCATAAAAAAAATTGAACTGTTTATGTTTATAACTTTGCTTTTCAAACTAAAATTCAAGAGCAAAACCAAGAGAAACTTTACAGAAATGCATATTCTACTGAAAATATCTAAACTCAACCAATATATCTAAATTTATTTTTAAAAGTTAATTCCATTTCCCTATTTTTCACATAAATGCGGAAGGCCGTGCATGAAATGGTACCATTTGTACAGTAGAAGTTAAATAACCAAAATAAAGAACAAAAGTGAGTTTTTGAAAAATACATGCATCGAATGGACCTCTTTAGAAATAAATGATTCTCCTTTGCAACAAAGGGCGTTTGGTCACTGTAGCTATAGGCAGTCCTTGACTTACAACCACAATTGAGCTCAAAAATTCTGTTGCTAAATAAGGGAGGTGTTAAGTGAGTTTTGCTTCATTTTATGACCTTTTTTGCTACAGTTGTTAAGCGAATTACTGCAGCTGTTAAATGAATCATGTGGTTATTAAGCAATTTTGGCTCCTCCTCTTGATTTTGCTTATCAGAAAGCAGCTGGGAAGGTTACAAATGGTGATCACACATGACCCTGGGACAATGCAACTGTCATAAATACATGCCAGTTGCCAAGCACCTGAATTTTGATCACATGCTGCAATGGTGTGCATGCTGCAATGGTGTGAAAATAAGTCATAAGTCACCTTTTCCACAGATGCTGTAACTTTGAATGTTTCATCCACCACATAGCAATTGGTTATGCTGTATGTAAAACTAAGCAAACTTTATCTGCCCACTGGTAATGTTGTGACCCAGTGCAGCAAACCACCAGAAACGACACACACACACACTTGTCCAACCTAAAGAACTTTGGCCGGGATTTCAGATATAAAACAAAACAAACAGATTATGAAGTCCTTAATTGCCTCACTTGCTGGAATTGGCCGAGAGCCCGGACTGGAGTTCGTCCAACTGATATCACCGACAGAGTAATCAGAAGCCAGGTAAAAGACATCTGTTGTTTCCAGCAAGATTGCCCTTTGTGAGTCAACCTTATATAGGCTTAGGGCGTGGCCCCTCTGCCTGCAGGTTTACCTGTGAGTAGACCTCCTTCTACAAAGCCACTCTTGCCGGCTAGCTGCCCTGCGTGCCCTAGCATCAATCAGAGGCTCCTCCTCTTCACTGGAGTCACTGAACTCCTGCTGGGGAAGTGCAGAAGGCCCTGATTGAGTATCGTCCTCTGGCCCTGCATCCTCCTCGGTCTCGGACTCCGGTGCCGGAGCTACAGACTGCTCTTGCCACCCTATGGTCTGTTCTTGTTCTTCCGGATCCATGAGCAGCTGCACGGGACGGGGGCAAGCCACAACAGGTAATCCACCACCAATCGCAATTTATTATTCCATCTGTCTTTTATTTTTGCTTTTTCTTGTTTTTAATGCTTTTGTTTTTGGTGCTCATGTGTGACGGTAATAAACATTGGTTGACTGGTTTAGCATATTTGCTTCTAATTTTTCAGCAGCTGAGAGAGATCGGAACTTGGAGTTCAGTGCTCAACACACCTCTCAGCGTATGTCACCCTGCTTTTCTTTCAAGTAACTTTGCACTGAAATTACAAGCTATCACTTAAGGGCTGTACGAGAAAAGAAGTTTAGAAAATTGCACCAACTTTAAGAGCCTGGAGGAAAAAATAAAATAATTCAGCCTTGCTTGGGTTTAGAAATGGTTGGCTTGATTGGATTTGTGCTTGTTTTTTTATACAGAAGTTTCCAATTTTAGAAGCAATAACCAGGATAGCTAGAAGTTTCAAAGAATATATATAGTGATTGAAGGCAAATATAGGTGGCCCAGGATAATGTTGCAGAATCCAATCTGGGTCGGACACTGGGACCAGAGGTTTTAGTCTTCTGAGCTTTCAGACTTATGCTGGAGCCCATTGTGCTGATTTACCACCAGTGTCAGGGTTCCACGTAATACACCCATATCGAACAGAACTCCGAGGCAGGTAGATTCCTCAAAAAAATAGTTTTATTGGATATATCATATTGGCATAGGCTGGTGAAAACCGACTCTGAATTTTCCTGTGGTTTTCACCTAATTAAAAGTAAAAGTTTTCTCCCTTCCCCAAACAATCAGTCACATGGCCCAATCAAGGTGCCGTCTGGTTGCCTGGTATCTTCATTCCTCTTCTCTCCGACCACCTGTGGGAATGTCCTTGGTTCCCAGGAGAAAGTATTTTGTTTTGGCTACAAAACCCCAGCTATCTCTATTCCCCCCTTCCTATCCCTCAGCTCCAGTGTGGCAACACTGAAGCCTCAAAATGGCCTCGGTCAGGTCAGCTTCAGGGTTGACAACCAGTTTATCAAGTACTTAGGAGCCGAGGACTTAGCAGCACAAGGAAACAACAGCCAATAGCCGGCCATCAACACACCAATCAATCAATAGGAAGCCACACCCAACCAGGCACCATGTAAATACAACACATAGAGCAAGCCAAAGCACACATTCTTCTAGAGTGAGGTTCCCTGAGGATGGGCTCCAGCATCAATCCGAAAGTTCGGAAGACTAAGCATCTGGTCCCGGTGACCGACCCAGATTGGATCCTACAATATCTATAGTATTAATTAGCATGCAATTCAGTTGAAACAATAATATTACAATCCAGAGCAGCTGTCTCTTATAGGACAGTGTTCAACATTCCAATTATCCTTTAAAAAAATTAAGTTCTGTGTCCAGTAGAAGTGCAGCAATCTCAAAATCCTTTTGCTCATCTACTGTATAGGCTACTTGTAAATAATTTCGTTTCACAAGTCTGCCTCAATTAACATTTTTTCTTGCATTTCACACATGAATAGTTGCATCACTGAAATGTACAATCCATTCCCAAAATTAATAGCCAAGGAATCTTCTCTCATGCTCCCTCTTTTTTAATGCTAAAAATGAAGGGCAGGGAGAAAGAATTTTCACTAATATTGCAAAGCAATTAAAATCCTTTACTTAACACTGACTCAGTACTCTTTAAGATGCATGTATAAATAAAAATAAAAAAGCCAAAATGTTTCTCATAGAGTAATTACATGGAGGTGATATGGTATTCAACAAAGCTGGAAGAACTAGAAATTAATAAGTTTTTACATCTCTCACCAGCAAGATTTTAACTGAAGACTTCTAGCAACGACTGTGAAGTGACTGCTTTAAAATAAAGCATTGTTTTTTAGTAGTTTTTTTTAAAGGTAGATCAAATTTGTTAAATTCCACATGAGAACATTCATATCCATTTTTCGTGCATGTTTGTAAGGATTTATTCTTCTATACTTTGATAAGCAATTTCCCTAATATTTTGCATTCTGGGTCACTTTTTTCCAATACATACATTTTGTGTACATTTGCATCTAAATTGATAAAATTGCTTGAATAGTAAACAGCATTCCATTTTGTTTTTTTAAGAGTATATAGGTATAAAATACTTCTGACTCTTTGTTTATATGGATTTGAGAGCTGGGTGTGTAGGTGAAATATGAAACTAATGCAGTAGAAATGGGATATTTACAACGTAAATATATATATATATATATATATTTTAAAAGAAGAAGAAACAAAGTCCATTTTCTACCAAGAACTTAAACATAAGAGAATTGGTGAATAGTGAAGAGGAAGAAGAAGGCGAAGAAGTCACGGTGAGGTAGATTTGATAAACGTCTAAAAGGAAAGGTGAGAAATTTAAAGAGGAAAACTCAATGTGAGGGATTTTGCTAAAGATGGAGAGCTATAGTGAATTGTTTTGTGTATAGACTAATTTTAACTGTCTTTTCTTTTCTTATCTACCATTTCTTGGCTTACATTTTTCCCTTCCTTTTGTACTGTCTAGAACTGCTTACCGCCCAAAGAGAATAATCTCATGCATATGTGTATACATACAAGCATTGAATATTTATTCATTTATTTAATAAATTTATATAGCCACTCAATTCACACATAGATAACACACATAGATAACTTACACACACACACACACTAAAAAACCTCACCCCATTTCACCCACGGCAGTAACAACACAATCAAATCAGCCACTTGATCAACTCCATCTTCATTTGTGGTCTCCAGGCCCACTGAGAAAGCCATGTTTTTAGGGCCTTTGGGAAAAGTAACAGGTTGAGGGCCAACTGTACCTTTGGCAGAATGACGTTCCATAGAGAAGGGGCCACCACAAAGACGGCCCATTTTTGTGACCTTACCAAATGACGATCCCCAATTGATGGAAGTTAGAATTCCATTTCTATGTAACATAGACAACAGAAACTCACTGAGGAGAATCAAATTCTCTTCTTACCTTATTGAAGAGGATTTGATTGCCTTTGGGCTAAAAGCTAACATGATAATGTATCTGTTTACCCTTAAGGTGCCATGACTTGAAGTCAACAAGCTTAGAAATTAAATTTAGACTACACATTTCTGTCTCTTTCTCTCTTTTATAGTCTTATTCCTCCTTTTTTATCTAGAAGTCAAAGCAGTGAACATACCAGTACTCCTTCCAAATCTTATTTTCTCTACAACAACAAGAGAGAGTAACTGGCCCAAAGTCACCAGTCAGTTATTCGTATTTAAGGGTGAACTAGGACTTATTGTCTTCCTTAAGTACAACTTAATCACTACATCAAAATGGCTGTCAAAACTGACTTGGCTCCATTGATGCCTGCACCTGATTCTGGCTCATGTTTTGCCAAATAGAAATGGGAGTGGGCTGGTGAATTCCTAGGGAGGAGGGGAGGTTATAGAATGAATCAGTGCCTGCTATTGCTGGTGAGATGTTATCCACCCAGGTCAAGTTATGATATATGTTTGAGCGGTGCAGAACTGCTTTCCCATAACAAAAGAACTGAACTCAATAAGTGAACTATGAACTGTGGGTGGCCCATAAGGGGAAAAGAGGTTTTACCTATGGGAGTTTTTTCGGGAAAATCCCAGAGCTGTCTTTGCTTCTGTTGTGCCTAGAGGGATCTTTCAATAAAGCTATACTCTTGATAAATCTAAAGAACCGGGAGTTTCTTTTGTTGAATGTGCCAAATGAGACGGTTTAAAATGGCTCTCTTTTTCCCACCACAACAGGAAATGCTGGTCACTGATCAGCACTGGTCACTAATTTTGCACTTAAGGCTTGGCTTGTTGGCAAAATAGCACGGGCAGAACACACATATCAAACAAACCCAGACAACTAAAAAAAGAAAAATAAGTCTCCCTCCCCCTCAAAATACTAGTTTCATGCCAATTAGAATCTCATCAGTAGTATTAAAAATGGTGCATGATTGAGAATTTGTACAGGGCCATACTGCATATTTATATTTCATCGGTGCTATAGGTATAGGACAAAGCTGGATGTTTATGTACTGTAAGAGAGAGATGGAGGAAGAAGGAAAAAAGGGGGAAAAAATCACATGATGTAGAATAACTATAGAAAAACAGAACAGGGCAACCTCCCCTCATCTTCTATTAGGCAGTGATTGCCTTTATAATAAGCTTGTGCATACTGAAACAGAGTCATAAAGTTACCTCTATCTGGTTACTTAAACAACTTTTATTTAGTATATTCATATTCATTTTTACTACAAATGAGCCCGACTTGGTTATTCAAGTGAAAATGTGCTTTGAACAATGATGTTTTCATTAAGAGAAACCACTGTTCCAATTCTCATACAAAATGCTGTTAACTTTGTTGGCAGCGGAGTCAGTACACTGCCGTGAGGGACTACATTTTTCACAATTGCCTCTTAAATTGAGGGCACCCTACAGAGGGTTCTCAAATCTAAATCAAGTTTAAATAAGCCAATCCCAGGAAATGGGGAAAAAGTCCATTATAATCAATAGAAGAAATGTCTATTTAGGTTACCAGGCCCAGGAACTAGTATTATTAGAAATGGTGGGTTTTATTATCAGCTTTATTGCACAATGGTGTCTGGTCTTTATTGGAAGAAACATGACATTTTAACATTTTATTCCCTTTGTTCCAGCAGCCTCCCGCAGTGAATCTAACCTTTGCTGTTCAGAAGAGACTTTATATACTACACAAAAGTATCATGCAGAAAAACTACATGAGTGTAATCGTAGTGATGGAGGTGCCAAGGGTAGCACCTGACATCAAGGCAAACGAACCAAACAACCAACAACAAACAAAGCACACAGCCATGAACTACACTGAGTCAGCCCAGAATTAACTACGTGGGTGGCCACACATGTTGGGTAGCCATATAAATTTGTTTTATAAATAAATATTTTTTTTAACTCGCTGTCATGGATGTTAGCCGGATGAAATTACCCACCCTTAAAAAAAAACATCCTAACAACCCCAAAACAAAACAACAAAGGAACTTTTGCACAATGAATAATATACCACGTACAGGTAATCCTGAACTTAGAATAGTTCATTTAGTGACCGTTCCAAGTTACAACAGCACTGAAAAAAGGGACTTATGACCGTTTTTTTCACACTTATGATCGTTGCAACATTGCCATGGTCACGTGATCAAAATTCAGAAGCAAGTGACTCATATTTGTGACGGTTGCAGTGTTCGGGGGTCATGTGATCATCTTTTGTGATCTTCTTCAATGGGGAAGCCAGATTCACTTAACAACAATCTTACTAACTTAACATCTGCAGTGATTCACTTAACAACGGTGGCAAGAAAGGTCATAAAATGGGGCAAAGCTCACTTAACAAATGTCTCACTTAGCAACAGAAATTTGGGGCTCGGTTGTGGTCGTAAGTCGAGGACTACCTGTATGTGTTTCTTTATAACGAGAAGTAGTAATCTGGGCCAGAGATGTTGTTGAGCTATAAGTTTCAATAGCCCTAACTTGGTTGTGTAGTCTTGACTATTTATTCATTTAATTAATATCCCATTCATATAAACTGGCTGCAGCAGCTGATAGCATTCTTCTCATCTGTTCCTGGAAGCTAAGCAAGGTTGGTCTGGTTAATCCAGGGATCTTGGCTGGACTGTGTAGTTTAAAAAAAAAACACATCCTAGTAAAAGCCCTTGACAAACGACTTCATGAAAACTGGTAAACCCCACTTCCTATAATATGCAGTTAGTGGAGCTGAACTAGGGAATTTTTGCTTTGTTTGTTTGCTTCATAATCAAATGAGTATCTAAAGCAGCTTGTATTGTATGTTCTATCCTTCTAATGCATTAACTGTTCCTCCAAGATAGCTGATCATAAAAAAAACCCAATAAAATCCCCAAAATCAATATATGGAAATCATTCCAGGAAGTAAATGGAAGATTGACTATGGAAACCTCTCTCCACCCCAAGCGATGACCACTTTCAATGAACTTCAGAATGATGCTGTAGGAATTGTTCCGCCTGATAGAGTCACTCTTACTAATCAGGTCAACAGGGGATATTTGAAATGTAAGGCTAATATACTTTGGGCAAGGTAGGTGGGAGTCTGCAAGAATGAAAGCCAGCTTGATCTAGTAATTTAGGCACCAGGCTAGAAAGCAGGAGACCATGAATTCTAGTCCTGTCTTAATCATGAAAGCCAGCTGCGTGACCTTGGGCCAGTCACTCTCTCTCAGCCTAAATCACCTCATAGGATTGTTGTTGTGGGGGAAATAGGAGGAAGAAGGTGTGTTGGATATATTTACTGCCTTAAGTTATTTGTAAAAATAATAAAGGTGGTGTTCTGTCCCAGCTCCCAAACATGACAAACCCTCTGTAGTTAACTAAATGTTCCCTTTATTAGGAGCACCAGCAGCCCTGGCAAAAAGTCTCTCTCTCTTACATCGGGCTAACAAGTCTTTCAGTGCCTGTGGAAAGCAAAGCTTGCTCCCTTTAATTTAATTTAATTTAATTAATTGTATTTCTATGCCGCCCAACCTTAGACAACCATTTGTCTGAAATGGGATAGGGCTTTCTGCCTGAGCAGTGTTTTGACCCAGCTCCCTAAACACCACAAAGCCTCTGAAGTTAACTCAGCCCCGGCAAAAAGTTTCTCGCTCAACGCAGGCTAACAAGTCCATCCGGCCGGAAGATGAATACTTGTCTGCCACACCTATTCATCTCCACCCCCTGCCTTTTATCCCCAGAGCTAGGGTGGGGCTTAGCTAGCAGTGGTGGCTCTTCCGTCCCAAGCACCGGCCCATAGATTCCTGCTGCTCTCCTCTGCCTTCTGTGCATCTGCGCATCAGGCACTGGACCCAGCTCCAGCTGTTCCTCCTCTTCCTCATCAGCCACCTCCAGACCTGGGGGCTGTTGACTCTCCATCTGATGGACAGCCCAGGCTCTGCCTCTGTCTCTATCTCTGACAGCTCCATTCCCTCTTCCTCATCGGAGCTCTCAGATTGCCTTGATGCTGGCCCTGACTCCCACAGCGCCTCCTCATCTGATTTGGCTGCTGGAGGCACTGGCGGCCGACAGGCCACAACAGGTGGGATACAAATAAATAAATAAGTAATAAAAAATGAGAAAAGCTAGCCTAAGTAGAAATTCCAAAATAGAACTTGGAAAAAGACAATGTGGGCAGTGTTGCTAAGAAAACTTTATTGGGTGCCAAGTAATGTGGTTAGAAGGTACTTTTCTCTCAACTTAGAAGGACATAGAATTTTTATGAGTAGCTCTGAAGGTGGTGATCTGACCAGATGAAAATCTCCAGGAAGTCTAATCACTGATAGTGCTAATATTGAAAAAAGGACTCTTCCATTTTACAAAGACACATAAAACTGGAATATGAAATTAGAATCCGTGAGCCAAGGAAGACTCAGTGTCTCAAAGCACACTAAATTCAACATTTTTGAAATAAATGAATTTAGGTAGACAAAAGTTAGCTAGTTTAAATGATATTATTATGTGATACTCTCTTCAAGGCATTGGACCGTATAAAGGAATGAAGTGGCAATTATACTCAAAAAGGAACCATTGCTTATTCAGATTGTTTCATGTTATATTTGTCACTGTTGTTCCAATGTTGCACACTGCCTGATCTTTTGAGATGGGGAGGGTTATAAGTAGCGTAAAATAAATGTAAAAAATGAATACTACAGTAATGGTTGGACTATATTTATTGGAATTAGAGGAAAGCCAGTGAAGATAAGTGTTATACAAATATATACTTCAACTACAGATGCAATGGTGGATAACACTGATTACTGGATATTGCAAAATGACTAAACACAACATGAAGAAATCATAGTAATTCTAATTTATCTGAAATGGTATAGGGCCGTGATGGCGAACCTATGGCACGCGTGCCACAGGTGGCACGCGGAGCCATATCTGCTGGCACGCGAGGCGTTGCCTTATGTCAGCTCCAGCATGCATGTGCACGCTGGCCAGCTGATTTTCGGCCTTCCGGAGGGTGGGGGGAGGTCGTTTTCACCCTCCCCAGGCTTCAGGAAAGCCTCTGGAGCCTGTAGATGGGGAAAAACGGGCCCAACGGGCCTTCTGGAAGTCCGGAGGCTTCAGTGAGGCCTGCGCGCATGTGCGGGGGAGGGCAGTGCGGGGGTTATACGCACATGCGCGGGGGGAGGGCATTGCATTATGGGTGTGGGCACGCGCGCACGCGCCCTTTTGGCACCCGAGCAAAAAAAGTTCGCCATCACTGGTATAGGGTTTCCTGCATGAGCAGGAATGGGGAATGGAAAGAGAAGGAGTATGAAGCAAAACATTTTATGAAAGCTTTTTAATAATGTGTATGAATATTAGAATATCAGAATTATATAAGTTGAATAATTGTTTGTATGTGGTGTAAAAGATAAAAATTATTTTTTAATATTTGTTAGGAATGTAGTAAAGGAATTTATATTATTACTAGAATTGTATAAGTGGAAAAATTATTTTGTAATAATAGGGTTTCCTGCATGAGCATGGGGGTGGACTAGAAGACCTCCAAGGTCCCTTTGAATTCTGTTATTCTGTTAATGTGTGACTGGAATGCCAAATCTATAGAAAGAGTGGAACCTGGAAATACAGGAAAAGGTTAATAGAATTTTGCAATAGAAATTCTTTTCCTTTTTTACTATTTTGCTTGATGGCAACACCGGCTTCAAGCAACATAAATGCAGACTCTACACCTGGACATGGAGGACATATTATAACCTAAATATAAGTTCAATATAAAGAACAAATTCAGAATACTTAACTGATGTAAAAAGGTATCTGAAGAGCTCTTGGAAGAAATTATATAGGAAATTGAGGACATGCCCCGTGAGTACAAGCTGAAGGAACTTGGGATGTTCAATCAGCAGGAAAGAAGATTAGGGGCACTATGATAGCCATGTTCAGGTCATATAAGGAAACTATGTGGCACATGATCAAAAACTATTTTCCATGGACCCAGAAATGAAGAACAGAAATAATAGGTATAGGTTGCATCTGCTGAAAATTGCTTTAAATTTAAGAAAAAAACCTCCTAGTGGTAAGATCTAGGCATGAATGGAATAGTCTGCTTTTGAAGGCATTCTTGATTTTTAGAAGTGTTAAAGAAATGGCTAGAAAGCCATCTCTTGAGGATGAATTACTTGGTTTACCTTTGCGTTGAGAGGATTGGACTAGAGCAGTGATGGCGAATCTTTTTCTTCTTGCGTGCCAAAAATGGGAGCGCGCATGCACGTGCCAGCATGCACGTGCCAGCACACAACCCCCCCCACATGCGCACCGCACTGTGCATGCACGCATCCCCATGCATGTGCCCCCATTGGGCCGTTTTTCACCCTCTGGAGGCTTCAGGAGGCTTCCCTGAAGCCTCCAGAGGGCAAAAAATGGCCCAACGGGCAAACCGGAAGTTCGGAAAATGGCCCAATGGGCAAACCGGAAGTCCGTTGCCCGTTGGGCCATTTTTTTCCCTGAAGCCTCCAGAGGGCGAAAAATGGCCCAATGGGCAAACCGGAAGTTCATTTCTGAACTTCCGGTAGGCCCGTTGGGCTGTTTTTCACCCTTCCCAGGATTCAGGGAAGCCTCCTGAAGCCTGGGGAGGGCGAAAACGGCCTTCCGCAAGGCCAAAAATCCGCATGCGCACTGGAGTTGACATAGGGCAACGCCTCACGTGCCCTCAGATATGGCTCTGCATGCCACCTGTGGCACGCGTGCCATAGGTTCGCCATCACGGGACTAGAGTGATTCTTGCACTTTCTTTCAACTATACAGTTCTGCAATTAAATAAGTAGAATAAGCATCCAGATAACCATAAATGGCATCAGAGAGACCAGGGAAAACTGTACCTCTTTGCTTCTTTTTACTGGCTCTTTGGATTTTTGTAGCCCTTATTATCTACAATAAGCTACACTGTAAAAAGGGAAGCTGAAAAACAAGTTTCCAAACTTTGAAAGAAGTAAAAATCCAGATGGCTTTCAGAACAAGTTGTCATCATTGTAACTGCGGGGATGAAAGCTGGACTTTGATAAAGGAGAATGTTTGTAGTTCAGAGTTGAGGGGTCCTTGGTGCTCAATGAACAAAATTCATTTTTTTCTTTCAGACGTTTCATCACCCAAACTAGGTTACATCATCAGTGCTAATAGGTAGTGATGTTTGCTCCCAATTTATATCCTAGTATTGCTTATGAGTTGGTAGGAGTGTCTTGGTGAGGTTTTTTTGGTTGAGCTGTTTACTGTTGGCTTGTTTGGCAGTTCTTAGAATATACCCAATCAAAGAACTGCCAAATAAGACCACTCCTACCAACACTTGGCAGGGCAAGGAATTGGAATATAAATTGAGAGCAAACCCAGTGCTCTACCAGCACTGATAATATTACCTAGTTTGGGTAATGAAACGTCTGCAGGAAAGCAACCAAGCTCAGAGAACACCAAGGACCCCTCAACTGATAATTAAATTAGAGGAAAATAATAATAAAAAAAGAAAATGGAAGATGGTTTAAGGACTAAACATGAAAAAATTAATAGCTAAGGTAGGACTACTTATGAATAATCTTGGAGTTTTAATAAATGCAAATGAGGTTAAAGGAAGATGTAAAGACCATCCTGAAAGTTTTTGCAAAATGTACTGTTCCATAAATATTTAAGTTCAAGATCATCTGGATACTGATGCAAAAGGCCTCATCCTGAAACTTTTCAGAAGTGTTTCCCAATGAGGCATGGACTGGGTTGGCAAAAAAATTGACCTGGTCAAGTTAGCTTCTAGTTAGCATATTGTCCTGGAATCAGGAGAGCTTTGCAGATCCAGAAGAAATGAGGCAATGATTATAAGAAAGATACTTGAGTGTGCAGAGATGGATAGGTTGACTATGGAGTTGAAAGAGAGAGAAGAATCGGAGTATTATCAAGTTTGGAGTAGCAATAGCAATAGCACTTAGACTTATATACCGCTTCATAGTGCTTTACAGCCCTCTCTAAGCGGTTCACAGAGTCAGCATATTTCCCCCAACAATCTAGGTCCTCATTTTACCCACCTCGGAAGGATGGAAGGCTGAGTCAACCTTGAGCCGGTGAGATTTGAACCGCTGAACTGTAGCTAGCAGTCAGCTGAAGTAGCCTGCAGTACTGCACTCTAACCACTGCGCCACCTCGGCTCTAGATGGTAGAGGTAGAGGTAGATAGTATACTTGGTTAGAGAATAGGAATACAATTACTGTATAAGAATTATAGAATATTGATGATATGTAAATATTACCATAATTTAAATGACTGTATAATATAGGATAGTGAATTATAGAAATAGAACTTATGTAAATACGAATGTTATGGATGATATTGATACCGATACGGAAATGCTGTAATGAGTGAAAATTTGTGTTTTGTTTTTTAATGTTGAAAATGTTTAATAAAAACTATTTTAAAAAAAAGAAAAGAAATAGAAGAGGTCCTTGCAAAGTACTGTATAGGAATATTTGTTGCCTTTCTGCTAAATCTCTAATCCTGCTCATGTATTCATTGAAATGTGTGAAATCTTCAGTTCACATAGAGAGGTCACCAGAATTTCACAACACTGGGACCAAATGCTTATTTTTGCCCTGGGGCAGCTTATAAAGAGCTGGTAAGCTTTCTCTGAGAATACTCCATTTTCCTGATTACACAACAAGCAAAGACCTGGTGTGCCCTGAAGAGACCTTCCAAAGCCCACTGAACAGACACAGTTGTGTTTCTAGGAATATATTGGCTTAATGCTGTAAGCTCCAGATCAACTGTATACTGACATATACAGTACTGTATATGTGTGTATCAAAAACTGAAGGCAATATATTTAAGTGGCCAACAAGGTCTAACAATGATTTGCAGGCACAGACATTCTGAATGAGAAGGGCTAGGCAGTAATTATCATAAATAATACTGAAGTGCACTGATAGAAAACCACAACTATTCAAGTTTTACAAACCAATACTGGCATTCTACAGTATACTCCTCAGGTTATCCTGACAAAAGGCATTCTATACAAGTAGTCCTCGAGTTACGACCACAATTGAGGCCAAAATTTATGTTGCTAAGTGAAACATTTGTTAAGTGAGTTTGCCCCATTTTACGACTTTTCTTTCTGCAGTTGTTAAGTGATTCATTGCATTTATTAAGTTAGTAATCTGTTAAACTACTGAAGTTTGCAGATGATACAACAGTGATTGGTCTCATTCGAGACAACGATGAAACCGCATACAGACGGGAGGTTGAACAACTAGCCTCGTGGTGCAACCGGAACAATCTGGAACTGATTACACTCAAAACCGTAGAAATGGTGGTAGACTTTAGGAGAAACCCTCCCATTCTACCACCTCTTACAATACTAGACAACACAGTATCAATAGTTGAGACCTTCAAATTTCTAGGTTCTATCATATCTCAAGACCTAAAATGGTCACCTAACATCAAAAACGTCATCAAAAAAGCACAACAAAGAATGTTCTTTCTGCGCCAACTCAGAAAGCTCAAACTGCCCAAGGAGCTGCTGATACAGTTCTACAGAGGAATTATTGAGTCTATCATCTGCATCCCTATAACTGTCTGGTTTGGTTCGGCAACCCAACAAGACAGAGACTTCAGAGGATAATCAGAACTGCAGAAAAAACAATTACTGCCAACCTGTCTTCCATTGAGGACCTGTACACTGCACGAGTCAAAAAGAGGGCTGTGAAAATATTTACTGATCCCGCGCATCCTGGACATAAATTGTTTCAACTCCTACCCTCAAAACGACGCTATAGAGCACTGCACACCAGAACAACTAGACACAAGAACAGTTTTTCCTTGAAGGCCATCACTCTGCTAAACAAATAATTCCCTCGCCGCTGTCAAACACACTGTCAAAGCTGCATTACTATTACTATTAGTCTTCTCATCATTCCTATCACCCATCTCCTCCCACTTATGACTGTATGACTGTAACTTGTTGCTTGTATCCTTATGATTTATATTAATATTGATTGTTTCCTGATTGCTTATTTGTACCCTATGACAATCATTAAGTGTTGTACCTCATGATTCTTGACAAATGTATCTTGTCTTTTTATGTACACTGAGAGCATATGCACCAAAGACAAATTCCTTGTGTGTCCAATCACACTTGGCCAATAAAGAATTCTAATACGGTTGTTAAGTGAATCTGGATTCCCCATTGACTTTGCTTGTTAGAAAGTTGCAAAAACTGATCACATGATCTTGGGACACAGCAAGGGTGATAAATATGAACCAGTTCCAAGCATCTGAATTTTAATCATGTGACCATGAGGACGCTTCAACTGTCATAAGTATGAAAAACGGTCATAAGTCACTTTTTCAGTGCCGTTGTAACTTTGAACAGTCATTAAATGAACTGTTGTAAGTTGAGGACTACCTGTACTCATCAGGTTATCCTAATTTTTGAGACTCACAAATGGTAACAAGCTTTACAAGTTGCAGCACAGACCCTTAAAGGAACCATCTATATTTATCTATGAAAACCCACTTTTTCCAATACATTCTCCCTTAATAACATCAAGGTAAAGCAGATATTACAGAATTATTTCCTTATAAAATCTAGGAGCATTTAGAAAAATCAAACTTCTTCTTGTTGACTCTCGCTGCTATTATTGTGGAATACTACAATGACAAGAAAAGAAGACATTCATTCAGTTGATTCATGTGTGGTGAAGGGATACGATCTTTCCCCCCAATCATATTTTTTCCATACCATAGAATGCAAAATTCCATTTAAACAAATGCTCTTGCATTTATAAGTATTATTGTTTTCCTAGCAGCAAAACGACATACCTATTGTTTAATCTGCCTTCAGCCAAGCTCTTCCAGGGGGAAATAATTGCTATTTAATTAAATCATGTAAATGTCTGAGGGGAAAATGAACTATGGAAGGCATCTTCAGCAGGTTTGAGCAACCTACAGTTACAAGGTTCACTGAGGAGGCCTTTTTGAAACCTCTGGACCTCCTCCAGCTCATGATTGCTGAACATTTCCTGCCACTTTGCTACAGAAAGCCAGCACTAACTGTAGCGTACAATATAAAACTGCATAACACATTGCTTTAAAAAAAATTAAGATCTATAATAAGGAGACATCAAGAAATGTCTGGTTGATGAGGCATAAGGTTCATCTGGCAGAACACTCTTATAGGCCTCTTGATCATGGTTTCAAATGAAAGGAAAACACTGATATTTGCTCAATTGAATACTCAGTGAATCCCCGATGAATGAATATATTTCTGAAGAGGAGCTGGGTATTCAAGACTATAAGTGTCCAGCTTATAAATCTTCATATTGTCAACAAAACATCTATATAAGGCCTCTTCCACCTCTATTTACTTAATAAACCTCCTGATTCCCAAATGACTCAATATGTAAATCAATTGAATGAGGTGGAAGATTGAATATGGGGCTGCCCCCTTTGCCCATATGCTCATTTCTTTGAATTACCAAATAAAATAATCATGCCTTGCTCCTATGTAAATGGGGAATCCAGATTATTGAAAAAGGCCCCAACAAGTTCATTTCAGTTATTCCACACCACCAGATACTCACAGAGTAATCCGTGAGGTCATATATTTCCTCTCTAGTGAGTATTTTTATTTACAGTTCCCAAACCAGACCGTAAAACCTAACAATACATGTTAGAAATGGTTGAAGTTTGATCTTCTAGGAGGAAAATAATCTCCTTCTCAGAAGAATTAAGGTTTCTAACAATAGGTGTTGAATGTTCCGTTCTCTATTTGGTATATAATAGGCAGTCTATCAGTATTTGAGATGCTTTATTGGGATAGATAGATAGATAGATAGATAGATAGATAGATAGATAGATAGATAGATAGATAGATAGATAGATAGATAGATAGATAGATAGATAGATAGATAGATAGATAGATAGATGATAGATAGATAGATAGACAGACAGACACAGACAGACAGACAGACAGACAGACAGACAGACAGACAGATAGATAGATAGATATATGATTGATAGATAGATGAATAGATGATAGAATAGATAGAGAGAGGGATAGATAGAAAGATAGTAAGAGGGTGGAGGAAGAAAAGAAAGAAA
>QLTV01003646.1:157301-170328 GCA_003457575.1 Thermophis baileyi
CGCAACCAGCTACCCCCTGAGATCCGGACCACCCCCACCCTGCTGGCCTTCCGGAAAGCGGTGAAGACCTGGCTCTTCCGGCAGGCTTGGGGCTGTTGATCTCGCCTCTGTAATTGGCGAGGTCCGGCCATGAAACGGTATGCATGAGTTTTTAACTGTTTTTAATTGTTTTTATTATGGTTTTTTTAACGGTTTTTTATATTGTTGTGAGCCGCCCAGAGTCCCTTGGGAGTTGGGCGGCATACAAATTTAATAAATAAATAAATAAATAAATAAATAAATAAAACATTATCTGTTTCCCACTACTAATTTGATTGACAGCTTAGTGATAAAGCATCTGTTTTGCATACAAAAAAAAATATGCTCAGTCCCTGTCATCTCCAATTAAAGGATCAGGTAGCAGAAGACAGGAATGATCTCAGGCTGTTGAGAGGCTGGAGATGACACTGCTAAGGACAGGTGAATCTGACATATTCAGTTTCAAGCAGTTTCTCACTTTTTTCATCTTGAAATCTGATTTTACATTTACAGCAGTGTTTTTTTTTTAAGACTTCACTCACAAATCTGTCATGCAATTTCTCCTAACATAGAGCCAATCTGATGTAGTGGTTAAGGTACTAGCCTAGAAACCAGAAGACTGTGAGTTCTAGTTCCACCTTAGCCATAAAAACTGGCTGGGTGACTTTGTGCAAGTCACTCTTTCAGCCCAACTCACTTCACAACGTTGTGTGGGGAAAATAGAAGGAGGGAGGAGTATTAGCTATGTTCACTGCCTTGAGTTACTTACAAAGCAATAAAGGTGGGATAAAACATATTTAAACACACACACACACACACACACACACACACACACAGAATAACAGAGTTGGAAGGGTGATTGGAGATCTTCTAGTCCAGTGATGGCGAACCTTTTTTTGCTCGGGTGCCAAATGGGCACGTGCGCGCGTGCCCACACCCATAATGCAATGCCCTCCCCCCGCACATGTGCACACACACCCTGCGCTGCCACCCCCCCATGCATGTGCGCAGGCCTCACTGAAGCCTCCAGACTTCTGGAAGGCCCGTTGGGCCCATTTTTCGCCATCCACAGGCTCCAAAGGCTTTCCTGAAGCCTGGGGAGGGTGAAAACGGCCTTCCCCCACCCTCCGGAAGGCCGAAAATCAGCTGGCCAGCGCGCTGGAGCTGACATAGGGCAACGCCTCACATGCCCTCAGGTATGGCTCTGTGTGCCACCAGTGTGCCATAGGTTCGCCATCACGGTTCTAATCAAACTCACCACATCACGTTGCCATCACATTTCATGGTGTTTTCCCTATTTGCAGAGCTGGGGTGGGCGTGGCCTGCACTTGACACATCTGGCCTGAGGGCCCCCAGTTTGATACCCCTGTATCTAGTCCAATCTCCCTGTCCAAGCAGGAAATCCCATATCATTTCAGACAAAAGGTTGTCCAGTCTCTCCTTAAAAACCTCCATTGTTAGAGTACCCACAACCTCTGGAGGCAAGTCGTTCCACTGATTAATTGTTCTCACTGACAGGAAATTTCTCCATAGTTCTAGGTTGCTTTTCTCCTTGTTTACTTTCCATCCATGGCTTCTTGCCTGCCTGCAGGTGCTTTGGAGAATAGTTGAGTCCCTCTTCTTTGTGGCAGCCCATGAGATATTGGAACACACACACACACACACACACACACACACACACACACACACACTTCTCCTAGATATATAAGATTTGGAATTGAGTTTTTTGCTGGGAAAATTACTCTGTGAAATTCAGAAAATCATAGACACCTTTCACAATGACACAAGGATAGTTATATTTCAGTTTTTGTAGTGATTTACAAAGTGCAGATTACAGAATTCTTAATAAATTATGTTTTGGATATGTTTAATTTAACTACAGCCAGCCTCAGCCTGAAAGCCTTGCATATAGTCTAAAAGGCACTTCAAAAGATGCCAAAGAGCTGTAATTTTTAATGTGAAAGAAGGAGAAAATTCAATAGAGAACAATCACATTAATTGCATTCAATTAGCATAGTTAAAATGTTAATGACACTAAGATTAAATCAAATTTAGGTGTTTTTTTCCCCTTTAATCCTGGCTTCCCTTTTCTTTTCCTCAAGAACAAACCATTCTGTTTTAAAATTGGAATCTGAAATAGACCCACTCTGCAAGGCAAAGAAAAATGGATCTTTTGTAATGCTTTAATTTTGTATTTTCCTTTTTGAGGCTAACCATGTTTGAGGTTTCAAGCAATTCTGAATCAACAGGGGCAGGAGGGAAGAACTTTGACTAACTTGTTGCAGAAATCAGTGCCATGTCAGGCAAATAAAAATAATAAATAAAAATATATAAAATAAAATAGAGATCTACACATCTACAAGTCAACTTATTTCAAGACCATGAATCCAGATCAGACATCACAGAAAACAAGCTTCTGTGTATGCTGCATTTTAATGGAGGTGACATTTCTCTAGATAGCAAGAAAAGCATTATCCATTGCTATATTTGAAGGAAATTCTTGCAACCAGTCTCTCCCACATTAGACGGGGCCATTTCCTTTGGCTGGGTTTTAAAAACCCAGATGGATCTATGAGGCTCTTTGCCAGATGAAATAGACAGAACAACTTATACATATGCCTAGATTTTGTCAAGAAATAGGAACCACTGGCTTTGTTTAAACGGCCTTTAAAATATACCTGAGCACTTAGTGTCTCTTCCACTTTCTGGCTTTGTTGTTGTTGTTAGTTGCGAAGTCGTGTCTGACCCATTGCGACCCAATGGACAACGTTCCTCCAGGCCTTCCTGTCCTCTACCATCCCCCAGAGTCCATTTAAGCTCACGCCTACTGCTTCAGTGACTCCATCCAGCCACCTCATTCTCTGTCGTCCCCTTCTTCTTTTGCCCTCAATCGTTCCCAGCATTAGGCTCTTCTTCAGTGAGTCCTTCCTTCTCATTAGGTGGCCAAAGTATTTGAGTTTCATCTTCAGGATCTGGCCTTCTAAAGAGCAGTCAGGGTTGATCTCTAGGACTGACCGGTTTGATCGCCTTGCAGTCCAAGGGACTCACAGGAGTCTTCTCCAGCACCATAGTTCAAAGGCCTCAATTCTTTGGCACTCAGCCTTCCTTATGGTCCAACTTTCACAGCCATACATTGCAACTGGGAAAACCACAGCCTTGGCTATACGCACTTTTGTTGGCAGGGTGATGTCTCTGCTTTTTAGTATGCTATCTAGCTTTAGTACTTGCTATAATAAAAAGGGATTCTTTCATAGAGAAACATATCAGAAAATTTAACTCCAATGTATAAATTTATCTCTGATAGAAAAATGTATAAATGTTTCTGTTGAGGAAGGTACATTTTAGAATTTTTTTCTTCCCCTAGTATTTTTAAACAAACTGACATTATATTGCTTTGAAGAGAAAAGAGAAATCTTTTTAGCAATAGGATAGGATAGGATAGGATAGGATAGGATAGGATAGGATAGGATAGGATAGAATAGAATAGAATAGAATAGAATAGAATAGAATAGAATAGAATAGAATAGAATAGAATAGAATAGAATAGAATAGAATAGAATAGAAAACAGAGTTGGAAGGGACCTTGGAGGTCTTCTAGTCCAACCCCCTGCTTTGGCAGGAAACCCTACACCATTTCAGACAAATGGTTATCCAACATCTTCTTAAAAACTTCCAGTGTTGGAGCATTTACAACTTCTGGAGGCAAGTTGTTCCACTGATTAATTGTTCTAACTGTCAGGAAATAACTATAATGTGTGTTTTGGTAATTGTGGTTTGTCATTCCATATAAGACTTATTGGCAAACACCTAGGGTTTCTCATTTTATCTACTGGCCCCAGTGTGGGTTAAAAAAGAGGAACCTTATTTTGTATACAGATTTCTCACCACGTCATCTTATTTGCAAATCCCAATTTGTGAACTCGAATATTTTTTCCACATTATATCATTTGTTTTAACAATAAGCACAGCAACTGGGTACTTTCCTGTGCATTTAACTTAAACTATTTTAATGGAAATGGTAAAAATGAACATCCCAGCAAGATTTTAGCATCTAGTACTATACTGTATATCTTTTGTGTGTGTGTGCAAAATTGGATTGTTGATTTGGATACTGTAAATGTGTCAGACAATAATTACTTTGCAGGTAGCAGGCTACCCAATGTTCTCATTTCATTCTGTGACACAGTGATAGCTTTTAATGCTGCTTAATGATCACAAACAGGCTGAACGGCCTGTTGACACCTGTCTTATGCTAAAAGGGTTGGCGGGGGGGAGCCCACCCAGAATAAAAGTGAAAATTACTGAAACAACCAAATTCTCTCCCCCTCCCCCCAAACACTACAGCAAAAAAAAAACAGAGCTGACAATTAATAATACTTTTCTATGTGCTGAACAGGTTCTTTTTCTTTCTGCATTAAAAAGTTCTGCAAACTGGGAAAATTTGAAAAGCCAAGGAATCATTTATTCAGGTCAGTTGTTGTTGTTGTTGTTGTTGTTGTTGTTGTTGTTGTTGTTGTTGTTGTTGTTGTTGTTATTATTATTATTATTATTATTATTATTATTATTATTATTATTATTATTATTATTATTATTATTATTTAAATTTGTATGCCGCCCAACTCCCAAGGGACTTATATATATATGGAGTTTTATATATGCTATAATAAATTTAAAGGTAGGAACCCCAAAATTCTTGCTGCCAAGCAGGTCCAAGTATAAAAACGATCCTGCATTTTTATTTCTTAGCAGCTATTATTTAGTTTAATGGAAGAGAACTTGTTTGGCATTTCTTTAAAAGAGAAGACCCTTTTCAGATTAACAGAGTTGAAAGGGACCTTGTCCAACCCCCCGCCCAAGCAGGAGACCCTACATCATTTCTGACAAATGGCAGTCCAATCTCTTCTTCAAAGCCTCCAGTGATGAGGCTCCCACAACTTCTGAAGGCAAGCTGTTCCATTGGTTCATTGTTCTCACTGTCAGAAAATTTCTCCTTATTTCTAGGTTGAATCTCTCCTTGTTAGCTTCCATCCATTATTCCTTGTCTGGCTTTCAGGTGTCTTGGAAAATAGCTTGACCCCCTCCTCTATGTGGCAGCCCCTCAAATATCAGAACACTGCTATCAAGTCTCCCCTGGTCCTTCTCTTCACTAGACTAGCCATGCCCAGTTCCTGTAGCCGTTCTTCATATGTTTTAGTCTCAAACTCCTTTTGAGGAGTTCTCATAGAGTATCTTGGATGGTTACACTAATTTAGTAAATAAGGGAGTTTACGCTACAGTTGTGGGCAACAAGAAGTCTTCTATCTTTCTAAACCAAAGAGGACAAGGATGGTATGTAAATGTCTTGTCTTTGAGGGGTCCTTAGTGCTCTCTGAGTTTGGTTGTTTTCTTGCAGAGATTTCATTACCTGAACTGATGATGCTACTTAATTTGGGTAATGAAACGTCTGCAAGAAAACAAGCAAGCTCAGAGAGCACCAAGGACCCCTCATGTCAACCCTGAACTACAAATATTCTCCTTTGTTGTCTTGTCTTTCATTGCATGACCATCTAACTGAGGGGGGCACTCACCACTGGAGGTGGTGGTTGAAGGGGTAAGAAGATCTAATCCAACAATGTTAATTATTTTTCTATTATTATTATTATTATTTTTTTACAGTTTGTAAGCTGCCTACAGTCACCTGCTCAGGGAGATAGGTAGCATAAATATAAATTTTTATAGATAAAAAACATAACTCATTAGGTCTCTCAAGAGAAGTTGGAAAGAATAGGCATCCAGGACGATTCAGAAAGTGTGTGTCACCAATGGTCTCTGACATTTCAGTGGACCGTCACATGGGAATTCTATGTGGGAGGAGGAGATAAAAGGGCACAACAAAGAAGAGGAGAAGGCAGGAGTTGCAGCAGTGAAGGTCAAGATGAGACTGGGGCGTTGCTGTTGTTGTTGCTTAATATGATTGTGTTTGACATGTTTATTGTTTTAATACTATTTTAAGAGCCAAAGTGGCGCAGTGGTTAGAATGCAGTATTGCAGGCTGACTCTGTTCACTGCCAGCAGTTCGATCCTGACTCAAGGTTGACTCAGCCTTCCATCCTTCCAAGGTCGGTAAAATGGGGACCCAGATTGTTGGGGGCAATATGCTGACTCTGTGAACTGCTTAGAGAGGGCTGTAAAGCACTGTGAAGCGGTATCTGAGTCTAAGTGCTATTGCTATTGCTGTATCTCTCTAGCGATCTTTGAATGCAACGTAAAGCAATTTTTAAAATCTAACTTATGCAAATAAACCCAAGTAAGTCTTTTGTTTTTGTTTTTAACAACTACCCTGCAATATGTTTTTTTTCTCGCCCTAGGCAACATAATTCTAATATATGTTTTTCTTTGTTTAGGTTCAGCTAAGCCAATAACCTCTATCATTTTTATGACTTTTCCTAATAAAGGATAGACTTTTTTTCCCCCCCCTTTTGCACAACTTCTCCAAAAGTATGCTTGCCTTTAGGAACTTTACTGGTGAAAAATGACAGACAACAGCAGATTTTGTTCATTGTGGCCATCTGTGCTGAAAGTGAGATTGATTTTGCAGATTGTGGCATTTTCTTTGGGGGGAAAATTCAGGGAAAGACTGCTATTACATCTACACTCAGTAGCTGTAGGAGTCAGTAAGCACCACAAAAGGGGGGGGGGAAGGCCCTACAGAAATTAAATAGTTCTAGTTCACTGACCTACTTAACTGGAGCCAATGGAAGTATTCAGTTGCTTGGGGCATAAAATGTGACTGTGTTTCTCTTTAATGCAAAGTAACAGTAAACTATACTGATGTTAGGGGTGATGGCAGTAGATGGAAATGGATAAGCACAGTATAGCAAGTAAATTTCACAGCGTTTCTCCCCCAGAAGGAAAGTTCTAAGTATCTCATGTCTCATCTTACTAAAGCCACAGCAATGTTATTCATTCCTATCAAATTCTGTTTAAATAAATCCAGCACCATGTTCCTCCAACTAGATGGAGAGGGAGGGAGGGAGGGAGAGAGAGAGAGAGAGAGAGAGAGAGAGAGAGAGAGAGAGAGAGAGAGAGAGAGAGAGTAATGGAATGGAATGCTCGATCCCCCTTAGGAGCCGCGAAGCACTCGCCACCTTGACACCTGCCAAGCCTCCTCCCACTGCACTTCTCTCCCTCCTCACCAGAAGCGCTCGCAAGCGACAAGCCATCTGTTATTTTTGGGGAGACTGCAGGATTACCCCCATCTGGTCTTCAGTACCTGGCTCATCAGCCTCAGGATGTCAGATTCCCACCCCCCAGCACCAGTTCAGAGAGAGAAAGAGAAACAGAGAGAGACAAAGAGAGAGGGAGGGAGGGAGGGAGGGAGGGAGGGAGAAAAAGGGGGGGAGGCAAGCTAGCCCTAGGAATCAAGAATATGTGGAGTTCTTTCTGAGTACAGATAGTCCTCAACTTTTGACCACAATTGAGGCCAAAATTTCTGTTGCTAAGTGAAACAGTTGTTAAGTGGATTTTGCCCCATTTTATGACCTGTCTTGCCTTAGGTGTTAAGTGAATCACTGCAGCTGTTAAGTTAGTAACACAGTTGTTAAGTGAATCTGGCCTCCCCATTGACTTTGCTTGCCAGAAGGTCGCAAAAGGTGATCACATGACTCCAGGACACTGCAACCGTCATAAATATGAGTCACTTGCCAAGTGGGTCTGAATTTTGATCATGTGACCATGGGGATGCTGCAACGGTCATAAGTGTGAAGAACAGTCATGTCCCTTTTTTCAGTGCTATTGTAACTTCGAATGGTCACTAAATGAACTGTTGTCAGTCGAGAACTACCTGTAGTTTCTTTATTGTTGTCCACCTACAGACAAAAATCTTGCCAAACTTAATAGCAAAAGCAATAGCATTTAGACTTATATACCGCTTCACAGTGCTTTACAGCCCTCTCTAAGCAGTTTACAGAATCAGCATATTGCCCCCAACAATCTGGGTCCTCATTTTACCCACCTCGGAAGGATGGAAGACTGAGTCAACTTTGAGCCTGGTGAGATTCGAACTGCCAAATTGCAGGCACTCAGCAGTCAGCAGAAATAGCCTGCAGTACTGCATTCTAACCACTGTGCTCTTAAAACAACTATCTGCATAATTATACTCTATGAGCTGCTAGGGAAGGGCTATCTCAGCCCTCTTCCTGCCTATATTCCAAGTTCTGCTGCCTCTTTGCCCTCTTGGAGGCAGCCCCTCCCTCCTTGAACTCCAGACTACATTCTATCACATAGCTAGATAACTACTCAAATGGTATATAAGCCCAATAAATACATAAAATGAATTGAATTCTCTGTCTCTTGTAAGATCCTGATTATTTTAATTTACTGTAGCGGATGCTACTTGGATTTCAAACAAAACAAATTTCTAGATTAATTTCAAATGCTCATTTAAAGCCTCCATTAAACTCAGCTGAAGAATCTTAAAAAACACTGTTTTCCACTGTGCTGATCATATGTTTGCCTGTCACTGAAAATACTCCACAGTAAATACTGGAGAATAAATAAGGATACATAGCACTTCAGTAGCATTAAAGCATTGGCAAAACTTCACGCAAGATGGTTTTTTAAAGCTTGATGTATAATAATAATATTACTTTGGAAGCAGGCAGCCGCGTAAACACAATGTATGTCTCCCCATATAAAGTGTAAAATGTTTTGACTGGCAAGGACATTAATGTAAGTTTTATTTATTAATTTATCAAGGGTACATTCTAGTAATTTACAAAACACAGATTGCTCTGATAAAGAGTAATGGCACATAATGACAGAGGGGAAGCCTAAAGAAGAAATGTTGCATATATCTGCAGTAAACGTGGAGTGTCTTGAATGCGGATAGAAGCCTTTTCAGAGTCAAATACATTTATTTCAGCTAATAATATTGAAAACACAATAGAATCAGTACTTTGCATGGAGTAAGCTAAGGTCTTGATAAACTTGGATGCCTTTTTTTTTGTAAACATATGCGTATTTTAAAAGTTGGCAGGAAAAAAAATGAGAACATTAGTATTAGTTTTAATTGTAATTTTAATTAAAACCTAACATATTAATCACCAAGATCAGGGGGCCAAACTCAAGGCCCGGGGACCGGATCCGGCCCACGGGGTGCTTAGATCTGGCCCGTGGGGCCACCCTGGAAACAGCGAATGACTGGCCCGTGGTGCCTCTGCCAGTGAAAAGGGAGCTCGGGAGGGCCGCACACAGTCCTCCCGAGCTCCCTTTTCGCTGGCAGAGAGTTGCAGGAGGCTTTCGCAGCCGAAAACGGAGCTCGGGAGCCCGTTTTTGCTGGCAGAGCACTCAGGCCACCACAGGCACCACCGACATGAGTGACGTCAAGCTGGCCACACCCACCCTGGCCACACCCACCCCAGTCCCCAAGGTCAAACACAACCCTGATGCGGCCCTCAATGAAATTGAGTTAGACACCCCTGACCAAGATCTATTCTTTAAAGTTGCTGATTCTGATTACATCTGGAGTTTGAGTAACTTCAGGGGCAGGATTGGGAGGAAGGAGAAAACAAATAATTTTCTGCAAACCTTTTCTAATATCAGCCTTCTCCAGATCTCACATGAAACAGATTCCACATGTGCTGATATTTACACTTTAGAAAATGTTGTATTGTGGGATTTTTTTGTAACTATGTAAACTATTGAAAACTAAATTCATCTGCAGCCAAGTGCGCTCTTCCTTTCATCTTACATAGCAATAGCAATAGCACTTATATATTGCTTCACAGTGCTCTCTAAGCGGTTTATAGAGTCAGCATATTGCCCCCAACAATCTGGGTCCTCATTTTACCAACCTCGGAAGGATGGAAGGCTGAGTCAACCTTGAACCAATCAGGATCGAACTGCTAGCAGTCGGCAGAGTTATCCTGCAATACTGCATTCTAACCACCGTGCCACCATGGCTCTTTGATTATATAGGTAGTCTTTGACTTACAGCAAGTTTCTTTGCTAAGCAAAGCAGTTGTTAAGTGAGTGTCATCCAGGTTTACAATCTTTTTTGTCAGTGTTATTAAGCAAATCAGTACAATTGCTAATCATGCAGTCGTTAAGCGAATCTGGCTTCCTCCATTGACTTTTCTTGTCAGAAGCTGGCTGGGAAGGTCATGAACGGCGATCACATGACCCTAGGATGCTGCAACCATCACAAAAACATGCGGGTTGCCAAGTGCTTGAATTTTGACTGCAACAGGTTTCAGTTCTGTTGTAACTTCAAACAATTGCTAAATGAATAATTGCAAGTGAAAGATTTACCTGCTTTTTCCACCTTCCTGTTCTAACAACTCTCAATCAGTTAACCATTTTTCTTTACCTACTGTTTCTTTCTTGTAAAGTGCTTCTTATGCCCAGAGCCACAAAGACATTTTCAGGCACAGCCTGGTTTTGTGCCTGTTCCATATTCTCAATCGAATATGGCATTTGTCAAAGTGGTCTGTTGTGGCCTGTCGGTCGCTGGCCCCTCCAGTAGCCAAATCAGAGGAGGAGGCATGGGAGTCAGGGTCAACATCAAGGCAACCTGGGAGCTCCAAGAGGGAAGAGGGAATTGTTCTGACCCAGCCTTAGCAGAAACAAGAAACAGACTCCTTGTCATGAAAAACCTCTCTTTATTTATCTCCTGTGAATTAATGGCATTCACACACCAAAAAGTCCAGGCAATAGTCCTTCAAAGAGTTAACTGCAGTAACAGACCTTATCAGTTCCTTGCAATAATTGCCAGGCCATTAGCTCCCAGCTGCAAACCTGCAAATTATGTTCTGGCAAGCAATCTCTGAGGCACGAAACACAATGAGCTAAATCTTCAGAAATTCGAACTGTTGTCTCCTCCGACCACCACTACCCTTTCTTTCTATTTATTCCCCAGCCAGGGAGGGGCATTCAGCGTCCACGTGTGCCTTGCTTCCCGAGTCGACTCCTTGTCCTCAGTTGTTCTCCTCTCCTAACAGCTCTGTGCATACGCGCCTCTGGAACAGGCCCCAGCTATTCTTCCTCCCCACTTATCTCAGCCTCCATTTCCAGTGGCTGGGAAATGTCGGACGGCCTTGGCTCTATCTCTGAGTCCGGCACAGAGCATCCATCAGAGCCTTTCCCAGACTCCAGAACTGGCCCAAGTTACTTCCCAACCTCCTCATTGTCCGAGTCTGCTGCCAGCTCTGCTGCCAGCTGGTGGGCCACAACAGGAATGGAGCTGGCAGACAGACAGAGGCAGAACCTGGGCCATCCGTCAGCCCTCAGATGGAGAGTCAACAGCCCCCAGGTCTGGAGGTGGTTGATGAAGAAGAGGAGGAACAGCTGGGTCCAGTGCCTGACGTGTGGCTGCGCAGAAGGCAGAGACGAGGAGAGCAGTGGAAAGCCGTGGGCTGATCATGGGGAAGGAAGAGCCACCGCTGCTAGTGAGGCCCCACCCTAGCTTTGGGGATAAAAGGGAGGGGGCGGAGATGAATAGGTGTGGCAGACAACTATTCATCTTCCGGCCGGACGGACTTGTTAGTCTGCGAGAGAAACTTTTTGCCAGGGCTGCCAACATTCCTAATAAAGGAGTCTTTTGAGTTCATGCCAGAGGGTTTGTCGTGTTTGGGGAGCTGGGTCAGAACATGGTCGTAATTTTGGACTCAACGAATGAACTTAGTGAGGTGTGAGACCTATAAAGATGAATCAAGAGCCTGCAGTTCCACGAACCTCTCAGGACTGTGTCGTTATCAGTCTACAAAGAAGAATGTGTGAATGTGTGAGGCAGAAGTTTCCTCAGCAAAGGGCGACTCAAATTCAGCCAATATTGCAACCGGCAAATGCCACGCAGCAGGAGGAACCGTGCAACCAAGAAGATGCAAATGAGGGATCTAATTTAAGTCGACATACATTATGTATGAAAAGGTGAATAACAGCAAATTCTTCAAGAGGTCTGATGATAGCTAATGAATCCTAAAGAGGCATAATAATGTAGGTCAAATGGGAAGCTCCCATGGGAATTTGACATTTACTGATATATCCATGCATTAATTACTCCAAAAAAATACCTTCTGTGTAGTTGAGAAGTATGCATCAAGGCTGCCTTGCAGTGCTACAGTGAAGACTAGACTGCCCCTTTAATTCCTAATCCCTTTAATTGAAAAAATAATGGCTGAATATTAATTTTAAATCTAAGCGTGAAGAAAGGGGTGGGTGGGCGGTGCGCACTCATTTTTTTTATTTGTAGCCAAAAGGTTCTTTGGTAAAGGAGCCAGATTTACAAAAGATTTGAGGGTTTGAAACATCATTATATCAGTGAGGATTCAGGTAAGGCATCTTTGGGAAGACTTAGAATAACTTTATTGTCACTTTGAATGTACACATTACGGCATACATTAAAATGAAATTTCTTTGCATACAGCTCTCAAAGGGTCTCCACCTCTAATATACACTACATAAACATGTAGTGGGTGCACCTAGGTACACCCATATTACACCTATACTCCGCGAGCTGCACTGGCTTCCTATTGGTCTCCGGGCACAATTCAAGGTGTTGGTTATTACCTTTAAAGCCCTGCATGGCTCAGGACCAGGTTATCTTCGAGACCGCCTTCTACCGCATAGCTCCCAGTGACCGGTAAGATCCCACAGGGTTGGGCTCCTCCAGGTCCCATCAGCGAAACAGTGCCGGCTGGCGTGCCTGCGGGGGAGGGCCTTCTCTGTGGCTGCCCCGGTCCGCTGGAACCAGTTACCTCCTGAGAGCCAGACTACCCCCACACTGTTGGCCTTCCGGAAAGCGGTGAAGACCTGGCTGTTCCGGCAGGCTTGGGGCCGTTGATCTCGCTTCTGCAATTTGGCGAGATCCGGCCATGAAAAGGTGTGTATGGGTTTTTTAATTGTTTTTAAATGCTTTTTATTATGTATTTTTTTTTAATAATGCTTTTTATATTTTAATAAGTTTTATATTTGCTGTAAGCCGCCCAGAGTCCCTTGGGAGTTGGGCAGCATAGAAATACAAATAAAAGTG
>QLTV01003646.1:171346-182838 GCA_003457575.1 Thermophis baileyi
ATAATAATAATAATAATAATAATAATAATAATAATAATAATAATAATAATAATAATAATAATAATAATAATAATAATAATGCTTGTGAAGCGTTGTAAGGCCCACTTCTAGCTAGCAGAGGGGACACCATGCTTCACTCGTCAAGCATGCCTCCTGCACTTCTGCAGAACATTGTTGAAGTCACTTCCTTCAAAGCTAAATGCCAATGGAAATAGATCACCCCACACACCAATGCTTGGTAGAAGTGGTGCTACCACTCTGTGTATGACACTTTGACCTATAGAGTTGTCTCACTGAAGCTAATTGGCTACAATCTGCACAAACCAAAGAACAGCTATTTATATGTTTCCTTTAGTTCTTGTACAATATATAAAAAAAGCAAGTATCAGTCACCAAGATGAAGAAAGACTACACTTGGTTATTAAATTAGAGCACATTAAATTTACTTAAGTCCATTAGCAGAGAATGTGTGCCTCTTGGCTTAACAATATTTTACATCTCTCTCTCTCTCTCTCTCTCTCTCTCTCTCTCTCTCTCTCTCTCTCTCTCTCTCTCTCTCTCTCTCCCTCCCTCTCCCTCCCCCTCCCCCCCTCTCCCTCCCTCTCTCCCTCCCCCTCCCCCTCTCTCTCTCTCTCTCTCTCTCTCTCTCTCTCTCTCTCTCTCTGTCTATCTCCCTCCCTCCCTCCTCTCTCCCTCTCCCCCTCTCTCCCTCTCCCTCTCCCTCTCCCTCCCTCCTCTCTCTCTCTTCCTTTCTCACGTTGTGCTATAATTTTCTATACTAGAGTTCATTAAAAATGGTAATGCCATTACTCCTGTTAATGCTCAAAACCAACACCATAATCCTGAATTTTAATTAGTAATTATAATTAATCATAATTTCATTAACACAATGTTTAGCTGGTAATTCTCTTTGAGTACCTCAGTCCCTGGGCTTATAAACATTTCATAACTTTTAATTTAGTGCATGGTCTGATTAAGTGGATCTGTCTGTGTTAGACCCTTTTAACATTTTGCTGAGTGTTATACCCTTCACACATTATTTACATACACGTTTGAATGGGTGGCTTTCCATTCTTGGGGGGGGGACGGATGTGGTTTGAGATGCAGTTAGCTAACTTACTAATTTAGAACTAAGGGAATGGGAGTTCACAGTATTATGAATAAAATCAGATGAAGCAGGGAAAAGGAACTATTTCTTGGTTATGAAATAACAATAAGGCTAAAGAGAACAGTGAAGAGCAAAGAGACTATAAAACTGTTGACAATTCCAATTACAGGATTATCTCCTTTCCTAAACTATTTTTTCCAGAAATTTTTATGGAAAAATAGAGAGGACTTACATAGCATCCAACGTTAAGTTCATACTTAGCACAGGAGAAAATATATGGAAATGAAAGCTTTATGGATTTCATCTATCCAGTGTGAATTCATTGCAACCCCATTTGGTAATCAAAATTCAGTCCTGTTCTCATGCCCATCAGAACTACTTTTAAAATCTTTTAGCCCTACCTATAATCTTTGTAAAAAAGAAAAAGAAAGAAGTGAGCAGTAAGGAGGGAAAAAAAAACTTTAGAACTTAAGGCCATGACTTAGGAGGTAAAAGAAAAAATTAAGAATTATTGATTTATTATTGATTTATTTTTATTGATTTATTGCATTTATATGCCACCCATCTCATTATTAAGAAAATTTGGGCAGCTACAAGGCAATAACAGTATAAAAGTCCAAAGAACCCATTATATTCATTCATCAATTCAGTTTCAATTCAGTTTAAGGTGAAGTTTTCAGAACACACACATTTCAAAATGGACCTGCACATTAAGAAGGAAGAAGAGAAGACAAGAAAATAAATTTGCCTTCCATTCATACAAAGACAGTTTGGGCAACAAGATAGGTCACGGGTGTCAAACTCACCGCATCACGTCGTCGTCACGTGACATTTCATGACGTTTTTCACATTCGCGGAGTTGGGGTGGGCATGGCCTGTGCGTGATGCAGCCAGCCAGCGGGCCACCAGTTTGACACCCCTGAGATAGGTCTTCAACAAATGCTACATTACTGTATGCAGTAGCAGAATACCCCTTGCATAGCAGGGAGAAACTTTGCCAAAAGCAGGTGCCACCAATAAGAAGACCATCTGCAAGTGATTGCACATTGACAATGTAGCTTGACTTGGCCAGAAGTGACACAGTGCCCCACCTTTGATTTCTGATTTAATAATCCTAATAGGCAATAGAACCTCCTAATGGAGGAGATTTTGGAAGCAATTCAGAATGCTCTGAACCCAGAGGTGAAATACTCCCGGTTCGGGCGTGCCTGCCGGTCATTGGAGAGCCGGTAGCAATGGCAGCGCTAGGCTTCACCCACCCGCCTGGATGCCGCCATTTGGGTTCTTTTACCCTCTGCGCAGAGGGTAAAAGAACCCAAATGGCGGCGTCCAGGCGGGTGGGCGAAGCCTAGCACTGCTGTCGCTACCGGCTCTCTGACGACCGGCATGCACGCCCGAACCGGGAGCATTTCACCCCTGTCTGAACCAGTCAAGATTTATGTAATGAACTGAGTACAATAACAGTTTATTGGCCTGCAGACTTTGTTCAGATGTGATAAAAAGACAAATCACTTTGACAATGTAAGAGACAAAAGTAAGGACATTATCTTCGTATAACAGTATTATCTTTACATTTTCTTTTAGGTCAATGCAAATAGGTTTAGGATCTCAGTAGCAAGATCAAAGGAAAAAATCATAATATTGTTTCTGCGATCTGTTGGATCCAGGAAAAGAAGCAAAGTTTACCTCAGAATTGTCAAATAGGATTGAGCTGAACATCTCATGAGCACAAAATGCACACACAGACAAACAGTAAGCCCAAGGATAAGCTCAGGGATACATCAGTTCAAAGTATTTCTTCGTCATGAAGTTTTACTTAGTCTTGGAGCTCATTGAGTTACCTTATCCTTATCTCTTCTTATCCCAAAGTATCTCACAAAGGTTGCAAGAACAAATATCGGGAAGAATCACATGAACTGTCATTGCTTCATGGGAGCAAAGGCAGTACATAAATGTCATACACAAAAACATGTATGTAATCCCCATGTTAGATGCAAATCTAACAAGCAAAGTCTTTGGCAGGAACTATTTATGGAATGTGAAAACAAAAAAAAAACAATCTATTTTGCTACTAGAGAAACAGCTCAGATGCCCTAGACCAGGGGTGTCAAACTCGCGTCGTCACATGGTCATGTGACATATCGTGACTTTCCCCCCTTTGCTAAAATGGGGTGGGCGTGGTCAGCACGTGATGCATCCGGCCTGCGGGCCGCGAGTTTGACACCCCTGCCGTAGGAAAGGCTGAGTCAGGAAAGGCTGAGTCAGTCTGCAGTCATTTTCTGCCTCAACCGTTGAATGAATATACAGGTGGTTCTCAACTTACAACCACAGTTGGAACCAGTCCTCACGCTTACAAATGTCACAGCATTCCTACAGTCACATAATCAAAATTCGGTCACTAACTAACCTGTATTCATTACGGTTGCAGCATCTCAGGGTTACATGATCACCACCTGTGACCTTCCCAGAGGATTTCCAACAAACAAAGTCAATAGAGGAGCAAGATTTGCCGAATGGCACAAGATTCACTTAAAAACTGAGAGCAGAATTTCCATTGTTAAGCCAGGCTGTTGTTAAGTGAATCATGCCCAATTTTACAACCTTTTATTCTGGAGTTATTAAGTGAATCACTGCAGTTGTTAAGTGACTCATGTGGTCATTCAGCAAATCTCGCTTTCCTATTGACTTTGCTTGTTGGAAATCCTCTGGGACAGTCACGAATGGTGATCGCATAACCCCAAGATGCTGCAACCATCATAAATACATGCCGGTTAGGTAGTGACCAAATTTTGATTACGTGACTGTGGGAATGCTGTGACATTTGTAAGTGCGAGGACTAGTTGTAAGTCACTTTTTCCAATGCTGTTGTAACTTCTAACGGCCGCTAAACGAATGGTTGTAACTCAAAGACTACTTATTCTACAATAATTTACAGAAAAACCTATTAGATGCTCACTCTCTCTCTCACACACACACACACGAAAATTGGATTTTTCATGAAGTTTTCCATGTGAACTTTTTATTAATTTATCCTAAATTCAAACAAATCCTGCATTTGTAGATCATTACCAAAGGAACTGGATTAAATTAATCTATTTTCCCAAGTGATCTCACTTTTGTCTATATGTAATTCCTTTGTGATTAGATCGTGAAAGAATTGTAATGAGATAGAAAAGCCTTGATGGAGCTCTTCTAAATTCTTTATAAAATCACATGCTAAACATACCTTTTTATATTTTAAAATATAAATAGTGCCGCTGTTATTGTAAAGTACCTAAAACAGGGGTGTGTGTATGATCCACATTCATCTATTCAGAAGAAATATTTGAAAGAAGTCTGAGAAAAAAATAGTTATTTGGAATTTTAAAGGACACATTTAGATTCCCTTTACTTTCTCAACTTTTGAAACATATAAAGCCCAACAGTCCTTGACAATTCTTTTTTTTCTGCCTATTGCTGAAAGATTTGTGCATTCTTTCCCTTCCTTAGATAAATGCTTTGAAAGTGGCTGAAATGCAATTTTTTTTCCAAGACGAATTTAGCCATCTAAGATCTGTGTGAAATCAAATAACTAAAGTTAACACATACTAGAGTGAGAGTTAAAGGATTGTGTTGGAGCAGATGGTAGAGCAATAGTTTCATGTACGGCCTGTATCCTCTACAGACCACACAGTATTCATGGATCTGAAGTTTAGCAGATGGTGTTTTTGCATTAATTTTCCAAATCACCAACCATAAGGTACTCTGTTTTCAGGAAACGAGTTGCCTTAAGGCTTCCTTTTGAAAACGCACCACACACCAAAATGTTTTAATGTGTTTGCTAACACACCTATTCCACAGGTTTCCCTTCTCAAGAAGTATGCTAGTGTGGGATTCAGATTCCTAAAAATAATTCCTAAGAATAATAAAAGCAGGTATAGCAGCTTTTTATTGTAGAAGAAAATCAAAATGTAGACTAAATTAGAAAAAAACAACAACAAATAGAACATACTGAAATCGATGAGGGCAAATTATTCATAGCTTCCTTGTTATTTTAATGCAAACCAACACAACCAACTTGATCAGGATTCAACATTGTGTAAGAAGTATTTCTGAACAGTGCAGAGTTTGATCAATCAATAATTTGCTATGTGGGGAACAAAGTACTGATCATCAAAAGTCACATATTTTTCCTTATCCACAGTTCTGAATATTTCATTTTATTTCATATTTTACAACCCACTTTTTTTTGTCTAACAGAATACTTAATATGCTTCGTCTTCTTTGCATCGATTGCTTACAAAAACGTCAGCCGGTTGAATAATTAAAATAATAACATAAAATGATCGGTTCAATCCAGAAAATGCTAATTATGTTTTATTCCACTGAAATCATTGGTACTCTAATCATGCATGTTCTGTAAGGCTATTGATATCCAAAAACAGAATCACATGATTAGAGCTGGCTATTTCATTCATAAAATTCAGCTCCCTGCTTAGTTCAAGAATCCCCTTTTGTTGAAGCTCTCCTTGAATATATCCAGCAAAGAGGAAATTGCTACTTCCCTCAGGTTAACTGGTTGCACCTTTGAAGTTGCTTGACTTTCAACCAATTCTGCCTTCCTGTAATTTAAGACCAGGGGTCCCCAAACTTGGCAACTTTAAGACTTGTGGACTTCAACTCCCAGAATTCTCCAGCCAGCTATGCTGGCTGGAGAATTCTGGGAGTTGAAGTCCACAAGTCTTAAAGTTGCCAAGTTTGAAGACCTCTGCTTAAGACCAATGCTTCCAGTCCCGTATTCTGAAATAAGAGAAAGCTTCTCATGGCCTTCTTCTCTTGTACTCTTTCAAGTAACTGAAGGGTTGGAATTTCCCACTCTGTAAATCCTTTTTAAGTCTCCATAATGCAAATTTTGGATATGAAAGTGCAGCAGAAAAAACAGATGGCAAGTAGCCTGGCTCTGTAGTGGTCCGCCAGCGGCCTGTGCAGCTGGCGGCAGAGCCAGACAGCGAGGAGGCTGGTATTGTGATTCGCCAGCGGCCTGTGCAGCTGGCACCAAAGTCGGTCAGCGAGGAGGCTGGAGAAGGCTCGGTGCCAGAGGCAGGGATTCAGCCAGGGCCTTCAGAACCTCCAGAGGCTGTCATGAGTGAAGAAAAAGAGGAGGAGCCTGTTCTCAATGCGCGCGTGCGCAGAGCTGCCAAAAGGCAGGAATGGCTCCTGAGGAGAAGGACTACTCGGGAATAAGGCTTGGGGATAATTGGCCACTCCCATAGCCTATTTAAGTGAGGAAAACAACTGAGGAATTTGCAGGAAACAACTTCGTTCATTTCAAGTCCTTGTCTTTGAATTCAAACTTCTGTTCTGCTCCCGTTTGAAATCGTCAAAGTTGCCTGCAAATTGTTCCTGGGCATTTTGCCAAAAACAGTAAGGTTCCTGTGGGTTATCTGTTGTTATCTGAAAGACTCTTCGTCAGACTGGTGTTCTTTTGCTTGGACTATTGCCGACTGTTAAGGAGATTAATTAATAGCCGTTGCACAGAAAAGACTGGTTTACACTTTATTTGAATTTAGGATAACTGCTAAGCAAGACAATTAATAGCCGTTACTATTAATACAAGGTTTGTACGGACGCTGTTTGTGCTGTGTTCCTTTGTCAGTACGCTGGGTCAGAACAGGCTCTTCATAATCCCCCTCTGGACAAGAAGAGGACTTGAGATTGCCTACAAGTGTTCCAGACAAATTCTTTGAGGTTGTCTTTCCTTCTATTCAATAAGGATGCTCAACTTAAGTTTATTTTATGAAATGGATAAGGCTGCCAAAGGCTGTGATGATGACTCTGGGCAGTGAAAGGCTGTTCGAGTACTTTCTTTAATCAAAAGCTCTGTCTTAATCAAAAAGCATAGTGAAGATTTGCCATTTTGTTCACTGAACATCAGGTGAACTTGTCTTTTTCTTTACCAGATGTCCTTCATATCCAGAAGCAGAAGAATGTTTCGGAAAAACTCTCACGGGTGAAAAGTGGTGTTCCAGCACTTATTACTTCTACATTGGCCAAAGGTATAAAATAATGTCTTGTTTTCATGCACAGTTAACTCTTGTTCAATTGAACCCATGGATTAAATTAGATCACATTAAATTATCAAACTAAATTATTAAATTAAATTATGCACTTGAAGGTTTTTACATTTCAATTAATCAAAAGAGAAGAGATCATGATAAAACACCTCCAAAGGGACTTTTCCAGGATTATAGTAATATCTCCATGGGATACCCACCTTCAAAAATAGAAGATTTCTTTCCCTCCCCCACTGAACAATTGGAGAAATTGCCCACCCAATTTCTACCATCATGAATATGATGGAGAATAATTAATCAATTCTAATTTTGTCCTCAGGGCCATTCAAGCTAGATCAGCAGTACATACATTCTCTCTAAAAAAACCCAAAACCCTTTTATTCACCTCAGTTATGATTCTATGAATACCTGAATTAGAACTAAAAACATTAATCCATTAATTGGAGTAAGTGAATGAATGAAGATCACCATAAATAAATATTCACAAAATCATATGATTACTAAGGGGATTATGACATAATCTTTCCAAATGCATAATTGTTCAATTAATCTTCTAAAATTAAGACAATTAATTTATCTTGGGAAACTTGGGAACACTAGTATTTTTTTTCCTACTGATCAAACAAAATACATAATAGTAACTTAAAACTAGTATGGAGAAGATTTTATAGTGCAGCAGAAGACTGGACTTTATACACAGAGAACATTTTTTGATGCAAATAGATAGTTGCTAAAAAAAAAGGTTGGCTTTTTTACTGAGTGTTGTGAATGACAGAGCAGTTAGCTTTTTGAGAGGCTAATTGCCACACAAAAAACATCAGCAACATTTAGCCTTGTACAAATGGAAAATTTATTCAAAATCTCAAGAATAATTTGAAAGCATCAATTTGGTTCAGAAGTTTTATACTTTTTCTATCTGTATATTGCAATGCAACATGTCTGTCAACAAACCAAATATCAGCAATGTTCTTAGGTCACACCTTATGTAGTACTTTTGAAGTAGCCCGTAAGTATTGGTTGTTCAACTATCACAAACACTCAAACAAATGTTCCTATTTCCTGTGACAGATGCTATCTCAAATCAACCACAATATATAGACTTATAGATATAATAGGATTTGTATCTTCTTTCATTTCTAGAGAAAGAACTGTACTTATTGTCATCATTGAATAATTAAGCATGCCCAATCCCAAAGGTGCTTTTTTAAGAGGCAACTGGACTTCTTTGTTTTTGTTTGAAGACATTTTGCTTCTCATCCAAGATGCTTCTTCAGGTCTTCAAAGAAAAACAAGAAAGTCCAGTTGCCTCTTGAAAAAGCACCTTTGGGACAACCATGACCTGGATGACTGAGAATCTCCATAGACATTAAACATACTTGCCCAGGATCTTGTATCATTGTCTAAATACTTATGACTATTTGTAAGTACTATAGTTTTTGCAGACAGTCTTGCATTTGAATCCTCTAAGGCAATGGGAGAGAAGACAGAGCAGAGAAATGAAGGAAGGAAGCCAGCTTGAGAAGGAGCAGAGATACAGCTAGATCAGAAACACATGGACCACCCCTGCTTTGGATATGGCAAGGATGAAGAGAGGAGAGAGGAAAAGAAGAAAAGATTGAAATGTGAAACTAACAGACCTGGGAATCCCTTCTTCCAGTGGCTGGATCTAGTCATGAGCATAAGCTGAAGGAGAAAAGGTTTAATGGAGGTGAGTCAATTTGGTGCGAAGATCTGTACATTTTACCTGTGAGGAAGAGATGCACAGTTTGGTGATCTAACCCAAGAGTAGAATGATAAGAAGAGAAAAGAAACTGAAAACCTGACCCACATAGGTAGCAAGACATTGACAAACAGAATAAACTCATAAAGTATACTAAAGTATTGAATGAACACTCCAGTAGCCAAACAATTCTTGCCTTGTTTGTAGACAAGAATTGTTTGGCTACTGGACTGTTCATTCAATACCGTAATATACTTTAAAAATTTATATTTTACCCGTGAGTATCCTGTCCATCTGTCTGTATGCTGTTTGCAATAAGTTCAGTTAATGCTGTAACATGTTCACAATTAAGAAATGGGATTTATTCCTTACTGTATTGAATGTCCCAGGAGGAAGTCATCCCTCAGCACTCCCCCTGCTGGTAAAAGGTTTAGCAGCACACTTGATGAGAACATTTTATAGAAGTTAAAAGGATTTCTGTCAGGAAAATTTTGATGGGGAAGCAGTCCTCAAACTCAGGATCAGCTTCAATGTTACAGCAGAGATTACATTTTAAGAGTATGAGAGAAGAAGAAAAATCTCCATATCCAATTTCTCCACAGTATGAATAATTTTATGCCCATCTGTCATATCCTCTCTTTGTTTTCCCCTTAAGCTAAAGAGGTTTTTATAGGGAACAGTAGTCTTTTAGATTTTTCTTTTTGAATCTTTCCCCCTTCTACTATGTGCCTTTTAACCTGCAGGAATTACATATCTAGTATTGTTCCATTTGTGGATGCATTATAGTTGCACACAAAGGAATTATAACTTTGAGAATTTCGTTTTTCTAATGATTACTGATACTGATTTAATTCAGCTTTCTACCATAATCCCGCATTAGAACTCCCTCCTCACAAGTTGGTTGTTTCTCAGAATGGAAAACCACGATTTCAGGGGGGAAAAGACCAAGGAGAAGGGAAGGGAAGGATATGCTGGGATTAGGAAGAAGAAAGAATTTAGAATTCCCACAATTCTTCTCCATGTATCTGGCCTAGGGAAAATTTAGATCAGTTATTTGGTGAGCCCAAGTAAAAAAAAGATATTGCTCAACACCCTTGAAACTGGACCAGTAGATTTGCTTGTCTCTTGATCTTCATTTCTTTTCTTTTTTTTCTTTTTTAGGTTATGTGTTATTTTATAGTCCCAAAGTACTCTAGGTTTAGTGTAGGATTGTTCTGTAAATGTACTTTATTTCAAAATCCACACTTGTAACTGTTTTTAAAATCAAAATGTATGTTCCTAATTGCACTTTGATGAATTGTGTGAATGGAAAAGGAAGTGCGAACGCAGGGGATAACCAACTCCCAAATCATACTTTAGTTCATACAGTGTAAAGCAAATGGTTCTTCTATTCAGAATGCACAAAAAAAATCCAGTTCTTTGGGGGCTACCAAATCCCTTGCAGATCTAAAGTGACACGGGTTTGCTTAGCAGAACTCATCTTTCAAATTCAGGAAATTGAACGTGGGGGATCTTAATACATCATTTTGCTTTTGCCAGACTTTATCACTTTAGCATTATAATTAGGTTCCCGGCCTTATGCTATATCACTTCAAGCTCCCTGATCAGATTGTTTGCAGCTGAAAATAGTGGTCTCACCAAAGGAAAGCAGTTCAGTGAGCTGGATCTTTTGCTGTTATGAATACATCTACAAGTCTCGGTAGGACACAGATATTGTACTCTTAAAACAGATGAGAGCATGGAAGCATTAAAAGAAACTTTTCCAGTTGACCTCACAATGCATGGTGGATTGAGTTGCTGAAAGCAAGCTGACTGTCTTCTGGGAACCATGTACAACAACTCTTTTTTTTCTCTCTCTCTAGGCGGCAAAAGTTATGAATAAAAAAACCGTAAAGATAAAACTTCAGCTAAGGATCTTGATCTTTGTGCTCAGCTTGTTTAGTAGCACGTGGCAATCGGTGTCATGTTTTCCAGTACCAGGAAATTCCATTCAGTCCGTATTTGTTCATTATCCAAATAAATGTTGCTGCTGTTTCACCATGGAGAACTGAGTCTGCCTTAGGGTTAGGGTGCACAGCATGACTACTATTTTGAGACAACCCAGGAGCAAAATACAGTACACAGAGGTTTGTCTTACAAACAGTGGTTTATATACAAGACTTCTATATACATACATACACGTGGTAGGCAGATACCAGGCAATCAATCAATCTTCAACTCTACACTGAGAACTACAATGCAGATTGAACACAACGAAGAGAGAGATACATGAGGAGAGAGAGAGAGACGCCGTCTCATGGCCTCCCTTATATAGACAGCTTCTTAAAGTGGCAGTAACCCTGCTGACTCATTCTCATTTCATCATCTTGGTTTACAGCCTTACAGCATCTGATCCATTGAGGACCTGTATACTGCACGAGTCAAAAAGAGGGCTGTGAAAATATTTACAGCCCCCTCACATCCTGAACATAAAGTGTTTCAATTCCTACCCTCAAAATGCTATAGAGCACTGCACACCAGAACAACTAGACACAAGTTTTCCCCCGAACGCCATCACTCTGCTAAACAAATTCCCTCAACACTGTCAAACTATTTACTAAGTCTGCACTAT
>QLTV01003646.1:195122-220349 GCA_003457575.1 Thermophis baileyi
TAACCTTAGACTGTCTACTGTCGACCTCACCCCATTCCTAAGAGGTCTGTAAGGGGCGTGCATAAGCGCACCAGCGTGCCTACCGTCCCTGTCCTACTGTCCTATTGTCCTCATCTATCTGTATTCACTTTGATTATGTTTATGTTTATACCTATACCTGAAACTTTAACCTTAGACTGTCTACTGTCGACCTCACCCCATTCCTAAGAGGTCTGTAAGGGGCGTGCATAAGCGCACCAGCGTGCCTACCGTCCCTGTCCTACTGTCCTATTGTCCTCATCTATCTGTATTCACTTTGATTATGTTTATGTTTATACCCCTGCTATCTTGTACATGTTTGACAAATAAATAAATAAATAAATAAATAAATATTTTAAAATTTACACTGATAAATAATCAACTTTTACTTCAAAGGATTTAAAATAGTTGACATGTTCCACCTATTTCAGCATTTTATGGGTTTTAAAGGTATGGGTAAACATTATGGCAGGGTTAGGATTTCAACTACATCCTCCGCAATCTTGGTACAATGTTCTAACCACTGCAAAACAAAGAATAGGTTAGCATAATGTTATCTATGGTTATTTCACAGGCCTATCATTTGTATTTACTATTTATTTTATTTATTTATTTTATAAAATTTATATGCCGCCCAACTCCCGAAGGACTCTTACGTGAAGTAGATGGGAACATTGTATTTCATAACATTTAAGTGTGCAGTTTTCCCGGGGTGAAGGTGGGGAATTAAATTGGTCTCTGGGTGTCTACATTTCTAACTGTAGCCCTTTTAGAATGAAGAGTAGGGGCAGGCAATTCGATGCTCTTCAAAGGCATTTCACAGCTTTTCTGTTGTTTTTTTTTCTTCTTCCAGAAAACCACATTTATTAATTATTGGAAGATTTAACCGAGATGAAAGAGACCTCTCTTCTTTGATGTAACTTTATTAACATTTTATTATTTATAGGAATCACAGGCATAGTGAGAAAAGAATGAACATTCATATTGTAAAGCATAGACTTGACAAAACCCTCATCTTGCTAATAAACCAATCTCTCTCTCTCCCCCCCTCATCCCACTTCAAACGCGAACCTGTTTGTGCAGAATATACTCCTGTTACATCACATATGTATGCCTTTATAGCTGAGAGCTGTCACTATCCATTTCTCTGTTGGCAAAATAACTCCTTTCATAAGCCTTCTCTTCCAACACATACATCTCTTAAATTAAGTTGAGCTCTAATTTAGCTCCAGGGTCTAAAGTTTAATCACTTCTTTTCCTTCCGATCAGACACTCTGTGTAGAATTTTCATAATCTTTTAATGATGCCCAGTGTGTGAATGCTACTTTTCCCCAAACTTCCATGTTTCCATTACTTGAAATAACTGATGTCCAAAAACGAATCTGAAAAGATATATCAACTATATTCATATTCAATAAGTATGTGGATCTGAGGGGTCCTTGGTGCTCTCTGAGCTTCCTTGGTTTCTTGCAGACGTTTCATTACCCTAACTAGGTAACATCATCAGTGCTAGTAAGGAGTGCTGTTTGCTGTCAGTTTACATTCTGGTGTCTTGCCTGTCTGGGTGGGTGAGGGCAGCCTTAGGGATTCTTTGGTTGGGCTGTTCATGGATGGCTCTTCAGCAGTTTCCCAATTGCAACTATGCAAAAGAGACAATCAACCAACCCCAAAGAGAAAAAGCCGCCAGCACCTCTCCACCAGTAATCAACACGCAGATCATGATGGATTAACTCCAAGGTCAACTTCAGACCAGCAATCAAGTAAGCTGTTCTGACCCAGCTCCCCAAACATGACAAACCCTCTGTAGTTGAAGCAATGATTCCTTTATTAGGAGCGCCAGCAGCCCCGGCAAAAAGTTTCTCTCTTACAGCAGGCTAACAAGTCTGTCCGGCAGGGAGATGAATAGTTGTCTGCCACATCTATTCATCTCCGCCCCCTGCCTTTTATCCCCAGAGCTAGGGTGGGGCTTCGCTAGCAGCGGTGGCTCTTCCATCCCAAGGATCGGCCCACAGATTTCCACTGCTCTCCGCTCCTCTGCCTTCTGTGCATCCCCGTGTCAGGCACTGGACCCAGCTGTTCCTCCTTTTCCTCATCAGCCACCTCCAGACCTGGGGGCTGTTGACTCTCCATCTGAGGGCTGACGGACGGCCCAGGCTCCACCTCTGTCTCTCTCTCTCTGACAGCTCCATTCTTTCTTCCCCCTCAGAGCTCTCAGGTTGCCTTGATGCTGACCCTGACTCCCACACCTCCTCCTCATCTGATTTGTCTGTTGGAGGGGCCGGCGGCCGACAGGCCACAACATAAGCAATATCCCAATTGGGAAACTGTAGAAGAGCCATTACTGAGCAGCCCAACCAAAGAACCCCTAAGACTGCCCCCACCCACCCAGACAGGCAAGCCACCAGAATATAAACCGACAGCAAACAGCTCCTTACTAGCACTGATGATGTTACCTAGGGTAATGAAACGTCTGCAAGAAAACAAGCACCAAGGACCTCTCATTTCAACCCTGAGCTATAGGGTTCCCCTTCATTATGTGGGTCTTTTAAGGCAGATACCTACATAAAATTATCCATCTCTCAACCCTTCCTGGTTTGTCATACCTGTGATAACCTCTTTTAGATGACAAAGGATCTAACTGGACACTTGGTTGATTTTATATCAAGAGCTGCTGTAGATGTGAATTTAGATTATCTGGCTTTGATTCCCTAATACAGCGGTTCTCAACCTGTGGGTCGCGACCCCTTTGGGGGTCGAATGACCCTTTCACAGGGGTCGCCTAAGACCATCGGAAAACACATATTTCCGATGGTCTTAGGAACCGAGACACCGCTCCTCTATCCATCCACATACCCGGGGACGGTGTGACGCACAGGCGGCCCTCGAATGCGCAGGTGCCAATGGAAGGGCCATGCGTGCTAGCCCGCAATCTTGGTGCCACGCCCCCTTTGTCACCTCATCGCTTCTCGCCTGGCAACGTGCACGTGTGGGGAGGGGGCGGGGAAGGTGTCATGGTGGTGGGGCAGGGGTCGCGGCATTAGGAAGGTTGAGAACCACTGTCCTAATACTTTTTATTGACATGGAAGTGAGGTCATGGTAGATTGAACTGCAGTCTCCATCCCAGTATATATTCTGATCACAAATTCTTACAATCAGATCTTCAGAGAAAGCTAAATGAATATGGAAGCCTCTACTTCCATATACGATATCTCCTTCATGTAGAGGCCTTCTGGAGACCCAGCTGGCCAAGAAATTTGGCTAGTGGGGTCCAGGAGAAGAGCCTTCTCTATCCCTGCCCTCTGGAATATCTTGCCACTGGAGAGGAGATCTGGCCTCCACTCTTCTGGCCTTCCTGAAGGGCCTTAAAACTTGGCCAGATGGCTTGATGTCCCAATGGGGGCATGCTATACTAGAAGTGGTTGGTTGACTGAGAGACAAGATCTCAAGATCCCGTCTCCTGTACCGTGCACTTCATTTTTAACTTTATTTAACTAACTTAATGCTAACATAAAAAGAACGGTTGCAAGAATTGGATATGCTTAGTTTAATGAAAAGAAGTAGAGGTGGTAGACTTTAGGAGAAACCCACCCATACTTCCACCTCTTACAATACTAGACAACACAGTATCAACAGTAGAGACCTTCAAATTTCTAGGTTCTACCATATCGCAAGATCTAAAATGGACACCTAACATCAAAAACGTCATCAAAAAAGCACAACAAAGAATGTTCTTTCTGCGCCAACTCAGAAAGCTCAAACTGCCCAAGGAGCTGCTGATACAGTTCTACAGAGGAATTATTGAGTCTGTCATCTGCACCTCTATAACTGTCTGGTTTGGTTCTGCAACCCAACAAGACAGACCCAGACTCCAGAGGATACTTAGAACTGAAGAACAAACACTTGCTACCAACCTGCCTTCCATTGAGGACCTGTATACTGCATGAGTCAAAAAGAGGGCTGGGAACTATTTACTAAGTCTGCACTACTATTAATCTTCTCATCATTCCCATCATCCATCTCTTCCCACAAATGACTGTATGACTGTAACTTTGTTGCTTGTATCCTTACAATTTATATTGACTGGTTCCTACTATGATTTGATTGCTTATTTGTACCCGGACTATCATTAAGTGTTGTACCTTATGATTCTTGATGAAATTATCTTTTCTTTTATGTACACTGAAAGCATATGCACCAAGACAAATTCCTTGTGTGTCCAATCACACTTGGCCAATAAAAAATTCTATTCTATTCTATTCTATATGCAGTGTTGCAATATTTGAGGGGCTGCCACAAAGAGGGGGTCAACTTATTTTCCAAAGCAAATAGGCTTTTAAGAAGAGATTGGACAGCCATAGGGTTTCCTGCCTGAGCAGAAGGTTGGACTAGAAGACCTCCAATGTCCCTTCCAACTCTGTTATTCTGTTAATTGTTGTTAATGTTAATGCTTTTAATATTTTAATATTTATACCATTATAAACTGCCCAGAGTCACTTTGGATAGTGAAATAGGCAGCATATTAATTAATTAATTTAATTAATTAATTAAAACCCTATTTATTTACTTATGTAATTAATTAATTAATTAATTAATTACATATGTAAATAAATAGGGTTTTTGAGAAAAATCTGAGCATGTGTCTTAATGAATTACCCTTAGTCCTCTTTTGTGGATACACAAGTGACTGGGGGCCTAACATTGTTTCTTACTGTATTCTTCTAATCTATACATTAATCAATCACAACCCTTTAGGGGAGCATTTGGGGACAACAGAAGATCATACTCTGCCGCACAGAAGTTCATTGGGTTTCACTGCCATTATTTGCTTCTAATTTTTCTAGCTGTTTTCATTCTTTTTTATATTATTCCCTAGGAGTTTGTTGTAAGCCCACAAAGTCTTTGAGTTTGGAATTGGAATGGAATGTTAGTCTGGAAATGCAAGAGGGAGGGGCTTTTCCCAGGGGGCAAAGAGACAGCAGAGCTTGGAAAGTTTAGGTGGCAAGAAGAGGGTTGAAACAGCTTCTCCCTAGCAGTTCCCAGTGTATCTATAGCTATGCAAATAGTTGCTTTACTCCAGCAGGATTCTATCTATAGGTTAAGAACAATAAAGAATTACTCAGAAGTAAATCCATGTGTCATTCTTGGTTCTTTACACCTGACAGGACTGGCCTATAAATCAGAATAGAGAAAATCAATAAATAGGAATTAACTTATCTTGCCATGTTTGCTCTTGGGTATATCATCCGAATCAGTTATTAAATGCAAAGTACAAATAAGATGGCTTGCCCACAGGATTAAAATAACAGCGCAGAAAAAGCATTCCAATATTTCTCTTTATACAGCTGTGGATAAACTTCCATGTCTAGGGTGGGACTAGAACTCACAATCTCCTGATGATTGGCCAGCACCTTAACTACCCCAAGACGTTGAGGAGCGAAGGGCTATTTCTAACAGGGCCATGTCTGGTTTCAAAATAAGGAGGGGCTGAACTATACTCTCAAGTTCTACCCCAATATGAAATAGAGACATCCATGTGGGGAAGGGGGGGTATCCAAAAATAAAGCGATGGTCCTGAGTGGGACCATCACCACAAGGGACGCAGTGGCTCAGTGGCTAAGACGCTGAGCTTGTCGATCACCATAGGGTTTCCTGCCTGAGCAGAAGGTTGGACTAGAAGACCTCCAATGTCCCTTCCAACTCTGTTATTCTGTTAATTGTTGTTAATGTTAATGCTTTTAATATTTTAATATTTATACCATTATAAACTGCCCAGAGTCACTTTGGATAGTGAAATAGGCAGCATATTAATTAATTAATTTAATTAATTAATTAAAACCCTATTTATTTACTTATGTAATTAATTAATTAATTAATTAATTACATATGTAAATAAATAGGGTTTTTGAGAAAAATCTGAGCATGTGTCTTAATGAATTACCCTTAGTCCTCTTTTGTGGATACACAAGTGACTGGGGGCCTAACATTGTTTCTTACTGTATTCTTCTAATCTATACATTAATCAATCACAACCCTTTAGGGGAGCATTTGGGGACAACAGAAGATCATACTCTGCCGCACAGAAGTTCATTGGGTTTCACTGCCATTATTTGCTTCTAATTTTTCTAGCTGTTTTCATTCTTTTTTATATTATTCCCTAGGAGTTTGTTGTAAGCCCACAAAGTCTTTGAGTTTGGAATTGGAATGGAATGTTAGTCTGGAAATGCAAGAGGGAGGGGCTTTTCCCAGGGGGCAAAGAGACAGCAGAGCTTGGAAAGTTTAGGTGGCAAGAAGAGGGTTGAAACAGCTTCTCCCTAGCAGTTCCCAGTGTATCTATAGCTATGCAAATAGTTGCTTTACTCCAGCAGGATTCTATCTATAGGTTAAGAACAATAAAGAATTACTCAGAAGTAAATCCATGTGTCATTCTTGGTTCTTTACACCTGACAGGACTGGCCTATAAATCAGAATAGAGAAAATCAATAAATAGGAATTAACTTATCTTGCCATGTTTGCTCTTGGGTATATCATCCGAATCAGTTATTAAATGCAAAGTACAAATAAGATGGCTTGCCCACAGGATTAAAATAACAGCGCAGAAAAAGCATTCCAATATTACTCTTTATACAGCTGTGGATAAACTTCCATGTCTAGGGTGGGACTAGAACTCACAATCTCCTGATGATTGGCCAGCACCTTAACTACCCCAAGACGTTGAGGAGCGAAGGGCTATTTCTAACAGGGCCATGTCTGGTTTCAAAATAAGGAGGGGCTGAACTATACTCTCAAGTTCTACCCCAATATGAAATAGAGACATCCATGTGGGGAAGGGGGGGTATCCAAAAATAAAGCGATGGTCCTGAGTGGGACCATCACCACAAGGGACGCAGTGGCTCAGTGGCTAAGACGCTGAGCTTGTCGATCAGAAAGGTCAGCCGTTCGGCGGTTCGAATCCCTAGCGCCGCGTAACAGAGTGAGCTCCCGTTACTTGTCCCAGCTTCTGCCAACCTAGCAGTTCGAAATCATGTAAAAATGTAAGAAGAAAAAATAGGGACCACCTTTGGTGGGAAGGTAACAGCATTCCGTGCGCCTTGGGCGTTTAGTCATGCCGGCCACATGACCACAGAGACGTCTTCAGACAGCGCTGGCTCTTCGGCTTTGAAACGGAGATGAGCACTGCCCCCTAGAATCGGGAACGACTAGCACATATGTGCGAGGGAAACCTTTACCTTTACCTTTTACCTGAGTGGCCCTGCCCCTTTTGTTTTACTTGTGTTGTATGAAAAAGTGATAGGACTTTAATGATGCAGCCACAAACACTATATTGACTTTTTTGACCTCCTACCAGAGTAAATACTCTAATCCTTTCTCTGGGCCCCGAGACCTTTTCTGTCATCATGAAGTTCCTTGGAAGATTCCTCTGCTCAGCATTCGAGATGCCCAACTGCTTTCCCCATAAAATCTTAATCTCCCGTTCTTCAAACAAATCAAATATAAATGAAAACAAGAAACAGATACTCCAATAAGAAGTAACACTTCCCTTTGCGAACACCCAATGGAGTAATCAACAATGGGGGGAGGGAGAGAACTTAAAATCAATTAATAATGCCAGATTAGTATTACAAGGGAGAGAAATCCAATCTTTTATTTAACTTAAATTCCTTTTATGCTGCAGATGTCCCTCCAATATTAATAGTGTTTAAACATAAATCCCATGTAGCAAACATAATTGTGCACGCCGCATGCAAACGATTCGAACTGCTTTGACTAGCAGCTCTGAAACAGCCTTAAGCCGTGGCATTGCTAATCCTAATGCCTGATGCCACAATGCGAGTTTTATTACTGTGCATAAAATGAAAAGAGGAAGGGGGGGGGCGAATCTTCCTGGCAGGATTACAAGTTGTAGCAACCCCCTCTGTGGAAGGAGGCAGGGTAGAGATGTGTTTATATTGCTGAAAGAGCATTCAGAAATGAGAGAATCCTGACATTGGGGTTGTCAATTTGGAAGAGCCTGTTTGGCCTACATGCTGGCCAATCACCAGGAGACTGTGAGTTCTGGTCCCGCCCTACACATGAAAGTCGACTGGGTAACTTTGGACCAGTCACTCTCTCTGAGCCCAACCCACCTCGCAGGATTGTTGTTGTGGGGAAAATAGGAGGAGGGAGAAGTATTATGTGTTGGCTGCCTTGAGTTATTAATAAAATAATGAAGGTGGAATAAAGAAATCTAATAAAATAAATAAATAAATAATATGGCTGGAGTGATCTTGGTATCCACTTCCAGTACACAAGGATGTCTCAAGCTTTGAGTTTCTTAGCATATACTGTACTAAATTTACTAAATGTATTACTACAAATTTTTTATATATTGGGGAGAGTTAAAAAGTAGGGAATTGTCAGAAGCAGCTAATGAAATGGGGGTTTTATTGCTGAAAGAGGTTCCCCCCCCTTATGATTAGGAGCGCCCAATATAACAGCCAACAGCTTTCCATCCTCATATGGACAGCAATCTTCTCTATTTCCCAAAGGAATTAACAGTTGCTCTCACACTCAGAACACTTTCTGAGCAATCACCAAGACAGCTGGCAGACTTTTCAAACTTTGGCAGAGAGAAAGAAGTGTGCTGGGTAACCGTTAACGTTTAAATCATTCCCTTCGAAATACATGTTTACTTTAAGTGCTGAAAGGACATTTGCCAGAATAATCATTTGTTCAGGAAGATGGAGAACATTTTGTCTCCTGAATTCAGAATGCAGAGGTGTGTAATAGTGTTCCTTCTTCGCTTAGGACAGCAGCAGCAGCAAAAATGACAGCCATGCTCTTCTATCATTCTGGTGGCTAGGAGTATTTTAAGATAGCGGTCCCCAACCTTTCCGGCTTGGTGGACTGGCCAGGGGAGGGAGAGGGGATGGTTCTATGTGAGCAGCAGGTGCCAGCGCAAGTGCCCACCGCTTGCGCAAATGGAGCTGTGCACACGAGTGCGAGCGCCCACCGCTTGCGCAAATAGAGCTGCCCGCGTACACACGCTCACCTGCCACTTGCATGGCCTGGTTCTGAATGGGTCGCGGACTGGTAGTGGGCTGCGGCCCAGGGTTGGGGGCGTGTGAGGAAGCGAACCGGCAGCGAGGTAAGTCAGAACCCACCCCTGCCGCACATGCGTGTGTGCCCCCGCACATAGCCCCACGCACACACACACCGCATGCATGTCCCACTCCCATGCACGCACCCTGCCCCCCACGAATGTGTGGCAGAGACCCAAAGACCAGCTGGCCGGTGGGAGGCGCATGCGCATGTGCGGCGGAGCTGAACTGAGGTGACGGTTCGCATGCCCACAGAGAGGGCGCTGCATGCCACCTCTGGCATGCATGCCATAGGTGTTGTGGTCTGCCAGCGGTCTGCGGAGCTGGCAGCAGAGTCAGACAGCGAGGAGGCTGGGGGAGGAACATGGGCCAGGCCTGGAGTCTGGAGAGGGCTTGGTGCCAGTGGCAGGGATCCAGCCCGGGCTATATGGGAGGTCTGTGCTGACTCCAGAGCCTCCAGAGGCTGATATGAGCGAGGCAGAGGAATAGGGGGAGCCTGTTCCCAATGCACATATGCGCAGAGCTACCAGAAGGCAAGAACAGTTACAGAGGAGAAGGACTACTCGGGAGTAAGGCTGGAGATAATTGGCCCCTCCCATAGGCTATAAAAGTGGAGCAAACGGATGTGCTCATTGCAGGAAGCAACTTTGTTCAGTTCTCAGCATTTCGGTTCTGACTCCGTGTTTCTGTTTGGCCTTGCAAAGTTCCTTGCCAATTAGATCTTTGGCAGCATGTCAAGAAAGATAAAGGTTTGTGCTTACCTGCCTTCTTCCGAAAGACTTTTGACGGACTTGTTATCATTGTTTGGGACTTATTACGGCTGGGAATGAACTTAATTCACAGCCGTTAAAAATAAAAAGAGGTTTTTGGGACTCCGTTTGTGCTGTATTATTTTATCAGGAAGCCTAGGTCAGAACAATAGGTTCGCCATCACGGCTCTAGCTCTATAGAGTCATTTGCATTTAGGATTCTTTACGGAAAACACATTTTCTTGCTTCAGTGGGAAGATATGATTCAAAGGGGACTCTGTTGAATTTCCTCATCAAAGCAGAACCACTAAGAGAAGGGGTGTACCTCTTTTATTTATTGGATCAAAAGAGCCATGTCTCTCCACTTTGTCCTCCTCTCTGCTAATAGGTAGAGATTATTTGCTAGGAAATGGCTGTTCATAGTGTCTCTCTGTTCTCATCCCTGCTTGACACTTTAAGAAATCAGCCCCATTGTCTGGAACACTTTGCTTCAAGCAATGAGTCAAATAATGCTGTTGGCAATGGCCAGAGCCAAGCACCAGCAAGAATTATGCCTGCTTTGCATATCCACGTGTTTACACATATTTGATATTTTTGAGCACTTCGGTGTCTTGTATAATGTCTTTCTGGGAAATCTATAACTGGGAACAAACTGTTCCTGCTGATTATGTGCTAACTGCCTGCTTTTATTGCTGCTGACTTTTGTGTCCATTTTACTTCTCTATGTTAATTGAATTGATAGAAGTTCCCTTTGTAGAAAAGTAAGGGAAGAAGGGAAACTCTGCACAAGCATCTTTCCAAGATCCAAGTTACCACCTTACTCAAGCAGTCCATGAGGGTAAACTAGATTATGTGAAATTGTGAAGTAGCACTGTGATAAATCAGATGCTTAAAGCATCAACGCATACTTCTTGTAGTACCCATACCTTTTTGTGTGTGTGTCTTTTAATGACCCCATAATCCCTTACATCGGGGCAACTGAATGGAGCTGAGTGTTTACTGTCCAGATGCCCTTCCTATCACCAATGCAGAGTTCACAGCAGATAATTACTCATTGTGCCCAGAGAGAAAAATATCTGCCGCTACCTAACATTGAACTCACAGCCTCTTGATTGTGAGGTGAGAGCTCCACCTCTAGGCCACTGCACCACTCTTATTCATTTATTTATATCCTGCCTTTAAAACATCTCCTCAAAATATTACATTATCAGCTTGCTTACATTTGATCAAACTAAGATCATTTCATGTGCTAAGCCTAAACTTGACTTACTAAGGTGACAGATGAACCTCACTTTGCTCAACTTCAGGAATCTAGACCAAAAGTCTAAAACAGGGATAGGTAGACTTTCTGTTGAGGGCCACTTTCTCTTGAGGGATATCCACATAGGGGCATAGAATGGATGTGACACAAGTTAATAGCAGATGGCACCAGAGCAAAACTGACATCTCTGTAAATATCAGCCTAATTTCCTTACCACAGATATCAGATTTGAGTATAGCAGAAGTGTTTATAGTCCAGCAGTGGGCAAAGAAAGATCATAATTTATCAGGAAGTGATTGATAGTTTTCACCTTTTAGCATCGACATTCAATGTTAAGCAATCCAACAATCATGAAATACTCTGTAGATTAACACTTTGTAGAGCAGCCATGAAAACCTTGGAAAACGGATCTATGGAGATTCTCAGTCATCCAGCTCATGGTTGTCTCAAATGTGTTTTTCCCCCCCCTCAAAAGGTAACTGGACTATATTTTTTCCTTGAGGAAGAAGATGTTTCACTTCTCATTCAAGAAGCTTCATCAGTTCTGTCCTCTTTTGGACTTCAATTCTGTCTTTTTCCTCAAGGAAAAAACCATTTCTTCCTCAAGGAAAAAACATAGTCCAGTAGGCTTGGAAAAGATTGTTTATAACAATGTGTTATAATGTGTTGATAACAGCAGGGTTGTACAAGCAATGGTTTTCCCTGTGACACTGTGACTGCTTGAGCAGGGGATTGGACTAGAAGATCTCTAAGGACCCTTCCAATTATGTTATTCACTATTCTCTACTCTATGGATTTTTGAAGAAACAAAATAGAAAATGTATTGACACTTTTGAAATTTGGTGTTGAAGAAGACTTCTGAAAATACCATAGATAGACAAGAAAAAAAGCAAAATAATCAGAGTTCTCAATCAAGGCACATATAATCAGGCTCAAATTATCATACTTTGGACACATTATGTGAAAACCTAGTCCTCACTGTTGTGAAAGGAGGAAGGAAAGAAAAGAAGAACGTGGCCACCAGGAAGATAAATGGATTTGATTACAATGACAATGGGTGCACTGTTGGAAGACCTGAAAAGTATTTTGGGAACAGATCATCCTGAAGAGGTTTTGCCTATATAATTGCTGAGTCAATATTGACTCGATGCCACGTAATCAATCAATCAATCAATCACCAGGGGAAGTCATACTACCTAGATTAATAGTTCAAGAAATGCAAATGAGGTAAATTTCCACTAAAAGGCAAGCTAAACTATTCTCTTCCTTTATCCTTAATTTGGTGTTCATTACATCAAAGTGCACACTTCTGAGTTTATGGGAATAGCTTCAAAGTAATTTAGGGTAGCTTCTTAAGGCTCAGAATTTGAGCGATCTCAGTTTGAGACCTGAGAGCTGCGTTATAGAATGAGCTCCTGTTCCTTACCTCAGCTCCTACCCACCTAGCAGTTTGAAAGCATGCAAATGTAAGTATATCAATAGGTACCACTTGAGTGGGAAGATAACAGTGTTCCATGTGCCTTTGGCATAAAGCCAGGCTGGTCATATGACCACAGAAAATGTCTTCAGACAACGCTGGCTCTTCAGCCAAGAAAGGGAGATGAGGACTGCACCCTAGAGTCAGACACAATTTGACAGCGAAACCTTTACCTTTACCTACTACCACCAATACAGTGTTCTGATGAATAGCCACATTCCCGTACAGCCAATTCACGTCACATGATTTCAAAGTGCCTTTTTGAATGAACTTTGAGAAGGTTTAGAATTGACTGATGGCTTTTAAGTGGCTCCTTTTCACTGCCAAACCACTATCTTTTTTGTGATTATTTCAGGAGCATAATATAAATAAATAAAGTCCTCCATGCAGTATGCCAGCCCTCCACCTTCAAACAGTTCCTTTGCTGCTTTTCCTCAAAAGCTATTAAGATAAAAGCAAGGGTTCCCCCCCCGAACATCCTTTTATGCAGCTGTATTTTATCATCTATTGTGGGCATGGTCACATAGATTTTGAATCTGTCCAAGAGTTGCTCTGATGACCCTCAAATGTCAAACAGATAGAAGGGGCTGAATTCCAAATTGATTACTTCATAGATCCTCACAATAGCTAGCTACATGCTTGCTTTTCACACACACACACACACACACACACACACACACACACACACACACACACACACACAGAGAGAGAGAGAGAGAGAGAGAGAGACTTATGTCTGCTATAAAGCATAGAAGAATAAAAAGAGGGCAAATGTTGAACTTTCAGAGGTAGCAAAGAGCAGGCATTTGGCATAAAATAGAATGAAAATAAAAATGATCCAAGTCACTAGAAGAGAAATACAAATGGGGGAGTAGGTTCCAGAATATGCCTTGAGGTTTTCATTTTCTCCTTTGTATGGGACATAACTGAGAACCAACATGATATAGTGGTTTCAGTTTTGGACTAGAATTAGAGAGATCTGTATTCAAATTCCTACTTGAAACATCCAAATCCTATACTGGAGTAGGATTCCTATAAATAATGAAATGTTAATAAAGTCACATCAGAAGGCCACTCTTTCTAATAGTGTTGCTGCTTTGAGGTTAGAATACCCTTGTATACACTGCTTTGAGCTTCCAGAAAAGTGTAATAAGTAAAAAAAAAAGCATAAATACAGTGGCATGTAAAAATTTGGGTACCCCTGGAAAAATTATAGGCTTCCATGGATTCTTAAATGCCCAAAAGCTGACACAATCTTTACATATTATGAATTTAAACATGACTACTTTCTGCAAAATCCCAGTTATTTTTTATCATTTATGCACAGTTGTTTATAGATGCAAAATAAGACAATAATCATTATGGCAGGTGCAAAAAAAATTGGACAACTTTTCAGATAATTCAGTGCTCTTCGCTCTTTTTTTAACAGTAAAGTCAATAAGACACAAAAAAGTGATTGACCTGTTAGGCCTATGATTAGGTGGGAATCATAATTACAAAATATAAGATATACAAAACCTCCGAACTTTCTAACTTTCATATTGTAACTGTTGTAATTCTGTTTACTTTCAGCACCACAGGATGTTTCACATAACTATCTGAGCATTTGAAAATAAAGGCGATTTCCTTGTATCAAGTGGAGAAAACTATTTTGAGAATCTCTAAATAGTTCCAGCTAGCAATTTAGCTGTGAGAAACACAATTAACCAATGAGATGGAACTATTGAAATCGGGGGGGGGGGGGGGGGGGCTCTTGGAAAAAGAAACACCATCCATCTCTGATAAAACAGCTTCCAAACAAGTCAGATCTGGATTACTATGACTATCCTGTTCAAATGTATAGCTAATAGAGGTAGTCCTTGACTTACAACTACAAATGAGTCCAAATGTTTTGTTGCTAAGTGAGACATTTGTTAAGTGAGCTTTGCCCCATTTTATAATCTTTCTTGCCACAGTTGTTAAGTGAATCACTGCAGTTGTTAAGTTAGTAACATAGTTGTTAAGTGAATCTGGCTTCCTCATTGACTTAGCTTGTTAGATTGCAAAAGGTGAACACATAACCACGGGCCACTGCAACTGTCATAAATATGAGTCAGTTGCCAAGCATCTGAATTTTGGTCCCAAGACCATGGGGATGCCAGAACAGTCGTAAGCGTGAAAAACAGCCATTAGTCACTTTTTACAGTGATGTTGTATCTTTTAACAGTCACTAAATGAACTGTTATAAGTCAAGGGCTATCTGTACTGAGCAATTATATTTCTGTGGGTCCACAATATGGGGTTGCTTATCCAACAATGATCTGCTTGGAAGGATTGTCAGAGAGAAAACTTTTCTCTGACCTCTACAAAAATGTCATCTAAAGCATTGATTCTTGACATCAGCAACTTTAAGACGGGTGGACTTTAACTCCCAGAATCCCCCACCCAATATCAATACAGTACTGGGAATTGAAGTCCACCCATCCTAAAGTCACTGACACTGGAAAATAATTATTTGAAGTATCCAAAAGAAAACCATGATAAGCTTGAAATGCTCTTGAACAAAGTACTTTGGCACTGATGAACAAAAACAAAAATTCTTTGGCCATAAAAAACCCAAGATGTCTTAGGACAGAGGTCTTCAAACTTGGCAACTTTAAGACTTGTGGACTTCAACTCCCAGAATTGCTGGGAGTTGAATTGCATAGCTGGAGTGTTAAAGTTGCCAAGTTTGGGGACCCCTGTCTTAGGAGAAACAATAGTGAAGCGTCTGAAGAAAAAAAAAACAGCTTGCTATAGATAAAGTACAGCAGTGGTTCCCAATCTTTTGGGCATCAGGGACCGATTCCACAGAAATCAATTTTCCACAGACTGGGGGAGGTGTGGTTTCGTGCATTGCCTAGCTCTCGCACATGCACAGATGAAGCTTAGCTCACTTGTGCGGCCCAGTTCCTAACAGGACTAGTACTAGTCTGCAGCCCAGGGGTTGGGGATCCTGAAGTACAGGGATTGCTCCATTAATATTTTGGAATCTATGGAAACCAGTGGTGCAGACGTTACTGTACAGGTGTTAGGAGGAATGGATTCAGTTAAATATCAACATATCCTAGAAGCTCACATCCCTCCATCAATGGAAAAAATTGAAGATGAAAAGACATTGAATATTATAGCAAGGCATCAGTCCAAACCAAAGCTCAAAATCAAATAGTTAAGGTAAAGAAAGGTAAAGCCTATGGAATTGCCTTCACAATCATTAGACTGAATAGTATTGAAAATGCTCAAGATCTGACAAGATTTGTCACCAGGCCTAGGGAACTGGTAAGATCTTGAAGTGGCTCTGTTGCTGATAAAATCTCATGTGTGCATGTTTTTAATATTATTATTATTATTATTATTATTTATTAAATTTGTATGCCGCCCAACTCCCAAGGGACTCTGGGCAGCTCACAACAATATAAAAAACCATTAAAAGAAAACATAATAAAAACATTTAAAAACAGTTAAAAAACTCATACACACAATATGACTGTGTTTGACATGTTTATTGTTTTTATATTATTTTAACAGGCAAAGTGGCACAGTGGTTAGAATGCAGTATTGTAGGCTGACTCTGCTCACTGCCAGCAGTTTGATCCTGACTGGCTCAAGGTTGACTCAGCCTTCCATCTTTCCAAAGTCAGTAAGTGAGGATACAGAGTGTTGGGGCAATATGCCGACTCTGTAAACCGCTTAGAGAGGGCTGTAAAGCACTATGAAGCGGTATATAAGACTTATATAAGTGCCATTAGACTAAGTGCAATTGCTATTGCTAACAGAACACCCAGAGTAACTTCTTGTGAGTTGGGAGGTTAAATAAACAAACAAACAAACAAACAAACAAACAAACAAACAAACAAACAAATAAATAAATTCTGTAGTAGAAGAGTTCTGCAAAAAATAGTGGGAAAAATCTAAAACCAAGAGTAGAAAGGCTCATTGAAAATGTCTGTTGTTTCTGTCAAAGGACTATTGAAATTATTGATTGAAAGGGTATGCGTCCATGCGACTGCATTATCATATTCACTGTCTTTTTATTTTGAGTCTGTCAATAACTGCACAAAAAAAGAAGCATTCACATTTGCAAAAAGATATCATTTTAACTTTCTGTCACACAGAAGTTGTGTTAGTTGTTGTTGACTTAGGGATTTAATCAGGGGTGAAATCCAGCAGGTTCTGACAGGTTTTGAAGAACCGGTAGCGGAAATTTTGAGTAGTTCGGAGAACCGGCAAATACCACCTCTGGCTGGCCCCAGAGTGGGGTGGGAATGGAGATTTTGCAATATCCTTCCCCCAGGAGTGGGGAGGGAATGGGGATTTTGCAGTATCCTTCCCCTGCCACGCCCACCAAGCCACACTAAGCCCACCAAGCCACGCCCACAGAACCGGTAGTAAAAAAAATGGATTTCACCACTGAGTCCACTCCTTCGTGACAACTCTTCAGATATTTGAAGATTGCTACTATTTCTTCCCTCAGTTTTCTTTTCTATGGGTTATACACACAAGAGATCTTTCAACTGTTCTTCATAGGGCTTGTTTCCTAGACCTCTTATTTTATTAGTAACTCTCATCTGGATTTGCTAGAATTTGTCACTGTTGTTTTTAAATGCTGAACATAGCAGTCAGCATGGGGCCTGGCTAGGACAGAATAGGGTGGAAAAATTTCTCATCATCTGAACTTCAGTTTCTTTCTTTCTTTTTTTAATGTTCCCACTGTAAGTCATTAGCATGTTTTATCTTTATCTCCTTTTCCCTCCATCTTTGTAGAAAATGACCATGCAATACTTTTTCTTGCCAGCATTCTATTCTTATTTTTAATTATATCATTTGGCTATTCATATTCACCAAGCCACACCACGCCCACCAAGCCACGCCCACAGAACCGGTGGTAAAAAAATTTGGATTTCCCCACTGGATTTAATGAAACATAAAATTGGATCAGGGGTGCCAGATCTTTGCATGTATGTTCAAATACATTTAGATGCCTAAGCTAACAACTCAAGATATATTTTTAAAAAATGTGATATATATATATATGTTTAAATATGTTATGCCTCATTCTTTTGTTCAAGCACAATTCTTGATATTAAAAGATTATAACGAACTGCAACACAAATACAGCAACACTCTGATCCACATGAACAGCTACTTCTGCCCATCTACATGTAGTATAACCAAACCAGGTAGAGATCCCCTCCCCCCTGTTTTATTACCGGTACATAAGAATCATAATTGGCTTGTTCAAGATATAAACTTACTGTTAACAGTAATTTTTTTGTTACTCATACTTACAATATTTATTTGTCCCTCTATTAGCAATATCCAATTAAGTGTTGTACCTNTAAAATAGTACTTCTTGTTATTTTTTATTCTGTATTTAAAACTTTAGTAAGGTGGTGAGATCTTCTCCTCCTACGATGCTGCTGGATACTGTCCACCTGCCAGGGTGGTGCTGAGCTGAACACAAACCAAATTGATGTCAGGCCCAGATGACAAGCCAGTCGGTCAGGATTTTGTTGTTGTTGTTGTTGTTGTTGTTGTTGTTGTTGTTGTTGTAACCAATGAATCTACAGCCATCTCCATCAAAATGTAGACATGACTTTGCATGTTTCATCCTGCAAGATGGTGTTTGAGGGTCCAGAAAAGCAGACCCTATCTGCTACGAAGGATAACGCTACGAAGATAGTGATTTAAAACTTTATGTATAAAAAAAGAAGTAAAACCATTTAAAAATTGAGAACAATCATAACAAAAAGGGGTGAGCCCAGTGGTAGTCCTTCCATTGGCAGAAGGTATAAAACACAGAAAGATGAAGGTTTTGCTGTTTTATAATGTTGTACGCTGCCCTGAGTCACTCGACATTGAGATGGGCGGCATATAAATTTATTAAATATATAAATAAGTTCCATGTTCCCCATTCTCCTTTCCAATGAATGTAACCATATCTGCATTTTTGTTTTAGCTAAAATGCAAATTTTGATATACCCTCTCTTTAATATGATCATACTTATTATTGGGGTGTGTGTGTGTGTGTGTGTGTGTGTGTGTGTGTGTCAGAAAGGTCCATTACACAGTTTGGGAAGGGGGAAAAGTAACCCTTTCCAACTCTATGGTTCTAACAGTGGTGGGATTCAAACTTTTTTTAATACTGGTTCTGTGGGCATGGCTTGGTGGGCGTGGTGTGGCTTGGTGGGTGTAGCAGGGGAAGGATACTGTAAAATCTCCATTCCCACCCCACTCCAAGGGAAGGATACTGCAAAATCTTCATTCCCTCCCCACTCCAGGGGAAGGATACTGTAAAATCTCCATTCCCACCCCACTCCAGGGGAAGGATACTGTAAAATCTCCATTCCCACCCCACTCCAGGGGAAGGATTCTGCAAAATCTCCATTCCCTCCCCACTCCAGGGGAAGGTTACTGCAAAATCCCCATTTCCTCCCGATCAGCTGGGACTCGGGAGGCAGAGAATAGATGGGGGCGGGGCCAGTCAGAGGTGGTATTTACTGGTTCTCTGAACTACTCAAAATTTCCGCTACCGGTTCTCCAGAACTGGTCAGAACCTGCTGAATACCACCTCTGGGTTCTAAGTAAAATATTCTAGGGACTTGTACTAGCCTTAGTCTAGTGTCCAAGATAGATCGGACTTTTAGCCCATTAGCAAAAACAAACAAAACAAAACAATTCAAATAAAAAGAAACATTTAAACAAGGAGGCAAATCAGCCATTGAGAGCATTACTGTCTTCTCTGGATTGATGTGCCAATATGCTATGCTAACGTGGCTGTTTCCAGCTATTAGCCCATCTCAAATGCTATAATCTACATGTTTATTCTCTGCAGAAAATATGTGATTTCACCAAATTCCAGTAATTACAAGTGCTTCATCCCTTTCTTTAGCAAGCCCACAATATAAATATGTTTAATTAGTTAACACCCTGAGCCAATTAGAGTATCTGAAGAAAGCAAAGCTGGGATGGTTGGTCCTAATTATTTTAATATTCTGGAGAGCCACTTTAACATAACAGGATAATTACTCATGGATAAAGGTTCATAAGAGCAGCAACCCTTTCCTTTATATTTCTACAGCACCTGTCTCACTCTTGTTAATTTCCAAATACATTCTCATTTACAGATTAAAAATGGTAATTTCAACAAAATCATCAAAACACCGTGTAGTAGCATGGAATTAATAACAACGTGTAATCTTGAAACTAGAGAAAGAAAGAGAATTTCCTGCTTATATAACAGGAAATTAAATTCTAAAGCAAAAAGGAGGGGGGATTCTTCTTTTTTGTCTTTTAAAAATGTTTTTGAATCCTTGTAATTTATCAGCAAAGGCATTGAAAAGCATTTTAGCCTATCCATTGTCTCTTCTTCTCCTTCTCCTTCTCCTTCTCCTTCTCCTTCTCCTTTCTTCTTTCTTCTTTCTTCTTTCTTCTCCTTCTCCTTCTCCTCCTCCTTCTCCTCCTCCTCTTTCTTTTCAGCCACTCTAATTTTCAGGTAAGCCAAAGGTGGGTTCCTCCCGGTTCGGACCAGTTCGCCCGAACCGGTAGCAACCCGCTGGTGATGTCACGGTGATGTCACAGAACCGGTTCTGTCGGTGCCAGTCCGTGGGCGCCATCTTTTTTTTGGAATTTTTTTTTGGAATTTTTTTCCAGGTTTTTTTTCTTCTGTGCATGCGCAGAAGCCGAGTTTCCAGCACTGCACATGCGTCACCATCTTGTTTTTGGCTTTTTTTTTGGAATTTTTTTGGGATTTTTTGGCACTGTGCATGTGCACGTGCGAAGCACGCGTGCGCCCACGAGGCACGGCCACGCATCGCGGGAGGAAGCAAACCGGCAGCGAGGTAAGTTAGAACCCTGAGGTAAGCTGTCCTGGAAATTATAAATTATGGGATCTGCTTTCTGATGGTGGAAAGCGATTCACATTTGGAGGGGGAGATCTGAATTGGATTCCCTCTTCATGCCAGGATGCACAGGGATCTTCAGGGCTTGGTGGAAGAAGACAAGATAGCAACTACAAAGACGCAATTAACCTGTGCAGAGGTTCATGAACAACCATGGTGCTTGCTTAACATCCATGGCAAAAAAAGATTGTAAAATTGGGTGCAGGCACATTGTGATCTGCTTAACAACCAGCATGCCTTACAACCATAATTCTGGGGCTCAATCACAGCCATAAATCAAGGACTATCTGTACTGGAAATGAGTTGCAAGCATTGTGGGAAACGAACTATTTTATCCAATGAAAGTATACCATCAATTAAAGGAAAAAGCTTCCTCTATTGAAGCTTCTTTCCATCTATATGTTCAATATGTTTTAAGAGAAACTGGTCTGGAAGAAGATGAGAGTAGTTTTAAATTAGGGATGTCAAACTCAATTTGAGGACCGCATCAGGGTTGTGTTTAACCTCGGGGGTGGGGTGTGTCGCCAGGGGGCGTGGCCAGTTTAATGTCACTCGTTGAGGCTCCGTTTTCGGCCGTGACGGCCTCCTGCAGCCCTCTGCCAGCGAAAACGAAGCTCGGAGGGGCATGCGGCCCTCCCAACCTCCGTTTTTGCTGGCAGAGGCACCGCAGGCCGGTCCTTCACTGTTTCCAGGGTGGGCCCGCAGGCCAGATCTAAGCACCCCGCAGGCCGGATCCAGCCTGCAAGCCTTGAGTTTGACACCCCTGTTTTAAACTATATATCAATAACTGCATTATGCTGATGACACTACTCTAATAGCTAAAAATGCAAAATATCTACAAGCAGCACAGTGAAAGGGGGACATGATGGCTCAGTGGCTAAGATGCTGAGCTTGTCGATCAGAAAGTACAGAACAGACAAATGAGGAAATTACTGAGGACACTGGAAAAATGGAAAAATCAGAGGAGCTGGAAAAACAACAAGAAAGAAAATACAATAAAGGGATGATGGAAACACTGAGAGTGAAAAAGGGACTTGAACAGAAGGGGAAGATCATAGGTGGCAGGGGAAAGAAAAGGGGGAGAAGAGATAAAAGCAAAATAAAACAACAAAGGGAGAATAAGAGAGGAGACAAAGATAAAGAGTACAGCAAAAAAATGGAGTTAAGAATAGAAGAGCTGAAAGAAAATTGGGGGAGGCAACCCAAAAAGAGAAAGAAAAGAGGTTTAAAAATATGGAACAGAGTAAAAGACAAGGCATAAAAAAAAAAGAATAAGAATGTGTATGTTAAATTAGTATAATAGAAATAAGTAATTGAATAAACTGTTTTTTGTGGTGATAAGAGTAAAAATACTAACATTTTTGAATATGAATATAGAAGATCTATCATGTGGAGAAATGTACTAAATGTACTAAATGTATTAAATGTATTAAATACTTGTATAAACTAATATGTAGACCCCAAACTATAAAATAATAGTAGAAATATGAAATGAAAATTGGTAATTTTGAAATGTGATTTGTATGTGATATAAAAGATAATGAATGAAATGAGAAAGTGATAGGTGATAGAATTAATTTATAAGAAGATAAAATCAATTTGTATTAAAGAGAAAGAAGGTAATGGAGAAGGGAAGTAAAATATCTTACAGTTAGAAATGTATGTATGTATATTAGAAATTTACAAAGTGGGGAAAGACCACATCTTTGATTGTTGGAAAAGAAGGAGAAGAGTTGGAAAAAGGGGGGGGAAAGAGTGTTAAAATAGAAATAAAATATCAAGGGAAAAAGACTAATAGATAGATATTAAGATGAGAAGAACATGAGAAATGTATTATAAATGAAATAATAATGATTGTAACTATTTAAAATATATATATATTGTTAAGATTATTGTATGGATGTATAAAACTCAGAAAGCAAATGCTCACAACATGAGATATTGAAAGAACAAAAACAATAAAACTTCTTATTTAAAAAAAAAAAGGTCGGCAGTTTGGCGGTTCGAATCCCTAGTGCCGTGTAACGGAGTGAGCTCCCGTTACTTGTCCCAGCTTCCGCCAACCTAGCAGTTCGGAAGCATGTAAAAATGCAAGTAGAAAAATAGGGACCACCTTGGTGGGAAGGTAACAGTGTTCCGTGCACCTTCTGCGTTTAGTCATGCCGGCCACATGATCATGGAGACGTTTTCGGACAGTGCTGGCTCTTCGGCTTTGTAACAGAGATGAGCACCGCTCCCTAGAGTCGGGAACGACTAGCACATATGTGCGAGAGGAACCTTTACCTTTACTAGCACCGTGAAAACATGAGGCTAAAATGAAACATAGAAAAGTCCAGACGTATAACTACAACTTGCCCTAGAATTGATAATGAAGATATTAAAATTGTAGTTACTATAGCTTCTGCCTTTTTAAGATCAACCATCAACAGTATAGGAATATGACTCAGAATAGAACTTGGTAGAGCAGCCAAGAAGTCTTTTGAAAACTTATTCAGATGCCATGATGTGTCAATGCCTACAAAGATCAGAACTGTGCAAGCAATGGTATTCTGCATGGCACGCTATGGAAGTGAAAGTTGCATTTTGAAGAAGAAGGATAGGAAGAGTACTGATGTTTTTGAGCTCTGGAAACACAGAAGATTTGTGACTGTCAGGGTTCCAGAAAACATCCCCAACTAAATAAAACTCCGAGGCTTGAATTTCCTCAAAGATCCAATTTATTAGAGATGTCATGTTGGCACATCCTGTGGAAACCCGAATCTGAAAGCTTCCAGGGTTTCCCCACCCAGTTGAAAGTTCACAACCCTGCCCCACACCCACAACTTCATCACATGGTCCAACCAAATCTTCACATTCAACTGGATACAATCTCCAGGCAGTCCCAAGCAGGTGCAGGCAAAAATGTCCTTGAATAAGGAATGTTGTTATGACTAGGTTTCCACCGCTCCAACAAAAAAACCCCCCTCCCAATTTCCCAGGCTAAAGATGTCATGTTGGCACATCCTGTGGAAACCCGAATCTGAAAGCTTCCAGGGTTTCCCCACCCAGTTGAAAGTTCACAACCCTGCCCCACACCCACAACTTCATCACATGGTCCAACCAAATCTTCACATTCAACTGGATACAATCTCCAGGCAGTCCCAAGCAGGTGCAGGCAAAAATGTCCTTGAATAAGGAATGTTGTTATGACTAGGTTTCCACCGCTCCAACAAAAAAACCCCCCTCCCAATTTCCCAGGCTAAAATATGTGACAGTGGAAGCAAAAAGAAAAAACGGCTTCCAAAACCGTGACAATATTGGGGAGAATTAAGAAAACAAATAAAGGGATCATTGAACAATTCAACCCAGAGTTCTCACCTGGGGCACAAATGATCATCCTCAAATTATCCTACTTGAGATATGTTATGTGAAGACCCAGCTCTTTAGAGAAGTCTAGAATGGGAAAGGTGAAAGGAAAGAGAGGAGGAAGACAACCAGCAATAAGGGACACAATTGGAAGACCTAAAAGACCAGGTTAAGGACAAATCATCACGGAGAAAGTCTATCTATGAGATTGCTAAAGGTCAATATCACTCAATGGCATATAATCAATCAAAAAATCAATCAACTGAAGCTTGTTAGCAATGGCTAGTGGATCTTTCTGCAGGGAAAGAGCCAGTTTGGTGTAGTATTTAAGGTGCTAGCCAAGAAACCAGGAGACTGTGTGTTCTAGTCCTACCTTAGGCATGAAAACCAGCTAGGTGACTTTGGCCAGTCACTCTCTCTCTCAGCCCAACCCATCTCACAGAGTTGTTGTGGAGGAGGAAGGAGTATTAGGTATGCTTGCCACCTTGAGTTGCTTACAAAGGTGGGATAAAAAAAAAACTAAAAAAATAAATAAAGCGGAGTATTTTATTATCGCTTTAACAACATAATTCAAACGAATTTGTAAACTTGATATTGGCTAAGATATGTACATTACAATGCTGGCAACTAGGAAAAAAAAACCTTCAGACCTGGTTCTTTTAAATCTCTAGTTCCTTTGTTCTTTTTTGTGGTTTACATGGTTTGCTTGTTTAACAGTAATGGTGCTGGCCATTTTTTCTTCAACAGGAGATATAGGTTGGAAGACAGGCAGATTCTATAGGCTTCACAGCCTTCATTCATATCCCTAAACCAGCAGGATCAGTAAAAGCTCCTGAGGTGGCATAAATCTATGAGCTCCAGGTTGACAGATACAGAAAATAACACCCAAACTTTGCAAGCCCATCTGACATATTTTGGTCTATTATCTCAATGGGCTAAATTAAACTTTCATTCACACAGTGCAGAGAACAACTTTGGAAACATCACTTATTACACTGTTCTTTTTTCCAAGGAGCTGAACTAGGTGGTTGTCCTCTTTTGAACTTACAACAACCCTGCAAGATAGGTTAGACAGCATGAAGCTTACCTAATGTGATTCATCTCTGAGTATTGTTCTGGCGTTAGATACAGTATCTTTGACTGTTGTGTATGATGAGAACCGTAGCACAAAGCTAATTCATAATGTTTTCCAAAACAATATATTTAATGACTTAGAACAGTCCTAGCCAAAACAAAGTTAATTCTATGTTGAAAAGGAAGGAAGGAAGGAAGGAAGGGAGGAAGGAGAGAGGAGAGGAGAGGAGAGGAGAAGGGAAGAAGGAAAGAAGGGAAAGAGAAAGAAAGAAAGAAGTCAAGAGAAAGGGAGGGAGGGAGGAAGAAA
>QLTV01003646.1:221800-233900 GCA_003457575.1 Thermophis baileyi
CACTTAGACTTATATACCGCTTCATAGTGCTTTACAGCCCTCTCTAAGCGGTTTACAGAGTTAGCATATTGCCCCCAACAATCTGGGTCCTCATTTTACCCACCTCGGAAGGATGGAAGGCTGAGTCAACCTTGAGCCGGTGAGATTTGAACCGCCGAACTGCAGCTAGCAGTCAGCTGAAGTAGTCTGCAGTGCTGCACTCTAACCACTGTGCCACCTTGGCTCAGAAGTAGCCTGCAGTACTGCACTCTAACCACTGCTTCATATACATGTATATGTATATGTATATGTATATGTATATGTATATGTATATGTATATGTATATGTATATGTATATGTATATGTATATGTATATGTATATGTATATGTATATGTATATGTATATGTATATGTATGTGTATATGTATATGTATATGTATATGTATATGTATATGTATATGTATATGTAGTATGTGTATGTGTATGTGTATGTGTATATGTACATATATACATACATACATACATACATACATACATTATTTTGTTTTATAGTTAAAGCCCATCCTGAGTACTCATATAAGAAAAATGAAGTATAAAGTGCTCGTCACTAAGATCTCATTCTTCTCCAAGTGAACTTGTACAACTAGTAAAATATACGCGAGAAAAATATTGCAATTGCCAAGGCTGAGGTTTTTGTCATGGCAACTTAACAAATGCAGAATAGTAACCAAGAAGCTGAAGGGGTATGAATATGGCTTTCTAAAATGCCAAGCATAATACATCTGAAATAACCTTTATTTTTTATTTTTTATTTCTATTTTTTATTCTCTTCTAGGCCGACAGCAAGCAGTGTGCCACTACAGAAGTCACAGATTGGAATATAGAAGCTGGGGCTGATCTTTGTTTTTCAAAATATCAGAAAGGTCAAAAGAAACAGTTGGGGGCCACCCAAAGAAGAAAAGAATATTATATGACTCTGTCATATCTGGTAAGAAAAAAGGGTGTCCAGTCTTATAAATTAGTATAATAGTGTAGTCAATGGCAATTGGAATTAATGATAAAGGGAATAATGAGACTGAGATCCAGATCCAAATAATAATAAGCAAAACGCTCCAGACTTAACAAACTTAGAATTATGGAAAAGAAATAACTGAAAACTGTTTTGTTAATTGGAAGAACAAGCCAAAGCATGATGAATACTTGAAGAATATAGATGGAAAACCTAATAAAAAAAACCACAGAGTTGGTTAAGATCAGGGATGTTAAAGAAAGAAACTGAAGGCTTTATTTTAGTGGCTCAAGAACAAGTTTGGCCAACTAATTGCATGAAGGTGAAAATCCAACATCTAACAAACAACAGCAAAGGCTGCCTTTATGGTAACAAGGATGTCAAACAATTGAATATTTGATCAATAGGTACAACAAACTGATTACAAGCAGCTTCATTGAAAACTGCCAGAGGTTTGGATTTGAAGGTAGTGAAAATTACTGGGACCATCAAATCGAGAAGGTTTTGAAAAATGAGCAGGCAAATACCTTATTGGACTTTAAGATCCAAAGAGACAGGCATCTTGTTCATAAGATGCCTGATATAAACAGTCATTGAAAAGAAGAAAACCTGGTTCATTGATGTTGCTATTTGGATGATGCAAGGATTGAGGAAAAACAATTGGAAAAAAATTACAAAATATTGGGCCTTGTAAAGTTGATTGCTTATGGAAAAAGAAATCCGTTGTTATATTAATCATGGTATTGTTATGCTTTTCATAGCATTGAAATCTCAGAATTTCATCTAACCAAGAAAGCACTATGAAGACAATGTATACCCCTGGGATAAACCCAGTTATTCTGATGAAGGATCATCATAATCTTCTTCATCATCATTATCATTATATCATCTTCATAACTCTTTTTCATACTTTATTGCATAACAATAATAGCAACTTGCCCCCTCTTGTCTAAAACTTTTGTTACTAGAGTACCAACCTTTCATTATTTTCATTTCTCTGTGAGATCTGACCAAGATATTGCATTGTGAAGATATTTTTTTGCTCCCCCTCTCTTCTAAAAAAGAAACTATCTTCTCTTCCTCAGAGATAATAGCAGATATTCCAGCAGTAACAGAAGGTGAAGGAGTCTGGTATTGTTTTGTAAGAAGCCATTGTCCAGAGTTTGAGAGTGAAAGTTAGGAAACTTTTATCTTTGAAATACCACCAAGACCTGAAATTATCTACATCCTGGGTTGATCTTGAAGGTCAACCACCAAAAGTATCTATTAGTTGTCCATTCAATGACTTCACAGGGATTGTTCCCTTTTCAACAATTTTCGCAAGATAGGAATTGCCTTATCTTTCTTAAAGAAGAATATAAGCTCATATAGGACAGCTTCTATTCCCCCTCCCCCAAATTACACCCCTTCCCTGCCCCTTCTGAAGTCGTGAGACTGAATATTTGCCAAATTTACTGTGGAGTATGAGGACAAAAAAAATATGCAGATTTTAAAAGAAATGGATGAACTGTAGAAAACTAGAACCTACTCTATTCTCATCACAATATCACAAACTCATAGAATTGGAAATGACATCAGAGGTCATTGAATGCTACCCTTTGCTTGATGCTGAATACACCAAAATGTTTTGCACAAGGGTTAGCCAACCTTTATGTAAGGACCTTAAGTGAAGGGGAACATACCACTTGGAAGACAAAAGAACTGGAAGACAGAGCCAATAAATTCAAACAGCTAAACAAAAACAAAACAAAAGGGACTCAACTACCATCCCAATCCAAGGTCTGGGAGAACAACCAGATCTTTTGCAGTTTGCAGAAAGGTGAAAGGGGTGAGAGCAATACAGATCTTTGGGCAGTATTATTCTAAGTCCAGGTGCCATCATTGAGAAGTTATGCTCCCTAGGTCCCATAAGCTGACACTGCTTAACTGATGGGACCTGGAGTGTGTGTCAGGTCGAAACCATATTTTATTAGAGACTTCGGCCTGCCACACCTGATGCTTTAGCTGTATGCTTGCTGTGGGAATTTGGGAGGGGCTGTTGCATGAGTGAGAGATGTAGCCATAACAAATTCCTTCTAGATTCTCAAGGTCATCCTTTGTCCAGCACCTGCTTGGAAGCAAATGGGAGTAACGAAGAAGATTGGTCAACGTGATGAACTTGTGGGTGTGGGAACAAGGGAATTGATCTTTCAACTGGGTGGAGAAACCTCGGGGCTTCAGATCCGGATTTCTCACAGGCGTGCCAAAATGTCTCTGCTAATAAATTGGAACTTTGAGGAACGCATTGCCTCGGACTCTGATTTAATTTTAGATGCTATTTGGAATCCTGACAGTGTGTCTACTGACCTCTCTGAACAGGAAATGGAAACACATAGAAACAGGTGGTCCCTCAAGTAAACAGGACCTTGCCATGCAGGGCTTTATAGATGATAGCCAGCACCTTGAACTGCATCTGGAATCCAACTACCAACCATGCAGCTGATGAAGAAGCAAGCACATGTGTACATGATATCAGCATCCCAATATTTGAGGGGCCGCCATAAAGAAGAGGAGGTCAACCTATTTTCCAAAGCACCTGAAGGCAAGAACAAGAAACAATGGATGGAAACTAATCAAGGAGAGAAGCAACCTAGAACTAAGGAGAAACTTCCTAACAGTGAGAACAATTAACCAATGGAACAGCTTGCCTTCAGAAGTTGTAGGTGCTCCATCACTGGAGGCTTTCAAGAAGAGACTGGACAGCCATTTGTCTGAAATGGTATAAGGCAGTGGTTCTCAACCTTTCTAATGCCACGACACCCCCCTGCCGCCGTGACCCCCGCCCCCTCCCCGCACGGGATGAGGTGACAAAGGGGACGTGGCACCAAGATGGCGGGCTAGAGCGCACTTAGGCGACCCTGTAAGTGTCATTCGACCCCCAAAGGATTTGGGTTCTTTTACCCTCTGCACATGCAAAGCGCATGCGCAGAGGGTAAAAGAACCCAAATGGCGGCGTCCGGGCGGGGGGGCGAAGTCTCCCGTTTCCGTCGCTACCGGCTGTCCGGCGACCCGCAGGCAAGGCCGAACCGGGAGCATTTCACCCCTGCAGTGACGGTGGCACCAAGATGGCGGGCTAGCGCACGCAGTGACCCCTGTGAAATGGTCGTTAGACCCCCAAAGGGGTCGCAACCCACAGGTTGAGAACCGCTGGTATAAGGTCTCCTGCTTGAGCAGGGGGTTGGGCTAGAAGACCTCCAAGGTTACTTCCAACTCTGTTAGTCTGTTACATATGATACTGCCTATACTGCTACTTTTTAGACTAGCACTAGCTTCCAGCTCCATGTCTCAGTAAGGTAAGGGTCTGCCTCCTTTGCCTCTTCCCCTCTCCTACCCATCTCTGCCCTTTTGTCTGCCCACCTACGCAGTGCCACTGGCTTCCCTGCCTGTTGCTGCACCCACCTCACTGCACACCACTATTGTACTAGCCTAGGCGTTCTTCTATGCTGTCTTGCTTTGCGCTCTGCCCAGGGCCTCTGTTTGCATTCGTGCCCCACCTAAGATCTGCATTCGTAAAATAAGTGTGTGAAAGAAAGAAGTAGCTAGAAGAGCCGTAGTGGCGCAGTGGTTAGAGTGCAGTACTGCAGGCTACTTCTGCTGACTGCCAGCTGCCAGCAGTTCAGCAGTTCGAATCTCACCAGGCTCAAGGTTGACTCAGCCTTCCATCTTTCTGAGGTTGGTAAAATGAGGACCCAGATTGTTGGGGGCAATATGCTGACTCTGTAAACTGCTTAGAGAGGGCTGTAAAGCACAGTGAAGCGGTACATAAGTCTAAGTGCTATTGCTATTGCTATCCTTCTCTGGCACCAGTGCAGTTGGAGCCTTTGTTCACATTAGAAATTCTTCATTCATATTACAAATGTCCATTAAAAAGAGAAGTAAAGCAAGCATGGCTGCATTAAGTTTCTTGTGGCGTGATGTTTTACCAATGTCTATTTATCCTGAGAAAACACTGCAGGAAGCCATCTTTGTGTGACTGTACACACAGCAACATTAACCATTTATAAATATATGTTAAGCTTACGAGGATCCAGGTTCCATGAAATGTTCCACAGAATCAATAATCATAATGCCTACACCCACGTCTGCAGTTTTCATGCAGTGTTTTATAATATATGTAGCAAAATGGGAAAAACCCTGGGAATTGAAGCTTAGCTCACGCGCAACTCTCAGATGGATTTTGGAAATGATGTCTAATCAGTTGTGTTGCCAGTATATACAGGTAGTCCTCGACTTACAACAGTTCATTTAGTGACCGTTCGAAGTTATAAAACCACTGAAAAAACTGACTTATGACCATTTTTCACACTTATGACCACTGCAGTATCCCCATGGTCACATGACTTATATTCGGATGCTTGACAACTGAGTCACATTTATAACCAGACTCATATTTATGACGGTTGCAGTGTCCCAGGGTCATGTGATCATTTTTTGTGATCTCACAAGCAAAGTCAATGGGAAAGCCAGATTCACTTAGCAACCGTGTGACTAACTTAACAATTGCAATGATTCACTTAACAACTGTGGCAAGAAACGTAAAATGGGGCAAAACTCACTTAACAAATGTCTCACTTACCCACAGAAATTTTGGGCTCAGTTGTGGTCATAAGTCAAGGACTACCTGTACAGGGAACCAGAGAAAGAATGGACTTGCTGTATCCCCTTGTCTGACACTTCAAGGCTTTCTGTTCTACCGGATTTGTTTGTTTGTTCACTTTGTGATAGTCTATGATGGCGTGATGGCGAACCTATGGCACGCGTGCCACAGGTGGCACATGGAGCCATATCTGAGGGCATGCGAGGCTTTGCCCTATGTCAGCTCCAGTGCGGGCCAGCTGTTTTTCAGCCTTCTGGAGGGCGGGGGAGGCCGTTTTTGCCCTCCCCGGGCTTCAGGAAAGCCTCCAGAGCCTGTGGATGGCGAAAAACAGACCCAACGGGCCAACCAGAAGTTTGGAAATGAACTTCCGGTAGGCCCGTTGGGCCATTTTTCGCCATCCACAGGCTTCAGGAAAGCCTCCGGAACCTGTGGATGGTGAAAAACGGACCCAACGGGCCAACCGGAAGTTTGGAAACGAACTTCCAGTAGGCCCGTTGGGCTGTTTTTCGCCATCCACAGGCTTCAGGAAAGCCTCCAGAGCCTGTGGATGGCGAAAAATGGCCCAACGGGCCAACCGGAAGTTCGGAAACCGGAAGTCCGGAGGCTTCAGTGAGGCCTACGCGCATGCAGGGGGGGCAGCGCGGGGGGGAGGGTTCTGCGCACATGCACGGGGGAGGGCATTCATTATGGGTGTGGGCACGCACCCTTTTGGCACCCGAGCAAAAAAAGTTTCGCCATCACTGGTCTAGCTATTATAGCAGTGATTTTGTGGCATCCCTCATCCAGTCTTTCAAATTACTCAAAACAAGCATTCACAATGCCTCATGTTCTCATTGGAGGCAGGAGCATAATACTTGATGCTGTTTAGTAACACTTGTCAGAAGAATAATTTGGGGCTCCAACTCGAGCCGGGGTTGCACAAGAATAAATAAAAATGAGATCCAGAGAGCTGTGAAGAAAGAAGAAATATTTATTCCTAAAAGCAAAACAGTTTGCTTTTAGGGGAAGGCTGCAGAGAAATGGGGTACAGCAACAGATTTTTATAGGGGGAGCTTGAAGTGTCTACATGCTGATTCTAGCATGACACTTGAGGGGTGTGTGTGTGTGTGTGTGTGTTTGTCTATGTTTATTCTTGTGAACATGTGGTTCCTCTGGGAGACTTAATTTAATTAACTCTGTGTTTGCAGACCTTATCCTTTGATATGTGGATTCTCAAAAAAATTGTGTTAATATTTTAAGGGAAGATGGAAACAGTATAAAAATAAAATATATTTTGATATAAAACGTCTCACACACTTAATCAGTAAACAAAGGGTTGGCCAAATTCTCATCTTCACCAATTACAACCACTTCCATTGTACCCCCAAGGCATGATCCTTAAAACTGCACATACACATTTATATGAGAGCCTGGGCATTCTTTGTAAATTTTGTGTAGGTTTTGTCTGTTAATCAAACTGCCAGCAATGGCAAAACCAAATTATTCCATTTTAAGATAAATTGAACTTCCCTCATATTAGTGCATTTTTAGTTGATACGTTTTGTAAAACAATTATTTCACTTCCCTGAAAGATTACCAATTACATTGGGGGGGTGGGGGGTGGGGCAAAGAGAGCCCCCCCTTTTTAAATTCCTCATCTATTGGCAATTTTTTGTGTGCAAACTCGTTACCATGAAAAATGACAAATTTGCCATCTGATCAAAATGTTAACAAGGTAAGTGTCAAATAGATGGATCGCTGACTGTCAGCACCAACTAGAACATGAGGATACATTGAAATTTCTCAATATATCCATTGCTTCTCCAATGTTCACTAACAACATTTCCACGGCGAGTGTAATAAATCACACCTAAACAACAAGCTGGATGGGCTTTCTGAGCTGTGATAGATTTCTTGTAATGATGCCATCTGCAAGGTGGAAAACAATTGGTAATGATCTATAGAAAATCCTAATCAACTGCCATTTGCTGTAATGTGTAGACGGAACTAAAATGTGAAATCTATAGAGTTCTTCAGCAACACCTCACATTCGTAGAGAAACAAATGATCCATGGGCCACGGGAGAAGAAAGAAAAAAGGCTCATTAATAGCATGGCATGGATACAATGATCAAATAATACACCATTGAACAAGAGAAAGGGTGATTGCTGATCGGGGATAATGCTAGTAAAATATCTCACTAAGTTCCTTGCTTCTCATTTCCATTCTTGTCCCTTCTTCATTGATTGCAGTTTGTTAACAAGGCCTGATTTATCAAATGCTACAGACAGAAGGAGAAATCAAACAAAAAAGCAGCCACATTCAGTTACCGGGGAGCTTTAAATTACAGCGAGCATCTTCTTCTCAGGGTCTCTTACCTGTTACGTGCCAGGAAATGCAGTAAATAGAGAGAAAAATGGGAATTGTTGACTGAAAAGAATTCAGGGGCCAACATTGTACAGTTACACATCATACAGCTTTTCAAGAAACCAAGCCATGATCAAATGCAAAACAAAACATCCTAGGTTATGCTTTTGCCATCACAATTACTGAGGCAACAACTGTACACATTCTCAACAAGGATGAAAACCTACCGCCTGTTTAAAAATAAGGCCTACCGAATTCATGGAATTGAGTTCTGAATATGCATTCAGGTGCTATACGTACGCAGTGTACAAAACATATTTAACTATTTTGAATAATGTAATTTGTAGGCCATCTCTTTGGCCATGAGGAATTCTTTGCCTTCCATAAACACAAAAACTTAATTATAAAAATGGCCTGATCCAATTTCTTAGAATGCGAATTTGCACTCTGGCACAGTGACAAAATTCTGAATGGGTCAAAAGTTTCTGTATGATTGGTTCTATCACATTCAAATAAAAACCAAGAAATCTGAAAATTAGATTCTTCCCTATGTTTGTCTCCTCTTGCAGCTGCCTAATATTTGTTGCCTATTTGCTTGTTAGGCTGCCTTAGTCATGCAACTCGGGATGGTTTGCAGAGGAAAATATCTACAATATAGGAATATAACGATAATAAATGCAATCAAAACCCTTAACATCATCTTAAAACTGATGCACATAAACAATTGTTTTGGGGCTGCCTCTGGATAGACTTAATTTGAAACTGCTTCTGGATGACTAACAGAGTCAGGGCAAACCTGATCTCTGGTGGGAATTTTTTACATAATATGGGCACCATAAGAGGAAAGTATCTTCTTTTATTCTTTGTCCTCTGATCTCTGAGTAGTGGAAGACTCCCACTAATACTGAGTTGCTCATATTGGATGGCTGGATTCTGGTTTAAGGAGGCAGCCCTAGAGGTACCTTGATGCTTAGCTGTATATAGACCATTATAGGTTGAAAGTAGGACTTTAAATTACAGCCTGTATAATTGGCATCCAATGTAGGACTCACAGCATAGGTAAAATATGTTCATGCACTCTAGTGTGAGTGAGCATGTGGACTGCTGCATTTTGTACCAAGTACAGTTGCTAAGTTGTTCAACAAGCCAATGTACACCAACTAGAATTGGGCAAATGTTTCTGGCTTTGTCATCTACCTGTTCATTCAGTAACATCCATGAGCTTACGATGGTGATGGCAAACCTATGACACACATATCCAAAAGGACATGCCACATTCACCAACATTCACCAACACCAAAACCAACTATTCTTGAAAGCATGCCCCATTCTTGCACAATTTTCAAAGGCTGAGGAGGCTGTCTGAGAATGGGGTATGCTCTCATGCGACCTCCAGACCTTCTGGAAGTTGTCTAAGAGGACCGTTCTCTTCCATGGTCTCTGTAACCTCCTAAAATCACACAAGAATGAGATGTGTTTTTGCACAGTTTTTAGAATCTTCAGAAGAATAACAGAATAACAGAGTTGGAAGGGACCTTGGAGATCTTTCAGTCCAACTCCCTGCTCAAGCAGGAGACCTTATACCATTTTCAACAAATGGTTGTCCAATCCCTTCTTAAAAGCCTCCAGTGATGAGCACCCACAACTTCTGAAGACAAGTTGTTGATTGTTCTTACTGTCAGGAAATTTCTCCTTAGTTTTAGGTTGCTTCTCTCTTTGTTCAGTTTCCATCCATTGCTTCTTGTCTTGCCTTCTGGTGCTTTGGAAAATAGATTGACCCCCCCACTTCTTTGTGGCAGCCCTTCAAATATGGGAATGCTGCTATCATGTCACCCCTAGTTTTTCTTTTCACTAGACTAGACATGCCCAGTTCCTGCAAAGGTTCTTCATAGGTTTTAGCCTTCAGCCCCCTCCCCCAATCATTTTTGCTGCTCTTCTCTGTACTCTTTCTAGTGTCTCAACATCTTTTTTTATATTGTGGTGATCAAAATTGGATGCAGTATTCCAAGTGTGGTCCAAGAACATTCTCTGAAGTTGCTTCAAGAATGAAGGCCTTGTGCGAACCAAAGCAGCATCTGTTGGCAGCCACAGGGCCTGTCAACAGAAAGAGAATGCTATCTGAAGGTAAGTGATATGTAGCAGATCCTGGGGAACATCAGGTCGCAGGCTCAATCACACCATTCCCCAAGGCTCATATAATTTGGGGAACAGCATGTGGGAGCTTTTTTGAGTGATAATGGTGGTGCTAGGGTTGAAGTCTCTTTTGTTTGGGGTGTGTGTGTGTGTGTGTGTGTGTGTGGTTTCTGTAATTCAGAAAGAAGGCTGATTCACAGATAGGTTGCTTACTTTGTCCCACTCTTTTCAACAGAGAGAGAGAGAGAGAGAGAGAGAGAGAGAGAGAGAGAGAGAGAGAGAGAGAGAACCAGAGTCAGGTCAGGCATTTACTGAATGTTTGACATGCCGAGCCTAAATGATTCTCCACTACTGGCTTAGGAGGACTATAAAAATGTCCTTTCAGAAGCAGTGCTACCCTTTCAAGAAACAACACCAGAAATCATTGTATGGTGCTATTGCTTACTTTTCTTAATGAGATGGGATATAATTTTACAGTTGTACCTGTAAAGGAAAGATTTGGAGATAGTACATCTCTTCAGGATTTCTCCATTTGTTTGTTCATGCTGTTTTTCACCCAACTGCCTATCTAAGTAGCCTACCTGCAAATATCTTTCACACTTCCTTTGCTGTCTCTACACATCACATCACAGAGAAGATATGCCAGCTTCCCCTTGTCTTTGAGAGCTGGTGTTTATAATAAACAGGAAGTTGAGTGTGTAGAACACCTGCTTCTGGACCACAAAGTTTACCCTAGAGCCCTCCAGCAATTGATGGCACCTGTATTGATTGCCTTGCCAAGCAGCTCCTCTCAATTTTATGTAAAAAAAAAAAAAACCTGTTGGAAGATGAAATTTCAAGGGTGACTCTTTCAGTGAATTAGTTTCTGCCAGTATCTATTAGTAAGAAAAAAAGCAACATACAGGATAGAGGTTATTTGGGCTCACTATCATGTTATATCTATGTATTAAATGATTCTTGAGAATCATTTAATACATAGAGAGAGAGGAGATGCAGGCATGCTTGTGTATCTCTTGTGTATGTACAAGTCACTATTTCTAACTCAACCAGTTTTGATCAGCCGAATCTCCTGAGCCATAACTGTACGGAAAAGTAATAAATAAATGACTGCCGTCCCAGCACTGTTAGATGTTGAATGATGCATTTCTTTGTGAGGATCCCCCCCCCCTAATTCAGATCTGTACTCTTTGTTGATCCCAGCTGTAAATAAGGAAAAAGGATGTAGGGGGAGAGAGAAACCCTAAAGTTAACGAGTATAACTTTTGTATGAAAGTATTTTTTGAGACTGGTTCTTGCAGGGAAAAAACCCAGTAAGATAAGCTTTATTTAAGGAAATAACATGGTAATAGGAAAATCTCTGGTCAGCTAAAATCCTGACATATACTCTCTTCTATTATGGAGAGAGAATGAGATAGGTAAATTACCTAATCTGCATACTGTAGGTCAGAGCAGAAGGAAAAAGGGGAACAACTGAGAAAGAAAGAAATGAAAACTCTGAGAGTAACAGTGTAACCTGGTGTTTCTCAAACCTGACTACTTGAAAATGTGTGGATTTCAACTCCCAGAATTCCCCAGCCAACCACAGGATATTCTGGGAGTTCATGTCCACAAATCTTCAAGTGGCCAAGTTTGAGAAATACTGGTGTAATCAATAGGAGGCATGTTGCATAGAGATGTGCAAACTCTACTCATATTCACATGTAATGACCCTACAAAATGTTCTGGCATATCCATCAGTGTGTGTTTTTGCCCTATGGAATCAGGGTTGGCCTACTGTGAAGAACAGACATTTCAGGTCATTGTGGTTGCAGTAATAATCACTCTTTTCTCTGCCTTGTGGTTTTTATATATTAATATTTTAAACGTAACCTTTTACTCTTTTTAATAATAACTGTGAAGAAAGAAAGAAGAAAAGAAGGGAAGGAAGGAAGAAGGAAAGCAAGAAGGAAGGAAGGAAGGAAGGAAGGAAGGAAGGAAGGAAGGAAGGAAGGAAGGAA
>QLTV01003646.1:244975-266348 GCA_003457575.1 Thermophis baileyi
TTATTATTATTATTATTATTATTATTATTATTATTATTATTATTATTATTATTATTATTATTATTATTATTATTATTATTATTATTATTATTATTATTATTATTATTATTATTATTATTTAAATTTGTATGCCGCCCAACTCCCAAGGGACTAAAACATATGAAGACCAGTTGCAGGATTTGGGTTTGGCTAGTCTAGAGAAAAGGACTAATGGGGACATGATAGCATTATTTCAATATTTGAGCAGCTGCCACAAAAAAGAGGGGGTCAATTTATTTTCCAACGCACTAGAGGGCAGGACAAGAAACAATGGATGGAGACTAGTCAAGGATAGAAGCAACCTGGGATTAAGGAGAAACTTCCTAACAGTGAGGACAATTAACTGGTGGATCGGCTTGCCTCCAGAAGTTGTGGATGCTTCATCACTGGAAGTTTTTAAGAAGAGATTGGACAGCCACTTGTCTGAGCAGGGATTAGACTGCAAGACTCCAAGGTCCCTTCCAACTCTATTCTGACTTGACGATTTTGTATTCTAATGAAAGCTATCTATAGAAAGGAGGAAGAAGAGGTAGTGGTGGTAGTAGAGGAAGAGGGGGAGAAGGTGGTGTTTGAGATGTTGGCAGTGGTGGTGTGGTGGTGGTGATGATGGAGGAGGGGGGAGGGGGAGGGGGAGATCCAGATAACAGATGGTCCTGGCTAACTTGGTAGGGTTGATGATGCTACCTCATGTATTCTTCAGATGAGGCCAGAAAAACCCACAAAACTCAATCAGTATCTTCTTGCAGTGCAAGGCTGGACTATCTGTAGCAAGTTCAAAAGCGCTTGGCAAACAGTTGAGACTTCTGTGGAAAACTTACCATCCCTGTCTCTTGGATAGTAAGGGCAGATTTAGAAAGCACTTGTATGAGATCAAAGGGGCCATTTGGAAAAAAAAGGGCATTCAGAGAGAAGGAAAGAGAATAGAAGTCTCAACCGTTTTCAGTTTTGACTTACCCACTGCTTGATTAATGCCCACCTGTCACACTCCCATCAGGTTCAAAGAAATGCACCCCTCATTAGGGAAAACCTGGCTTGAGTTCAGTATCATGAATTGTCAAGAATATACATAGAGGTCCCAAAGAATAAAAATAATAATAATTCAGCATCTCTGCAAAATGGTATGTCTGAAAGATTTGCCCTAGAGGGCTTCAAATTCAAACCTGGTCAAGGCATGCTTGAAGCTTAAAGCTTTTTCATAAACTTGATAAACATGAGATATTCGACAACAGGACTGACTAGTACAGTGTTTCTCAGCTTTGGAAACTTTAAGATGTGTGGACTTTAATTCCCAGAATCCCCTGGCTGGGGAATTCTGGGATTCGAAGTCCACACATGTTAAAGTTGCCAAGGTTGGGGGAAAAAACTGGTAGATTTTTACAATATTGGGAGGAAATTAGATGCTTTCAAAGCCAGTTGTGTCTGTGCAAAACAATGAAGCTTTATGTCTATATAAACTGACAAGTCCAATTGCACTCCTGAGCCTAATTCCCAGCATCATCACCATTTTGCTGTGATGGCTTGCTCCTGCCTCTGCCACTTAATGGCTGTGTCTGCCAAGCTGGAATAGTCAGTATGATTAAAATAAACATTAACAGACTAGCTTGGTAATTACCTTCTCTCTCTTTTTTTCCTTTTCTCTCCCCCTCTCCCCACTGCTCCTAAACTACAGCTCTGGAAATTATTTAGATTATTGCTTGGTGCATTCAAGCAGCCCCAAATTTAGGCTCTCTTCTAGTTAACATTCTCTGAGTTCTACTTAGAACCGTGATGGCGAACCTATGGCACGCATGCCACAGGTGGCACGTGGAGCCATATCTGAAGGCACGCGAGGCTTTGCCCTATGTCAGCTCCAGTGTGCATGTGCGCGCTGGCCAACTGATTTTCGGCCTTCCGGAGGGCGGGGGAGGCCGTTTTTGCCCTACCCAGACTTCAGGAAAGCCTCCGGAGCCTGTGCATGGCAAAAAACAGCCCAACGGGCCAACCAAAAGTTCGGAAACAAACTTCTGGTTGGGCTGTTTTTCACCCTCCCCAGGCTTCATGAGGCTTTCCTGAAGCCTGGGGAGGGCGAAAAACGGCCCAACAGGCCTACCGGAAGTCCGGAAACTTCAGAAAGGCCTACGTGCATGCGCGGGGGGGCAGCGCGGGGGGGGGATTGTACGCGCATGCATGGGGGGAGGGCATTGCATTATGAGTGTGGGCATGTGCGCGCGCACCCTTTTGGCACCCGAGCAAAAAAAGGTTCGCCATTACTGACTTAGAACATACAAACCAGCACCCAACTTCCATCGGTGACCATCAGGCAAAAATGGAAGTTTTGTAGGCAACACCCAGCCTGGTTTTTTTTTTTTACTCTTAGCCTCTCAACATTACATTTCTGAACGGGAGTTTCATCCTGTATGTAAGAGATACGCTTCACCATCCACAAGTAGAAATTGAAGGATATGCTGATAGAGTTGCTGGATAGATTGCTGGTATGGCTTCATCACTATGCTGGTGGTTTATTTTATTATATTTATACAGGTGGGCGATGCACTAGCTCAGCAGTTAAGACACTGCGCTTGATAGCTGGAAAGCCGATAGTCTGGGTTCGAGACCCAAACACCGCATAATGGGGTGAGCTCCATTACTCGGCCCAGCTCCTGCCAATGTAGCAGTTCGAAAGCATGTACATGTGAGTAGATAAATAGGTACCACTTTGGTGGAAATAGCAATAGCACTTAGACTTATACAGTATACCGCTTCACAGTGCTTTACAGCCCTCTCTAAGCGGTTTACAGAGTCAGCATATTGCCCCCAACAATCTGGGTCCTCATTTTACCCACCTCGGAAGGATGGAAGGCTGAGTCAACCTTGAGCCTGGTGAGCTTCGATCTGCCAAATTGCAGGCAGCAGAATCAGCAGAAGTAGCCTGCAGTACTGCACTCTAACCACTGCGCCACCATGGCTCTTGGTGGTTACTGCATTTCATATTTTCATGCCAGACACAGAATGACAGAAGAGTCTATCAAGCAACATAGGCTCCCTTGGCTGAGAATCTGAGATAATTACCACCCCTTTGAGTCAGTCATGACTGGACAGGGGAAACCTTTAAACCTATTTATACAAGTAGCCCTCAACTTATGACTAGTAGTCCCAAAGGTGTTTTTTTTCAAGAGGCAACTGGACTTTCTGGCTTTTCTTTGAAGACCTTTCGCTTCTCATCCAAGAAGCTTCTTCAGCTCTGACAGGATGGTGGGGAATGGAAGGACTAGTTATGACTAGTAGCTTAATGATCATTTGAAGTTACAAGAGACCTCCCTTGGGGGGTACTTATAATGTGGATTCAAAGTTCTGACAGCCCTCTCCCTCCTCCCCCGCAGTCATGTGACTGCATTTTGGGCACTTAGCAACTCAGCATTTGGGTCACATGACTGTATCAAATGTTTTTGCAAAAAACAACAACAGCCCAGCATTTATTTGTTTGTTGGCAAAACAGGCCAATAGTGAACCATTGGTCTGCTTACTGACTGAGGTGTTTGCTTAATGATCGAGGCTTCGATTAATAATTGCAGTGTTACTTTACGATTGAGTTGGTTGCTTTACAACTGCCGCGTTTGCTTAACGACTGCCAGAAAAAAGGTGGTAACATGAGTCGGTCACATGGATGGCCTGATTTATGATTGTCGTGAGTTACAACTGTGATGAGCGGGCTCCATTACGGTCATCATTCAAGGACTACCTGTATATTGTTAACTTTTTAAAACACTGAACATCTATCTATTTGTCAAATTTGTAAGGTTGCCCAACTCCATATGATGGGTGACATATAATATTAAAACAAAATTTTCACCATGTTTGGTGATGTCAACACACTAATACATTCAAGATGATGATGATGATGATGATGATGATGATGATGATGATGATGATGATGATGATGATAGCAATAGCACTTAGACTTATATACCGCTTCACAGTGCTTTTTACAGCCCTCTCTAAGCAGTTTACAGAGTCAGCATATTGTCCCCAACAATTTGGAAGAATGGAAGGCTGAGTCAACCTTGAGCCTGGTGAGATTTGAACTGCCAAATTGCAGGCAGCCAGCAGGCAGCAGAAGTAGCCTGCAGTACTGCATTCTAACCACTGTGCCATCACGGCTCTTGATGATGATAACATGACTGATATTTGGTGTATTTGTTTTTTGATAGCTGTAAGACACCCTGGAAATGTTCCTATTCTTTAATATCATAGTCAAAGGGTATTTGCCTCTATTCAAGCATCTGCATGTTTATCCCTCTCTTTCCTCCCCTTTGCATCTCAGATTTGCGACCCAGATAGAGCTGGTTTGCCGTTTTAACATCTCATCTAATTGCCCTCCAGCCCATCTGTCACTTTGTGTTTCCATCCATCTTGTGCCTCCTTCCCAACCCGTTTTGCCGCTGTGCTGTTTTCTTTAAATGCTCCGGCTTTCACTTCCCAGCCAGGCTCAAGGAGGCCTTTGACAAGGCTTCCCCACTCAAACATGTAAAATGTTGGCTTTTAAGTGATTGGTTACATGTAGTCTTTCCTCTTAACAAAGACAAAGTACTCCTGCAAAAGAGTTATTGGTCCCTGCTGCAGGCTTTGGGTTGACTTAGTTTGACTTGACAGGCGTTCGCAGTCTGCACGTCCTTGATGGCAAGTCATTGGCAAAGGAGTTAGCAATAAGGAGTCACAACTGACCAAAGACAAATTGCTGATAAAAGGATTAATGTTGCCTGGGTCTCAGAGGCCTCCTTTACCTTGCCTATGCTTGAGGTTGTTCTGACCCTCAAGGGCTTCTCTTGAAAAATCAAAAATGGCTTCTCGAGATAAAGTTAGCTTGGGTTTCAGAAGCCTCATTCAGCATTTCCTGAAGTTGGGAGCAGTGTTTGATTTCAATATAGGCAAAACAACTCCCACAGCGAAGAAGCAGAATTGTTTCTAAAGTCGGGTTCTAAATATGTTTTAGAGCAGGGGTGTCAAACTCGATTTCATTGAGGGCTGCATCAGGGTTGTGTTTGACCTCGGGGGGCTGGGTGGGCGTGGCCAGCTTGATGTCACTCGTGTCGGGGGTGCCTGTGGTGGCCCGAGCGCTTTGTCAGCAAAAACGGGCTCCCGAGCTCCATTTTCGGCTGGGACGGCCTCCTGCAACCCTCTGCCAGTGGAAACGGAGCTTGCGAGGGCTGTGCATGGCCCTCACAAGCTCCGTTTTTGGCTGGGACAGCCTCCTGCAACCCTCTGCCAGTGAAAACGGAGCTCAGGAGGGCCATGCGCAGCCCTCGCAAGCTCCGTTTTTGGCTGGGATGGCCTCCTGCAACCCCCTGCCAGTGAAAACGGAGCCCTCCCGAGCTCCATTTTCAGGTGGGACGGCCTCCTGCAACTCTCTGCCAGAGAAAACAGAGCTTGCGAGGGCCGCATGTGGCCCTCCCAAGCTCCATTTGTGCTGGCAGAGGCACCACGAGCCAGTCCTTCGCTATTTCCAGGGCGGCCCCACGGGCCAGATCTAAGCACCCCATGGGGCGGATCTGGCCCATGGGCCTTGAGTTTGACACCCCTGTTTCAGAGAGTCAAGGTACCCCACAGATCTATTTTATCCTCCAGGAAGGACAGCATGGAAGGTACTGTAGAGGTACTGAAGAGCCGAGGTGGCGCAGTGGTTAGAGTGCAGTACTGCAGGCTACTTCAGCTGACTGTTTAGCAGTTCAGCGGTTCAAATCTCACCGGCTCAAGGTTGACTCAGCCTTCCATCCTTCTGAGGTGGGTAAAATGAGGACCCAGATTGTTGGGGGCAATATGCTGACTCTGTGAACCGCTTAGAGAGTGCTGTAAAGCACTGTAAAGCGGTATATAAGTCTAAGTGCTATTGCTATTGCTAAGTGCTATTACTGTAGCAGCAGCTTCATGTGCTATTTGAATCATCAAGGAAGACTTGGCATTGATGGTGATCCTGTCATTGTCCTTGTCTGTAGTGGACAGGGACAAGTGCGAAATAACACTGGCCATATGCTCAAGTGGGCAGGGATCCAGGCTGTCCGATATACAACGCTGGCAACGGCATAGCTGTACACCAAACTCAGGAGACAATAAACTGAGCCACTGAATATGTTTATGATTATGGCGTTGATTTAGATCTACATCTCCCAGGAGCTGAAGGTGGAATACACAGCAATCTGGTCCCTTCTCCAATTTTATTCTATCGCAACCTTGTGCAATAGAATGTGGACTTGAAGATGGACCTCCCCAAGACCTTTGTCCAAAACCTTGCTCTGTTTTGTGAATATTTCAGAGCAGGGAGCATTCATATGTAACTCCCATTCCGAGGAGAGGTCAACTTTTTCCAGCTTTGCAAAATAAGAGACACTTTACTGCGAGACCCATAAAAAAGACTAAATAACCATTATTTTATCTTCTTCTACATACAGTAGGTAGTCCTCAGCTTACGATCACAATTGGGAGCAAAATTTCCATATTTAAGCAAGGTTAAGTGAGTCACACCCAATTTTACGACCTATTTTGCCACGCTGGTTAAGTCAGTACTGCAATTGTTAAGTGAATCACATGGTCGTTAAGCGAATCCAGCTTTGCCCATTGACTTTGCTTGTCAGAAGCCAGCTGGGAAGGTCACAAATGGCCAGCACATGACCCCAGAATGCTACAACCATTGTAAATACATGCTGGTTGCGAGGTGGCGCAGTGGTTAGAGTGCAGCACTGCAGGCTACTTCAGCTGACTGTTAGCTGCAGTTCGGCAGTTCAAATCTCACCGGCTCAAGGTTGACTCAGCCTTCCATCCTTCCGAGGTGGGTAAAATGAGGACCCAGATTGTTGGGGGCAATAGGCTGATTCTGTAAACGGCTTAGAGAGGGCTGTAAAGCACTGTAAAGCGGTATATAAGTCTAAGTGCTATTGCTAAGTGCCCTAATTTTGATCATGTGACAGTGCGGTTACCGTGACGGTGTTAAGTGCAAGGACCAGTTGTATATCACTTTTTTCAGTGCCATTGTAACTTCGAATGAGTGGTTGTAAGCCAAGGACTAAGTTTCATTTATTTATTTGTTCATTCATTCATTCATTCGTTCGTTCGTTCATTCATTCATTCATTTTATTGATTAGCCCTTGGGCCATATCAAAGTGCAGAGTTCCAGAAACAAATTATTACTCAAATTGGATAAAATACAATTTAAAATGAAATTGGAATAAAATACAGTCTAAAATGAAATTGGAATAAAATACAATAATTTAAGATTTAGACAAAATATGATAAAATTATATTTCGGTGTCACCCCTACAATCTACCCCCAATCAGTCCCATATATGCAGATCTCAACCGAACCATCTTGCTTAAGTACTGTCCTGTGTTAAATGTTATTTTCAGACTCTGGCCGCACATAAGGTAAGTTGTTTTGATATGGGGGTCCCAATGGGTCATTCATTTGGTATATAGACCAAGGTACCTGTCTCTTGCCTTCTTATACAGGCAACAATCAAATAGGATGTGAGCCAGGTCTTCTACCTCTGCCGCTCTGCAAATGCAGAGACGTCCATTGTAGGGTATAGAAACCAAAGACTACCTGTATACAGCCATATAAACAGATATTCTGGAATGGCACAAACATGCATGAAGTTAAGATCCTCGACCCAGGATTAAGATAATAACACATCATTTCCAGAGTGCTAGATAGAACAATTCCTACTTTGGACCATAAACTCTGGAGAGAAATGGACAACCAACTCTCTTTCCCTTCATAGGGCCCCAACAACCTTATTTACGGCATACCAGTAAAAAAAAGTTCTCTCAGCACAAAGACACATCGATGGATAGAGTGTTGTTACTCCTGCTAGGTGGAGAGAAAGCAGCAGCCCCTAATAGGATTAAAAACACACACCGTTCTTCTCAATGTAGAACTGAATTTTATCACTATCAAGAGGATAGTCATAGATTTAGATCAAACATTATGTGGACTTTAGAAATTCCTTTTCTTTTCTTCTGGGCTTTGCCCATACTCAGAATATCATGGTAGTTTCATCTTCTCAAAGTTACAGGAGAGCAAAGCAGAGCCTACTGGACTCCAGGTCATGCTCGCAATTTTTCTCTCAGAAGAAAAAATCAATACAAAATAATTAGTTTAACAGAAAAATAATAGGCAGGGAGTCTTTTGGAAAGAAAGAAAAAAAAACACTGGCAATTTAGAAACAGCTGTGACTTCTATAGCTGATTCATTTTAATTTCCTACGATAAGCTTTTTTTATAGCCACTCTCTCCCAATTATCTCACCCTCCCAATTCCAGCAGCACTTACTAATGGCATAAGAGCTGAGCTGCAAAGTTATTTACTCCATTGGCTTTTAGTAAAATCGAGAGGAGCATGCTTTGCCTGCAGAACAAAGACTTGTAGGTTATCCATTCTCTTAATATTTTCTTGTCCCCTTTTTCTTTGGAAATGGAAGAGAAAAACCCAACGTGGTGCTAACATTAACTGAAAAGGACAGGTTTTAGATCTCACAGATTTTTTTTAAAGCACATTCTTGCATACAGTCAGCACTGGCTTCAAACTTTAGCTATAGAAATCAACAGAAACCAAATGCATAGGTGCTACCTGGCTCCATAGTAATAGTAAGTACGAGAGGGATCTAGGAGTCCTAATGGACAACCATTTAAATACGAGCCACCAGAGTGCTGCAGCCACTAAAAAAACCCAACGCAGTCCTATACTGCATTATCAGAGGGATAGAATCAAGAAACTTCCCAGGTGAAATGGGTCTCATGGTTTAGGGTCTTTTATGTTGATGGCTGTACCTTCCAAATATTATTGAGAAGAAACTAGGAATTCGATGCTTATAGAGAAGTTCTCATGGATTCCATTCTGGAACCTCTGAAGAACCTCGGCCTCTTGTAGAAAATGTGGATAGAAAATTCCAGAAGAACACAAAATCTATTCTGCCACTCTTTTCACAAATACCTTATAGTGACCAAATCCTTTTCTTACAGTCATTTGTCTTCATATACCAGGGGTGCAATATCATCTGTTAGCTGGCCTAAAACAAGTTGGATCACATTTTTTTTATTTTTCCTTATTTTATATTTCTTATACATTTTTTTTTCCTATTATTAAATGGGGTAATAGTAAAATTCTTCCTTTACAAAGCTGCAATATTTTTCTTCATCAGTAGAGGATGCTATGACACTGATACCTTTTTTCCAGCCTGAATTAGAAAAAGGAAAAAAAAAATTCCTTTTCTCTTTCCATTCCTACCCAACCCTCCACTGCCAAGATGATGACTTGGCATCCCTTCTGGCCCTTTTTCAAACAAGCCCCAAGTTCTTTTTTTTACAGTTTAGCTATGATGTGGCCTACCCAAACCATAATGATTTCTCTTATTGTATGATTCTGTTCTAGTTTTTCTTAAGGCTACCTATATCTGGGGTACAAGAATCAATATTACAGGTAGTCCTCAATTTATGACCATAATTGAGCACAAAATTATGGTAGTAAATCATGGTGGTCGTAAGTTGAGGCATTATACAACCAGACTTTATTTCTTGGCAATTTTGAGGCAATAAATTACATGAGCACTGAGGTCATTAAGGGGGGAAAAATTACCTAAAGGGCATTTTTTTTTGCCAGAAACCAGAAGTAAATGCTGGAAATCAGTAAAAAAAAAAGGTTTAAAAAAACATGGTCACGTGACCATGGGACATTGCAAATGGCCGTAAAAGTGAGCCACTTATCAAGAGCCCAAAATGTGATCATGTAACCCCAGGGGAATGGAAGGACGGCCTTCATAACTTTGAAATTGAGTGGTAAGGAAGAAGTCTGTTGTACCTTCAGTCTCTAAAGGAATTGGTCATAAGTCGAGGACTAACTGTACACTAATATTTAACATGACACAGTCCCAAACTACTATAGACTTTAAAATCCTTCATAACATCCTGAAAACATAAAATAATCATGCCAATCAATCTTGGCTGAACATATAAGCACAGCCACTGGATGATAGCAAAATGTTAGGACTTCTTGTATGTCTTTGCTGCCATCCAATTGTCAACTAGATTTTGGAAACCCAGATCAAGTAGCCATAGATTCCCTTGTAGAATAGATTGCAAAAAGGTAAAGGTATCCCTGTCAGTCATGTCTAACTTTAGGGCACGGTGTTCATCTCCGTTTTTTGGCCAAGGGAGCCAGCGTTGTCCAAAGACAATTTCCATGGTCATGTAGCCAGCATGGCTATATGTCAAAGGCGCATGGAACACTGTTACCTTCCCACCGAAGTGGTACCGATTTATCTACTTGCGTTTGCATGCTTTCGAACTGCTAGGTTGGCAGGAACTGAGGCAAGGAACGGGAGCTCACCCCATTGCTCAGAGCTTGTGTCTCGAACCCTGGCTGCCAGCTTTCCAGCTGATGAACTCAGCGTTTTTAACCGCTGAGCCGCTGAATGGAAACAAAGAAGAATGAGACATAATTCTAACAATCTTGGTGTTATGATACTGCTAATAAGGCTGTCCATATTCATGGTCATGAAGAAGCTGATGGATACTCCTTTTAAAAGTGACATCACTGAGCAATCTCAAGCAAAGAATTAAACTTTGCTGATATAGCTACGCAACCCGTATCTTACAATGTGGCAGGATATGAAGCACCTAGGACTTTATCTATCTGCCTGTAAAGATAATCTCACCATATTTACAGTTTAGATCTGGGAAGAACTCACAAAGAATCTCATGAAAAAACATGTTTCCAGCCGATTCCATTTTCACTTTCAGCCAGAATGCATAATTTGAGAATAGGCTGGGGAAGCAAGTAAGATTTTGATCTAAGGATTTTGCTTCTCTTCAAACAAACTATCTGCAGAAGAGGAAGCTGCACGAATAAGTACCTATGAATATATATATATATATATATATGTGTGTGTGTGTATGTGCCTAGTAACAGTGATGCATGGTTGAGAGAATAGAAGAAATGAAATTTTAACAAGGTCTTTGTAAAGCAATATTCCTGGATAGGAAGCATAACTACACAAACATGTAAATTATTATTGGAAATTGTCTAGATAATCCACAGGCACTGGAATGGAATGATGTTAACATATTAGGATAGTAAGATCTAAGACTAGACAGTTGTCTTTTGTTGTTGTTGTTGCTGTTGCTGTTTATACAGAAGATGAGAAAATAAAAATTATAATAAGGTGAAACATTCCTAAAATCCAACCAGAAACTAAATTAGAATAGAATGGAACGGAACGGAACGGAACGGAACAGAAAACTTTATTGTCACTTTGAATGTACACTAATCGGCATACATTAAAATGAAATCACATTGCATAAAGCTCTCAAAGGGTCTCCACCTCTAATATAAACATAAACATGACAAGTTAAACAAATAAGTACAAAATTATGCATGTACCCACATATATTATATGATATGGAGAAACAACACAGTCTAGTTCGGATGTATACATGTACATCAGGGGTGGGTTCCTCCTGGTTCGGACCGGTTCTCCTGAACTGGTAGTGGCCCGCTGGTGACGTCACGATGACATCACCAAACCGGATCGGTCGGTGCCGGTCCGTGGGGGCCGCCATCTTTTTTTTAAAAAAAATTCAAATTTTTTTTAAAAAAGTTTTAAATTTTTTTAATTTTATTTTTCCCTTCTGAGCATGCGCAGAAGCCGACTTCCGCCACTATGCATGCAGTCACCATCTTTTTTTCAGCTTTGTTTTTTTTTATTTTTTTCCCCGGATTTTTTGTTACTGCGCATGCACGCAGGCGGGAAGTGCGCCCACGCCCATGAGGCGTGCTGAGGCACACCCACGAGGTGTGCCCACGAGATGCACCCACGAGGCACGGGAGGGAGCGAACCAGCAGCGAGGTAAGTTGGAACCACCCCCTGATGTACATGGCAAGAGAAACAAATCTTGCAAGTTTACCAGACAGATGGCATAGGGAACAAAGCTGTTACAGAATCTGGAAGTCCTGCTAGAAATACTTCGAAAACATTATGAAGATGGTAAAACTAATCAAATGAGTAAGATTCCAAATGGATAGATACACCCCAGGATTGTGAAATAAGATCAGAATCCATACATACTTGGAAAAAGATTTATTTAGCTTCACCACATATTTATGAATATGTTCATTCCCATAGAAGTAGATGTCTAAATATGACCTTGGTGTTGTTGTTTTTTTAGGTAATCTCTATATAACACTTTGAAGCACACTAATTAATTTCTATTGGATTTGTGTTTAAAGAAAAAAATAAGATAAAGAAATGTATTCAGAGAAAGATTAATAATAAGAACTAAAACTTAGGGCCATTTTAAGAAACCTGTATAGACCTCAGCCAAATCCACTAATCTACATACAACTATTAGAAAACAATATATTGTTAGATTATAGGAATAGTCTGATTAAACATTCATCTTATTTGATATGCAATACTTAGAATTGGACAGGTAGGTATTTCTCTGATTATTTTGCATTCAGTGCCATAGAATATATAAGAGAATAAAATATGGGCAAATACCAGGGCTTTGACTCTATTTTTTTCAGATATATTTTTGAGAGATTTTATATAGGTCAAAGGGGGAAAATCTAACCCGATCTTCTGGCATCACTCTCATTATTTATTTTATTCATTATGAATTCATTTCCTCTTCTTCCAGGACTGTTTTGAAGGATAAATATTGTAGGCAATATATCAGAAGAATTCAAAAAGAGTTGAGGCATAGCTACTGACTTAAAAAAAAAAATAAGGAAGATTTTTGGCAGAGAGGAAAACCAGAAAGGATTGGGACACTAAATAGCTGGAGCACCATCAGTGGTGGGTTTTTTTAAATTGCATTACCAGGTTTGAGAGCAGTGATGAAAGGAGTCAGTATATTGGAAAGCTAGATCTTGAAAGCAAATAGCTAGCAAAGAAACCTACCACTGCCAAAGCCAGCATAACAATTTTGTCTGCAATACTGAGAAAGGGGACCAACTTAAGTCCAAAACTTCTAGAGAATTCCTAGAAGCCTGGCACTCAGACTAGCCAGCCATCAACAGGCACATAGAAACAAACAACATCTACATGCCATTCAAAAAAGAGACAGTCAAAAAGCTAAAAGACCACAACACCTCCTTGCCAGTAATCAGCATTAGATAAGCAGAGATTAACACCAAGATTTATACTAGACCAACAGCCAAGTAAGATAAAATACCCCAATCAAGGAATTGCCAACTCAGACAAAGAATAGAATAGAATAGAATAGAATAGAATTAGAATTAGAATTAGAATTAGAATTAGAATTAGAATTAGAATTAGAATTAGAATTAGAATTAGAATTAGAATTAGAATTAGAATTAGAATTAGAATTAGAATTAGAATTAGAATAACAGAGTTAGAAGGGATCTTGGAGGTCTTGTAGACCAGCCCCCTGCTCAAGCAGAAGATTTCATTTCAGACAAAGAACCTATAGGCAAGCTAACAGCACACAACAGCCTAATCAAGGAAGTACCAAAAACACTCCCATCAACACTGACAGGGCAAGCCACTAGTAAATAAACAGAAAGCATTCCCTTCTAGCACTCATGATGTTTCCTAGTTGGGTAATGAAACATCTGCAAGAAAACAACCAATCTCAGAGACCACCAAAGATTTCCACACAGTGGGTTCATGCCATAACTAAACAAGAAGAAAAACTACTGTCAAGGAGGTGGGCATAGCCTTCTTGACAGCCCATCTCAGAGTTCCTTCAGAATATTGCTCCTTCCAGCATAATTAGCTCATAATGCCATCCAGTAAGGAAGAAACAGGATGGAAACCTCCACTGCATCTGTCTTGTTCTTGGATACTGTGGTCTTGAATTGGAATAGACTTTTCACTGGGTAGAATGATGCACAGAAGTTGAATACAGGGGACAGAACCTTTCTAGGCCACTTAATGAGGGGATATATTTAGTGCTCTCAGATGTGGGCTTCAATAGTTGGGACCCACTAGATAGCAACAGACAACCCTTCTGACATCTAGTAGATTTTCAGATCTTTTTCAGCCCTGATTTGGTAGCCCTAATTTTTGCTTCCAGGTTTGTTTTGGAAAATTTCCTCCAGAATCCTTGATGTATGGATTAAAGGCTGTATTTCAGAGAGCCGTACCTGTTATTTGAGAGAACGTTTTGTAGAAATGACTTATGGATCATTTTGTAGGCATATCTTTTAAAGTCTCTTCAGAAATAGTTCAATAGTTACAGCGTTGATGGTTGAACAAAATCATTGGTCGATGAAAGCAAATATTCATTCACTAGTAACTGGAAAGTCATTTTTAAGAAACTCTTTGGAGATTAAAGAGGCAGAATTTGCCTGCCTGGTTTTTATCCTTCTTGTTCCTGTTTCTAAAGAAGGTTGGCTTAAGAAGAGCATGTGTGAAGTCAAAAAAATTCAATCAGGCTCTTTTATAGAGTGCTTGGGAATCAGCTTAGGTCTCTTTCCTTTGCCAGTTCAGCTTGACTAAAATGGAAACCCAAAAGCCGCTAACTCTTATGCTTAGGCACTTCCAAAATTGAAAATGATTCCTAATAGGTATTCCTGTGCCGCCAAAATGATTTAGCATAATGCGCTGAATGAGATTGCTAAGTCAAAATATCTTTTCCTAAGTGATTTTCTTGCTGTGTCTCTGAATGTCAGAGGGAAAGAAGAGGACATCGCCTGCTGAATATCATTGTCGGTTTAAAAGTTTTAACACTGAATAATTCATCCTTAGGAAAGGATGAGCTTTTCTTCATTGCATAAGTCAGAAAGGCTCAGCAATACTAATCACGTTACACTAAAGATTTGCACTGGCCCCTCTTTGATGCCACTTTGGCTGCTAAAGCACAGCAATCCATCATTCTGTTGTTTTCCACCATCTGCGTTGATAATCAGCAGACCAGTGTTGATTTCATGGGTGGATCCCCACTAATTCTTTCAATTACTAGACCAAGAGATGAAATGTTTGAGGTGCAGTAGGATTAACCCAAGTTTTGTTGGCTCAGGTTGCTATGCCCTCTTATTCCATTGTACTGACTGTTGACCGTGGAATCCTTGGTGCTCTCTGAGCTTGGTTGTTTTCTTGCAGATGTTTCATTACCCAACTAGTATCATCATTAGTGTTAGAAGGGAGTGGGGTTTCGTCTCTATTAATATACAGGTGACTTGCCCTGTAAGTGTTGGTGGAGGTGGTCTTGATTAAATGGTGTAGGGCCGTGATGGCGAACCTATGGCACGCGTGTCAGAGGTGGCACGCAGAGCCCTCTCTGTGGGCACACACACAGTCGCCAGATGCTCTTCTGGTTTCCGGCGCGCACATGCGCGCTGGCTAGCTGGTCTTCACGGGCTCCAGAGCACCAGAAAATGGCCCGAAAAACTGCCTGAAAATGGCCCCAAAAATGGCCAAAAAACAGGCATACGTGCACCGGCCAGCTGGTCTTTGGGTTTCTGGTGCTCCAGCGCACGTGAAGACCAGCTGGCCAGCATGCATGTTTGTACCGGAAGCCCGAAGACCAGCTGGCCGGTGCACGCATGCGCACCGACCAGCTGGCCTTTGGGTTTCTGGCACGCGTACATGCACGCACATGCACGCGCGTTCCGGTTTGGGCACTTGGTGCCAAAATGGTTTGCCATCACTGGTGTAGGGTCTCCTCCTTGGGTGGGGGGGTTGGACTAGTTGACCTATAAGGTCCCTTCCAACTTTGTTTCTATTCTATTCTATTCTATTCTATTCTATTCTATTCTATTCTATTCTATTCTATTCTATTCTATTCTATTCTATTCTATTCTATTCTATTCTATTCTATTCTATCCTATTCAGACAATAAAAAGATTCCAGCATCTCTCCGCCAGTAACCAGCAACCAGATCAGCATCGATTAACTCCAACGTGATTGGTGAATTGTTGGTATTGTAAGCAATACCCCAATCAAGGAACTGCCAGTTCAGGCAAACAATGAAATAATCATCAACAGCCTGATCTAGGAAGCACCAAGAACACTCCCACCAACATTGGTAGGGCAAGCCACTTGTATGTCCACAGAAAGCAAACTCCACTGCCTTCTAGCACTGATGATGTTACCTAGTGGGGTAATGAAAACAACCAAGCTGAGAGAGCATCAAGGATCCCACAATGCAACCCTGAGCTACAAATATTATCTTCTTTTGGTGACTGTTGATTCTTAGTTAGATTCTAGTTCAACATAGGAGATGAATAATGTCCCCCATTTTATGATGCAAGTCTGTTAGTGGGTCAAAACAATCTAAATGGCATAGAGTATATAACTCTATCCTCCTCCTGTGGGTGGATGCTAATGGAAGAACCATAAAAATATTGTTACTCCCAATATCTGCCACCTGAAATGCCTAATAGCTGTGATACTCTGCAGGTTCTGATCCCATTATGGATACAACTGTCATCAACACTCACTACATCGCTGTAAAGAAAGTTCAGGAAATGTGACCACAAAGTGTTTCATAGAGCATTCCTTTTTTAAAAAAAAAATGGCTCCAATATTTGGCCATTCCAGAACATGCTACAAATTCGATAAGATTGCTACTAAAAGTTACCATCCTTGTACCAGACGGATCATCCCCAAAGCAGTCCTGGAATGACAGTTGCTAAGATAAAGTGTGTAATATTTATCTCAATTCTGTTACATTATCTGACAAAATTGGATTAATGCCTTCATGAACCCATTATTTGAAACTCTCTCTTTGAAGTTGCAGTTTCAGATTATAGGCAGCGGCAAATTGGCATGGTTTCAGGTTAGTGAAATATTTTACGAGAAGAGTCCTCCACTCCTCGGCTCGCAACAGAATACCTTACACCACCAGACTTGAAATTCTGGGCTTAGAAAACCTAGAACTACGTCGCCTTCGGCATGACCTAAGCATAGTTCATAAAATTATCTGCTACAACATCCTTCCTGTCAACGACTACTTCAGCTTCAATCACAACAATACACGAGCACACAACAGATACAAATTCAAAGTGAACCACTCCAAACTCGATTGCAGAAAATACGACTTCAGCAACAGAGTGGTCAATGCCTGGAACTCACTACTTGACTCTGTGGTTTCCTCCCCAAATCCCCAAAACTTTACCCTTAGACTGTCTACTGTTGACCTCACCCCATTCCTAAGAGGTCAGTAAGGGGCATGCATAAGCGCACCAGCGTGCCTACCGTCCCTGTCCAAATGTTCCCTTTTATTTGTACCTATCTTATGTATTCAAATAATGTTATACTTATGTATATTATCAAACACGTACTTGACAAAATAAATAAATAAAAACAAATAAATAAAATAGTGTGTGTGGGGGGGTTTGTTTGTGTGCATGTGCTAAATCTAAATAATCAGGTTGAAAGAAAAGGTTCAGCTCTTCAGCTCGGTCTTACCTCATCGTAGATGTTGTCATTTCTGTCAAAATCACCTGGCTTCCTTGGAAGTACATGGACATGAACGTGCTAAAAAAAATGAAATCAAATTCAAAGTTAGCCAGAAGCTTTTAATACATCAGATTTTTTTTAATGCTCTCAAATTCTTTCGTGTGGTGTTATTGTTTTTAATGGTCCCTTTTGTAAAGCTTATCTTTATTTGCCATCTTAATCTAGGGAAGCATCTTTGTGGGAGCCCAAAAGGCAGTTCATACATGTCAAATAACATAAACAAGGGACCCAGAGAGTTAAGTAAATAAAAATAGTCTTTCTTCTGAAATGTATGGAGGACAGAGAGACAACTCCACGGTGATGGGGGATTTTGAGATAATGCGGAAAGGTACTGGGGAATTACGAGATGCCACTCTGCATTTCAATTATTATTGAAATGACAGGCTATCACCTAGCTGTCAAGTGAAAATGATAAGTATAACTTTTTTCCAAACTAGATCTTTATAAACTCATTTAACTGAGAATGGTCTAGTCTACCGGAACAACAATTCTCATTTTGGACTTTAAAGAGACTCTACGCGTATCAACCTAAGCCAAGGTTCACCAATTCCCACTCTAGATGTTTACAAATAAGTGATGCAGACAACCCCCAACTTATCTATCACACTCGACACAGAACAGAAAGTTGATGGAGACAAACATGAGGATGAATCATTATTATTAATATGTTGTTGTATACTGTCAAATCTTCAACCTGCACAGTGGCTTACAAAAACATATTATATACAATTATAATTTCCTCAAAGGATTTGGATCATACAGTAAACAACAAAAATAACAACTAACTGATAGCTAGCACATAAAAAAATCCAACAGCTAATGGCATGATCATCATGGAGAAAAATCAACTAATGCGGTTCTTAAGAATCAACATTGATTTGACTGCAATAATCAATCAATCATGGGAACTTGTCACACAGCCTAAATACTCTCTAGCAAAGAGCCCTACAGTATTCTTCCAGACATATCCAAATAGAGCTCATTGCATAGCTGTCTATGAGGGTGCCTGGTAGAGAATATGGGAGTGAAATATAAGCAAAAATGAGTTTACCACGATGGCACTGGATTGGAAGGACCCATAATGAAGTGCATATTGGGGGAAAGGAAGTCCTGCTTACTAGGACTGTGCAAACAGTTGAAGAAACACTTCGCAAAATTCATTGGTCCATGCACATTGCACCTCCTTGAAGCATTGAAAGGATTGAGTCCTCCTAAGGTTCAACACAACTGCTTCAAAGGCTAATTCCAGTTGTCTGCATGTGCCCATCCAGGCACAACTGCTTTTGCTGGCAATCCCAGCACAGCTATTGTCTGTGAGCATGCACATGCTCACAGCTGTTAAAGCAGCCAACCCCAAGGTTTCCTGCAGGATACAAAGACTTTGATCTTTCAAGAAGAAACATTAGTCATTTCTTTCCATGCCCTTGGGAAGTCCTCCTTTTCAATGTCTTGGAAGTCCTATTATCAGTCCTACAGCTGATTTACATGACAATAAAACCAGAGGTGGGTTGCTGCCGTTTCGGACCGGTTCTTTAGAACCGGTAGCGGAAATTTACTGCTGCTCGCCGAACCAGCAGCAAAGACTGGCGGTCCACGCCCCCGAACCGGTTCTCCGGTCACCATGGCTTGAAAAATAACCCTCTGCGCATGTGCAAAGGCTTCTGCGCATGCGCAGAGGGTTATTTCCGGGTGTTTTGCGTGACACAACGTGTGCGCGAGCGAAGGGAGTGCGCGCGCGCAAAACACGCACTTCCGTCGTGATCAGAACCGGTAGGGAAGGTAAGTAGAACCCACCCCTGAATAAAACCCAAGCCCTAGTTAGAAAACTCAATCACAAAATATAATGTGTTGCGTTCCATAATATAAACAATAGCATGGCTTAATATTATTGCCTGGTTCATATAAAATGTTGAAATAATGATTGATTTCCCACAATACAATGGATCACAAATGACCCAATCACAGTTTTGTGTAATCTAGCTAGAGAAAGGTAAGAAAAGTCTAGTGTGAACTGACCCACTGCTTATGTGTTGCTATTTAATATTCTAGTACATCTGTCTCTGTATCTATGTGTGCACCTGTCCATTAGCCCCTTATGTAGAAAATCAATTATTTCTTTTTAAGTCCACATACAAAATATTATAAGCACATAAAACACAAGCACAAATGCAAGGCATGCAAAAAGGGGCACACTACAGTAGGAAAAATTATTAAAACCAATTACAAGATACATTGTGACAAGTGTTTTTTTTTTAAGAAAACATGAAAAACAGATAAAAGGTACTGAATTAAGCCTCAGATAAAATAAATATCTGCATGTTTGTACAAAAAGAATGTTGCCCAAAGCAAAATGGTGTAGAAGAAATTATTAATCAAGATTCTTGGGCATGAAATTATGCAGTTTAAATATACAACGATAAGATAAAAGTAGGAAAATGAAATTTTGGCTTCAGCTGCCACCTATGTTTCCCCCACCCCCCCAATCGTGTCTGATTGCTGGAGACTGATGGGACAAGTCCTGCAATTTTCTTGGAAATTTTTCACTTTTTTGGAAAACCACTTTTTTCAGAAGTGGTTTGCCATTGCTTCCTTCCTAGGGCTGAGAGAAAATCATTGGCTCGTCACCCAGCTGATGTTGTGCCAGCCACCAGTTTGCAAACCAGAAAAACAGAACATGGTGCTATTTGTATCTGAAACCAACACACCCCAAATTTCCAAATATTATTTCCTAGCTGTTTTTCTGGCTGGAGGTCACAGGAGGCTCTGTATGTATCAATAAAATTTAGAGTTATCTAATGTCTGCCCCAGCTGGGCTAAGATCAGCTTATGAAGGCCATTTGCTCATTGGAAATACAAACACCTTTGCTGGGACCAATTAATGGAGTTTGGGGTTTTTTTTCTCGGAAGACTAATATTTTATCTTTTGTTATTATCACTACTGTCTACACTTTTCGGTATAACTATGGTAAAATTGCCAAATGAAGGTAAAGACGCTCTTTTTATTTTAAGCTTAAAAATGGTTCTTTTGAGTAATACATCAGTGATAGTGTTCTGATCGTGTATTATACTAATACATCACAAGAGCGATAGTGCTCTTATGATGTATTAGTGTAATACATCATCCCAGCATCATTGCCCTGATGATATATTGCTCAAAACCACATTGTGAGCTTAAAAGCCACTCGTTGGTACCTTTGGGCCCTCATCTACACACTCACTTGGAAAACTAAAGATTCATTGAGGAAAAATAGAAGATAAAGCGATGCTTATATATTGATTGTAAAAGTGGTAGTAAAATTAGAATCCACCAAGGAACCTTTAGTTTATCATTTGGCCCCTACATTACATGATTAATTGGAGTTTCTTCTTTGGATAGCTAGGCTTCGGTACACTATTAAGTTGTTTAACTTTTAATTGAAATCAATGGTATTTAAGGGCATATATGCATATAGTTTAAGTTGTTCCTGCCAAGCAGCTTCAGAAGGTTCTGTTTCAACTCATGTATACATGCACACACTTGGACGGACACACACACACAAACACAACAGACTTCAACTCTGCTCACCTTTAGGAAAACTGTTAAGACCTGGTATTAGAGGACCTCCTCCAGATATTAGAGGACCAATTGAACGAGGATTTTTGTTTCTTGTTTTGGTTGTGCAGTTACATTGCTGGGTCGTCATTCTATATTTTGTGTTTACATATTGAATTTGTTTAATGATATTAGGTGAGTTTTTTTTCTGGTTTATTAATTGTTTTTTTATGCTGTGCGCTAACCAGAGTTGCACTGTCTTAGTTGAACAGCCTAAAATGTGTGAATAAATAAAAATCTATGCATACAATATATGGTAAAATTATATATATATATATATATCAGTAAAA
>QLTV01003646.1:270177-298898 GCA_003457575.1 Thermophis baileyi
TTATATTTTTTTACATAAATAAAGGGAGACTAGTATAGATCTATTTCAAGCTATTTAGCTCTCATCAGCTAGCCACACCCTTATGGGATGAGAACCCGCGCCCCTTGCCTAACAAGGCAAGTGATTAAACCTCTGAGCCACAGGAACATGCAGATAGAGAGAAGAATCCTTTATTTATGTAAAAATATAACATATATATATATATAGATAGATAGATAGATAGATAGATAGATAGATAGATAGATAGATAGATAGATATAGATATAGATATAGATATAGAGATATAATATATATATTATATATTATTTATATATATAAATAATAATACACACACACACACACACACACACACACACATGCACACACTGTGTTTCCCCAAAAATAAGACCCTGTCTTATATTTTTTTGAACCCTGAAATAAGCGCATGACCCTTTTGCCATGCACTCAAAAGCCCGATTGGGCTTATTATCAGGGGATGTCTTATTTTGGGGAAAACAGGGTATATGTGTATGTATGTGTATGTGTGTGTATTTTGTAGTGCCCAAATGTAGATGCTTTTGATGCTTTAGCCCCCCCCCCGCCTCTCTCCCTCTCTCTCTCCTTCTCTCTCTCTCTCTGTCTTTTTTTTTTACTGCCCTGTTTCTTTCTAATGTTTTTAGAGTAACCTCACTATGACTACTATAATAGCACAATGACTATAACTCTTGCATTATAAATATAAGCTTACTGGGTTTGAAACCGAATAGAAATGTGTTTGTAAATTTTTTTGTAGCTGTTGGCATTACTTTTTTCCCTTTCCCCAATTGTCCTATTTTGCCCTTTGTGTTTCTGGGTGTGGGGGTTTAAAATTCATTACTACACAGTTTCATCATTTTCCCAGGTACCTAAGGTAGACGTTTTATCCCCAGCTCCCAAGTAGCCCATAGAGTTTAAGGATGTATTTTCCACACAGTTCAATCTAGAAGATGCCGTTTCATCTTGAAAGTCATAAAAATGTTCCCATTTTTGTGCAGAATCTTGCTTTATGATCATAGCTTACAGAAGGGCAATGACAAATATGACAGGAGGATTTTATTACACACGTTCAGGGGAGGGAAAAGATGAACCATTATAGTGCATCTAAGTGAAACTTAACTCTCTCCAATGTACCATTAAATAAGGGAAAATCCACATTGTGTTGCAAAGCGAGCCAAGTACCTTCTCTTGGAGTTAGCCCCCAATTTGATAGGGTTGGCTTTCAAAAAGTACATCTTGTTTTCTTGGTTAGGGTTCAGATATAATTATGATATTAAAGGAAATCAGAATTTCTGAGCAATGGGGTGAACTATTTGTCCTCTGGGAAGCTGGATGGAGGCTCCTCTACCAAATGTGTTATTTAAGTGTAGATTGCAGCTTCCAATGGATCATTAGGATCTGTGTTTCTCGAGGTATTTAAAAGCAATTTTCTATTTCTTATTCATCCAATTCCAACAATCTCAAGAAGTAGAGTTCACGCTAAATGAAACTGTCATCAGTCAGTCAGTATTTGTCTCTTTATGTTAATAGGGGATGGGAGAATTTATTCTCTGCAAGACATTTATCATAGTATATTTTTTTAGAATAACTTATACCTGGTGAATCCTATTTTCTTGATGCAGACTTATATTGCTGATCTAGAATCAGAAGATTTTAATATGAACTAGACTACTTATTTTGGACAAGAAGGCTGATGGTACCTAATCTATCAGAAGTGTGTTTATTGCAAAGACCAAACCTGATGAACAAGAAGCAAATAATACATGGTTTAATGTGGTAGGCAATGAGAACATTCCATTATTGGACTCAGTCTTCCCATAATTGATGCTGTAATGAAAAATGCAAATAACCAACTTTATTGTTGAATGGCAATATAGTTACCTTTGCATGTGGACCCCTTGCAACAGGGGTCCCCAACTCCCAATCCCCAGTCGATGGACCAGCACCAGTCCGTGGCATGCCAGAAACTGGGCCACGCAAACAAGTGAACAAACATATGTGGGGATGCAGGCAGCATGCTAAACTAAGCCCCCTCTGATCCACGGAACTGGTCCCTGGTGCCCAAAATATTGGAGGCCATTGCCTTAGAACCTGTGAATATCTTCCACTGGTGGTTCACTGTTGCTATTTACAGGAGGCAGAGTGATGTAACAAAATGCATTTCTTTTATTTAAACAACAAATGGGTTGTGTGGCCTTTTTTGGTGACTCTTGTTTTGTCTTCTTGTTTTTGAATCAGCGTATCTATCATCAATAAAAACAGCAGGGGTCTGATTGTAGAGGTCCCAGGCTGTGGGTGTGTGCATAGAGTTTGCGAAGGTTACGAACAGAACATACGGTACATAATAAACTGAGTTCTCCCTACTGTTCCTGTAATAGAACCAGGAGAGAACAGCAAGAAGCAATTACATCTGAAGTGATTTCCTCTTCCTTTGGTTTCTGGAGGAAAATAAGGATGAAAGGAATAAGACAAAACAGCAGAATGGAGTAATAAGTGCCATGCAGAGGCAAACATCTGGGAAAAGGAAACATAAGCCTCTTTCTAATTTGCCTTCCATTCAAGCAACAATCAAGGCACTACTTTGTCCTTGGTGCCATTGTTTTGGGCCACTTCTGAAAAAACACCTATGCACACCCAACACCAAGAATGTCAGCCTTGCCAAAAGAGTAAAAATTTGCACAAAATTCTGCCCTACAAATATTGTTTGTAAAATAAGAATATAAAATCACTCAGCTTCCTGAAATAGAAAGACAGTCAAATCACTTTGGAAAGAAGGAAGGAAGGAAGGAAGGAAGGAAGGAAGGAAGAAGGAAGGAAGGAAGGAAGGAAGGAAGGAAGGAAGGAAGGAAGGAAGGAAGGAAGGAAGGAGAGGAGAGGGAAAGGGAAGGGAAGAGAGGGAGGGAGGAAAGAAGGGAGGGAGGGAGGGAGAAAGGAAAGGAAAGGAAAGGAAAGGAAAGGAAAGGAAAGGAAAGGAAAGGAAAGGAAAGAAGGAAAGGACTGCATATAGCCTCTTTCTGTAAGCAATAGAGAATGAAGGCCTGCCTATGACTAATGATATGGGTGTGTAAACGAGCAAAAAACCTGGCTTTATTACTTTCAATTCTCATAACTTCATGTAGAGCAAACAGCAGAAAACCAGAAAGAAAATCACAGTTTGTGCATTTGTGTTCGACAGTGTTCAACATCAGACGTTTTGATGTGTTCAGGTTGAAAAGTGTATTCGCTTTCATTCAATCTAAATTTAATTCAGATTAAATTAACTAAATCTTGTTTATCAAATATTTCTATTCAGAGCTCAGCTACAAATTTTGGAAGGGATTTGAAGACCCCCTGAGTGGTGCTCTCCATAGTGGGCCTGAAGCAACAGCTTGTGACTTTTTATTAATTCTTGGATGTACTCAAAAAGGGCTTCTTTCATTTGTAATAATCATTCAGGGAAGTATCAGAAATTGCCAATGATTTTCCCAATCTTATGGAAGCTTTTGTGTGAATTTAAATCAAAAGTAAATTTAAATTTAAATCAAATCTTTGTAACAAATGCTGCATTGGCTGAGATTTTGGCAGTACAAATTTGGCCTGTTTGGAGTTGTGGTCAATTATAAGGATTAGAAGAAAATATTTTACCCTGGGAGAGAGGCATCCTGCTCCTATACCTCACCTTTGACCTCCCCTAAAGGTGAAAGAATGGGCCAAAAAATTCAGTCCATTCTTTGTGCCCTTTAGAAAAACAGAATTTAAAGCCTCAAACCCCTCAAAAATCAAACCATAGTTTGAATAATCTACACAAAGGACTTCTCATCTCTCATATTTATATGATCCAAAGAAAAACATGACTCAATAGGTCCATCTTATTGAATTTTTAATTTGCTTCTTTAATAAAAGAGGTAAAACATTCAAGAAGCAAATCTGAAACCTGTGCCTTCCTCATTCAATCAAATTAATTAGCAAAATGAAAAGACTTTGTATTTCAAAGGGCAGGTTCAGAAACTCATTCAAGGAAACACTTCAAGATGCAAATTAGAATCAGCCGAAAAGTTGGATTGTTAAATTCTAAAGTTGTCAATATGGAAAATTTATTAGCATCTAAGATCATTACAATCCAGTGTCAAGAACCTTTGTACTATTTTATCATGGTTAGGTTTGAATGTTCCCATTGTACAGGTAGTTCTCGACTTACAAGCACAATTGAGCCCAAAATATCTATTCCTAAGTGAGACATTTGTTAAATGAGTTTTGGCCCATTTTACAATCTTTCTTGCCAAAGTTGTTGAATGAATCACGGCAGTTGTTAAATTAGTAACATGGTTGTTAAGTGAATCTGGCTTCCCTATTGAGTTTGCTTGTGATAAGGTTACAAAAGGTAATCATATGACTCCCAGGATACTGCAACCATCATAAAAACATGCCAGTTGCCAAGTGTTCGAATTTTGATTATGTGACCATGGGGATGCTACAATGGTCATAAGTGTGAAAAACTTATAAGTCATAAGTCACTTTTCCCACTGCCATTGTAATTTCAAATGGTCACTCAATGAACTCTTGTAAATCGAGAACTACCTGCAAGGGGAAAAATCTTGGCACGAAAAGGACAAGTTCTTTCTCCCCAAAAGGAAGGTGGAAAGCAACTGGGAATGGAATCTACAAATACAATGAAGAAGGGGGTCACCACAATGTGATAGCAGTGTTCCAATATCTCAGGGGTTGCCACAAAGAAGAGGGAGTCAAACTATTCTCCAAAGCACCTGAGGGCAGGACAAGAAGCAATGGGTGGAAACTAATCAAGGAGAGAAGCAACTTAGAACTAAGGAGAAATTTCCTGACAGTTAGAACAATTAATCAGTGGAACAGCTTGCCTCCAGAAGTTGTGAATGCTCCAACACTGGACGTTTTTAAGAAGGTGTTGGACAACCATTTGTCTGAAGTGGTGTAGGGTTGGACTAGAAGACCTCCAAGGTCCCTTCCAACTCTGTTATTCTATTCTATTCTATTCTACTCTATTCTATTCTATTCTATTCTATTCTATTCTATTCTATTCTATTCTATTCTATTCTATTCTATGTCAAGATTGGAGGGAGAGAGAAAGAATATAAGGAACGAACTGAACAGACAAGAGAAAGACTAGCAGCCACTTGGCTATAGGTCATCTTTATCAACACAGTGAGCATTTTATCATATACACGCTTTATCATGAACACATTTACCTAAGTGGAGAATAGGAGAGAGATATAGATTGCTTATATAATTATTTTGCCAAGTCTGAACTCCATCCTTTCTAAAGCCAGCTTTTCATAATGGCTTTTTAAACTTCTCCATCAAATTCATGGGAAAATAAATTGGGTTCATGGTTTCTCTGAAGTTCTGCATGGAAGGAGACTTGTTCAAAAGTGCCTGAAGAGAACAAATCCGCTTTAGCTGTAATACTTTTCCTCCTTCCCCCCAAAAGTGGAACTGGGGGAATTCACACCTAATATCTTCCCTTAGGATTTCATGAAAACATGAAAAGGTTGCAGATGTGAAAAAGCTGTTTGAAAGAAAATGCAGGAAAAAATAATGTCTCTGGCACGAGTTTCCTTCTTCCATCTTCAAAGTCAGATAGACAGCTGTCTAGCTAACCTTTGTATATCCATCTCTTCATTTTATTCATAAATAAAAGCCCATTGGTTTAATATTGTTTTAATCACAATCCCAGTTCCTTAATTTATGATGTAATAAAAGGTATTAAAATAAACATTTACTCCTCGAAGAACAAATACTTAAATGATGTTCATGAGGGGAGTTAAGTATTCTGAAGCCAACCATAGCTTTTGTCAAGCTTCTCCTGGTGTTAAATGAGATCATTACCGTAATCTCCACATTATTGCTTAAACTTCCTTTTAGGAGTATTTTATTTAATAGAATTTATGGGTAATATCATCAAAGACCCTCCCTCCCTTAAAAAAAGAGAATCATCAAATTGTTCTGTTAAAGGGATAGTAGAAGCTTTTATGTCTCTTCAGAGATTCTAACATCATAATTTCAGTACGAGGGATTGCTAATTATAATTTTTGCTCAACGCTACTCTGTGCTCTATTTCAGAGACAAAGAGCATATGTGGAAGATCAGTAAAAAGTCAAAAATAAAGATTAAGAAAATGTTATTTTTCTACCTTATGAAATACAAGATGGCTGCCATCTCTTCTTCCACAAAAGAAATTTTATAACAACGTGGAATTTAAAATCTAATTGGAAAGGTTCAAGGCAAAAGTAATGAAGGAAGTCAAAAGAGAGAGAAAATTAGATCTTTTGTGAAAAAGTTATGAAACTGCAGGAGAGGAAAACAAAAGGAGTTTTCTGAACATTACAAAGATTCATAAGAAAAGGGAGATAATGTTTGGATGCTAGACAGTAATTCAGCCTAAGGAAGAAATTGGTACAGAATGCAGGGATTGTAAAAAAGAAATCTGACAAACCAAACCAGTGGATATGGAAAGGTAAAATTAAGTGTGCTGGCAATTTATCTGTTCCTTAATCACTGATTGTTTGAAAAGTTCCTCAAATTAAGGCTAGCACTTACGGCTGAGAATTATCTAAAAATGAGAATTATCTAGGTGGCAGATATTTTTTACTAATCTTAGAAATGCAACAATAGTAAGATAAGAAGAAAGATGGAGCTGTTTTCAGATAGTGTAATGTGTTTGACAAATAATTGCCATGGTAAAACAGAACTACTATGGTTTTTCTCTGGTAATTTAGCCCATTGCTAATCTAATTTGATGGACAGTCAGGATTCCTTTCAATACAGAGTCTTATCAGAGATGGTCTGGAGGACCATAGGTGGACTGTAGTTTGGCTGCTCCAGTGGCATAAGTCATGATGAAGCAATTTAGAATAGAATGAACTTTCCAGAGGATGTGGGATAAGAGAAGAGTACACAAAAGACAGAATTTATGGATTTAACCTTCAAGAAGCTTCTTGAAAACACTTGTTACTACTTTTGTTTCCAGAAAAGAGGACTGTACTCCAATAATTTCCTCCCCACAGAGAAGTTTTGCCGGGAATTGACAATCTTTTGAAAGGAATCATCAACTGATATCAGTAGGCCATACCAAGATCATTATTCAAACAATGATGGAATACTTTCCACAATCTCCTTTGCTCATTGAGATGGGCTGAGACAAACATTCAAATTTTAGCCGATTTTGGAAGGAGAGAGTGGCAGGATGAAATTGAGACAGAATTGTCTCTTGTCTTTTGTATTAGGGAATACAATTTAGTAGGGTTTCCTTGGAAGTCAAACCAGATGGCAGGCACCATAGGCATTTGCTGGGAGGGTGTTAGAAGAAAAGCAACAGTTTTGCAGAGTTTTCAAATAACTGCAGTCTTCCCCTCCAAATTGTGTAATTTCTCAACCACTAGTGTTAATGGTATTATTAAAAAAGACAACACTTTAGCCCAGGATAAACTTCATTCTCCCTTTCTGGATGTCCCATTACAGCATCAAAGTCCTGTTTTTGTTTTGTATTTTTTACTTTTAGAGAGGAATGAATATAATCTATCACCAGACATGATACAAATCCATTTACTGTAGATACAGAAAATCTATAGCTGACATTTGAAACTATGGACAACTATATCCTTTTTTTTTTTTTTTTTTGCTTTTATATTTTTTTTTTGGCACTTTCTTTTTTTTTTTTTTTTGGCTTTCATATTGTTTTCTGGGCACTTTCTGCTTTTATTTGCGGAATTGTACTTTTTAATTCATTTAAATCTTATCCAAGCCTTCTCTCCCTATTTCCCCTAAACAAATTAGAAACCTCCAATACCTGACAGTGGCAGGAATCATTCCAAGTCTCCAGCCTCACAGACAAAAAAACACAAAGCCTCTAGTCTTGTAATCAACCAACGGGAAACACAAAATTTCTCAGGCTCACGGCAATATTTCCAAAAGATCAATATTTCCTTAGAGTTTGCAAATATCATCGTTTCAGTGTGTGCCATGGGCATGATGAGGCTAAAATCTGCCATTTACACTAGGCTGTCTTAAGTTATTTTTCTTATATACCTGAAAAATGCTACACTACTTTTCTTCAACCCGGTGCCCTGCATATACCTTGGGATTACAATTCCCAGCATTTCTTGCGATCAAAAAGTGATGAGAACTCCCTAAACGTATGAACAGTTTCTGTGCTGTATTGCTGAGTTTGTGATCTCAATGTTTTGGCTGGTGCAGTGAGATCTTTTGTAAATGTAAATTATTTTTCTATTCTAAAAGGAACAGATTGCGGGGGTTTTATTTCATTTTATGACAAATTTATGGGACTAGGATAAAATGAAAGTTTCAACTGAATCAATTTTAGTTTATCTCAACTCCTCTCATGCTTAAGGATTTCTCTTCCTTTTCTTATTTCTTATCTGCATGACTGTAACTTTGTTGTTTGTATCCTTATGATTTATATTGATTGTTTCCTAGTATGATTCGATTGCTTATTTGTACCCTATGACTATCATTAAGTGTTGTATCTTATGATTCTTGACGAATATATTTTATTTTTTTCTTTATGTACACTGAGAGCATATGCACCAAAGACAAATTCCTTGTATGTCCAATCACTTGGCCAATAAAGAATTCTATTCTATTCTATTCTATTATTTCTGACATCATCGCTTTTTGTCTTTTAGTTAAAAGCACTAGAAATCACGGTCGCCTGTTTTGACTTGCCATAAAAACTGTATTGTAACTTCTTCACCTCACTTTCTCTTCAACTTTGAGCCCAGGTGACCTGGAAACATGGATGGCCACAAAAAATACAATGGTAACTAACAGAAGAGAATATTTGTAACTCAGGGTTGAACTGTGAGGTTCGTGGTGCTTTCTGAGCTTGGTTGTTTTCTTGCAGACATTTTATTGTCCAACTCTGTCTGGGCCAGACCACTCAAGAGACCACTCAAATAGGCCCTTCCTCCCTAAAGCAGAGGGTAGAGAACTTCAAGGTCAAGAAGAAGTGGTCTGTCTATGACAAGGGATTAGTAATTGCATCCTCCAATCCCAGATCACATTGCCACTCTCTGACACAAAAACAGATCTAATGTGACCACCACTGTCACATAATTAGTTGGGTAGTCCACGGTTACCATGATCACAATGAGCTCTGAGCAGTGGCGGGATTCAAATTTTTAACAACTGGTTCTGTGGGCGTGGCTTATTTGGGGGCGTGGCTTGGTGGCCATGTGACTGGGTGGGCGTGGCTAGCTGATCATGTGACCGGGTGGGTGTGGCTACGTGCATAGGAACTACTCAGAGGGCTAAAAAAAGGTGAATTATGACCGGTCCTCGCACTTATGACCGTCCTCACATTTATGCCCATTGCAGCATTCTTAACAACCGTGTCACTCATTTCACAACTGCGGTGCTTCTCTTCACCACGGTGACAAGATAGGGTGCAAAACGTAAAATGTGAGGATAGTCGTAAGTGCGAGGACCGGTCAAAAATCACTTTTTCAGCCCTCTGAGTAGTCCCTATGTGTACCCGGCATGGCCAGGTGGTCATGTGACTGGGTGGGCGTGGCCAATTTGACATCACTCACATCGAGGGGCGATTCTTCTCGCCTGGCCTCTCGTGACCGTGGGGATGCTGCAACGGTTGTAAATGTGAAAAACGGTCATAAGTCACTTTTTTCAGTGCCATTGTAACTTTGAACGGTCAGTAAACAAACTGTAGTAAGTAAAGGACTTCCTGTACCAATAGTCATAGGCGCCTTTGGGGTAGGTGCAATCCCAGAACACCTGGAGCACCCCTTGAACACTAGGCACAGGAACTAGCCAGATTCCGGAAGCTGCTTCTTTTCAGGAACAGAGATTAACATTTTTCCTTCCAAACAAAGCTGAATAGGGAAAATTATCCCATCAATAAACACAGGATTAAACATCACCAAGCACAGAATTAAACTTCACCAAAAACCAGTTTTAGACCAAAAGTCAGAAAGGGTATGTAAACTCACGTTTGAATGTCAATCTTTCTAGCTAGCCAAGAAGCCTTGCTGAATGTCACTCATCTTGGTTCCTTGTCATTAAAAGCTTCTTTCCGGCAGCTCTGTGCTGGAAGAACTCCAACAGGGGAGTATTTCCTCCCAACAGCAGTGTAAAAAGCTTAAAACAACCCTTCCCCTCTAAGAAAGTCAAGCAAAGGGGGGGGGGGAGTACCAGCAAAGAAAGAAAGAAACTCTGAAGAGACAGTAAGTCTAGGCGTACTGCCAAGAATGTAAGAAGGTTTAACAGAGAGGCAGTTTCTGTAAGCAGGGCAATAAAGATTAGGCTATAGAAACAACACCAGAATGTTGTAATTCCTTACAGGATTAACCCTGTAATGTGGGAAAAAAAACAAAAGGAGATTTCTTCTAACAACCGGTTCTCCGAACTGCTTATAAAGTTAACAACCGGTTCTAGAGAACCTTTTAGAACCGGTAGAATCCCACCTCTGGCTCTGAGCCATCTTTGACTCCAGGTCCAGAGAAGGAGGTTGAAGTACTCCAGAACTATAAGTCTAGGAAATGCCACTATCTATTTGTCCCCATAGTCAGGTAACTCTGACCGGGATGCTACTACACTGGAGAGGGAGGGAGCCAAGCAGCAGTCCCAAATTACAGTGTATCCTTATGGCCCCAGTTCATAAACAGGCATTACAAATACCTTTCTAATATTTAGTACATCTCCCCTACAAAGCCTTACCCTGAAGCAACACTGCTACCAACATTGTTCAAAGACTGGAGCTGATTTCCAAGTAGAGTAACTGCACTGGGATAATTGAGTCCCTCAATGAGGATCTACGATGCCCTTGGTGCTCTCTGAGCTTGGTTGTTTTCTTGCAGACGTTTCATTACCCAAACAATGTAACATCAGCAGTGCTAACACTGATGATGTTACCTAGTTTGGGTAATGAAACATACTCAAGAGAACAACCAAGCGCAGAGAACACCAAGGATCCCTCATTTCAACCTTGAGCTACAAATATTCTCCTTTATTGATCTAAGATGCCTTTTTTTCACGGCCATGCAAAGTGTAGACTTAAACTCTGGGTGGAGCTCTCCAAAACAAACATTGTTGCTATATTTATTTATTTATTTATTTATTTATTTATTTATTTATTTATTTATTTATTTATTTATTTATTTATTTATTCATTCATTCATTCATTCATTCATTCATTCATTCATTCATTCATTCATTCATTCATTCATTCATTTATTTATTTAGTCAAACATGTACAAGATAACAGGTATGTATAAACATGGACATGAACACAGGAAATGAGTACAAATAAATGGGGACAGGACAGGGACGGTAGGCACGCTGGTGCGCTTATGCACGCCCCCTTTATGGACCTCTTAGGAATGGGGTGAGGTCCACGGTAGACAGATATTTGGTTGAGATATTTTGAAACCTTATTTTCAAGTCCACTCTTAATTTCACCATCTTCACATTGCACATCTCTCCTCCCCTCACAAGGAATGAATTAGGTGAATTCAATTCTAACGGGAGGGGGGATTCCCAGAATTATGCTGGATGTGTACTACATGTTTCTATTTGCCAGATGAAACTCTGAGTCCTGGAGACCTTTCAAGTGGCGCTTACATCCAAATGTCCATGTACTGCTGAGCTAAGAGCCATCTGGACAGGAGGTGAAGAAAGGTAAGCAGCAAATGAGTAATTCCCAATGTCATTTAACCTTTAGAATGGATGTTTTGTATGCCCTCTCATCCAACAGAAAGCGGTAACCAGCAGAAGGAGACATGGGGATCTTATATTTAATGGCTATTTAGTGGACTGCTGAGACTTTTGGTCTGCGTCTATGTCGGTTGAGTTCATTAGTGTAATTAACCAACAATCAATCTTTCTCAATTAGTTACACAAAAATAGCCACTGTTAGGATCTTTGCAGGCAAAAGAGGGATGGGGCTACTTTTTCTGCTTGATTTCATATCAACTCTTAAAACACAGGCATGGAACCTTAGGTCACCGAAAGCCAAATTCCTTTAAAACACTACACTTTAATGAAAATGAGAATGTAATGAGAAGCGAAACTCTTCTTCTTCTTCTTCTTCTTCTTCTTCTTCTTCTTCTTCTTCTTCTTCTTCTTCTTCTTCTTCTTCTTCTTCTTCTTCTTCTTCTTCTTCTTCTTCTTCTTCTTCTTTCTTCTTCTTCTTCTTCTTCTTCTTCTTCTTCTTCTTCTTCTTCTTCTTCTTCTTCTTCTTCTTCTTCTTCTTCTTCTCCTCCTCCTCCTCCTCCTCCTCCTCCTCCTCCTCCTCCTCCTCCTCCTCCTCCTCCTCCTTCTTTCCTCTTCTTCTTCCTCCTCCTCCTCCTCCTAAAAAGCAGTCCAGTTGCCTTTTGGAAAAGTGTCTGAGAAAACGATGGCCTGGATGACTGAGAATCTCCACAGACCACAATTTAAAATGAATGAATGAAATATACCAAGCCCAGCCAAGCTCAGGGATCCTTCTGTGTGTCATAGGTTCTTTTTACTATATCCAATTTTGTGGTCTTACATGAGCCATGAACAGCATGGTTTCCACACAACCTCACAAGCACTTGTCTCCATTACCATTCACATACAATCCTACATTCCACAATATTACCAATTTTCCTTGTGAGTAATGCCACAAATTGAACCCTGAACTCTTCGCAAGCAAAGTAAGTACCTTCTCCTCTCCTCCTGAGGTTTGTAATTTGTAAACCTCCCACACTATGCATGGAGCTCAGTCTTTGGGCATGAAGAAAGAAGATTGGAAAGAGCGATGCCCTTTCCCAGTCACACTTTACATAAGGTTTACATAAGCTTTCTTCAATGTAGACCCAGGAAGAATCCAAAGCACCTGAAGGCAGGACAAGAAGCATTGGATGGAAATTAATCAAGGAGAGAACCAACCTAGAACTAAGGAAATTTTTTCTGACAGTTAGAACAATTAATCAATGTAATGGCTTGCCTTCAGAAGTCGTGGGTGCTCCTGCACTGGAGGTTTTCAAGAAGAGATTGGACAACCATTTATCTGAAATGGTATAGGGCAGTGATGGCGAACCTTTTTTTCCTCGGGTGCCAAAAGCGCGTGCGCGCGCGCACACTATTGCGTGTGCACACTATTGCGTGCGCATGCTATTGCGTGTGCACGCTATCGCACATGCGTGCATGTCTACACCCATAATTCAATGCCCCCCATGTGCCCCACCCCCGTGCATGTGCGTGCAAATCCCCCCGCTGTCCTGCCCCCCGCACTTGCGTGCACGACCCCCCCACTCCCCCGTTTCCCGACTTCCGGTGGGCCCAGTAGGCCCGTTTGTTGTCCTCCCCAGGCTCCAGAGGCTTTCTTGGAGCCTGGGGAGGGCGAAAACTGCCTCCCCTGCCCCCCCGGAAGCCCTCTGGAGGCCGAAAACGCCCTCCCAGAGCCTCCACACAAGCCGAAAATCAGCTGGCCAGTGCGCACGTGCACACTGGAGCTGAGCTAGGGCAACAGCTCGCGTGCCAGCAGATATGGCTCCGCGTGCCACCTGTGACACGCATGCCATAGGTTCTCCATCATAGGGTTTCCTGCCTGAGCAGGGGGTTGGACTAGAAGACCTCCAAGGTCCCTTTCAACTCTGTTATTCTGTTACATTCTGTTATGGAGATATAGCGCTAATTTGATAAGAGAATTAATATAAGTGTGTGAAAATGTAACAAATAAAAAGCTTGAAAGAAAATTTATCACTCAGTTTGGCTATTCATAGAATCACAAAGTAAAAATTACTATTAAGGCCACTGGATCATAATGGTTGTTATAATTTATCATATTCTGACTTTTGAAGGGATTTATATATTTATTAAATTTATATGCCATCCATTTCTCTGTCAAGTGATTCTGGATGGATTGATAGATTTTTTTAAAAAATTGTATATTTTATGTGTTAGTCACTAGAGCCCTGGTCCTTTACACATTTCCATAGTAAATAAATAAATAAATCCCCATAGGTGTTTTTTTTTAATTGATTTGTCCCAAAGATTGGAATTTGCATTAGCTATAGAAGAGGATTGAAGTCTGCAAAGAACTGTCTGCAGGATCTGCCTATGGAATTATTGGAGGGATAATGATTTGGAGGGAAGAAAAAGAACCAGCAAGATAAAAGAAGAAAGATGCGAGAGAGATGATTGGCTGGGAGACGACCATATTAAGATTTTAATACATTCTCATGCAACACAGCATTTGGTTTGTACACAATGGTATTCAATTACTTACTGGAGACTCAATTTGGCACATGGGTCTGGCTGATTGCCTCGCTACATGCAACACATGTTGGTCCTCTTAATCACAGCTTTGATAGATTTCTAGGTGATGAATTGTAAGTTCTCTGGTAGAAGAGATTGTCAAATTAGCACTACGTTCCTGTTGTGGCTTGCCCCCGTCCCGTGCAGCTGCTCATGGATCTGGACGAACAGGAACAGTCCATAGGGTGGCAAGAGTGGTCTGTAGCTCCGGCACCGGAGTTCGAGACCGAAGAGGAAGCAGGGCCAGAGGACAATGCTCAATCAGGGCCTTCTGCACCTCCTCAGCAGGAGTTCAGTGACTCCAGTGAAGAGGAGGAGCCTCTGATTGATGCCAGAGCACGCAGGGCAGCTAGCCGGCAAGAATGGCTGTGTAGAAGGAGGTCTCCTCGAAGGTAAACTTGCAGGCAGAGGGGCCATGCCCTAAGACTATATAAGGTTGGATCACACCGCACACTCTTGCTGGAGACAATTGTTTGTATTCACCTTGGCTGCCGTTTGAACTTCGTTCCAATCAGTTGGATTATTTGATGGACTTAATGACCTGCTTGTGTCTTTCATATTTGGAATCCCGGTCAAAGTGTTCTGTGCTTGAAAACAAACACTTTGGCAAAGAATTAGTATTCACTTTAATACTAAGCACTTATTAGTATTAAAGCCTTTTTTTTAAAATAACAGTGTGTGTGTGTGTCGCTTTCTGGGGGTTTGCCGCGCTGGGTCACAACAGTTCCTTCCACAAGGAAATAGCTAGCATGACTTCCTTTTTTCTACCGGATTGCACTGATCCAATTGCATCTGCTAGTTACAATGTACGTAAGTACAATACTGAAACGTGCAATGAGGGAAGGGCTGTCATCACTGTCATATCACCCAGTATGGCAGAAATCAATCAGACCATCCCAAAAGCAAAAGAGGAGAATAACAATTTGCACTGGATTGTCCTGAAAAGTAGGAATTCCACCTGCCTCAAAGCTTCTTTACACTTTCTTAAAATAAAAACTGTTTTCAGCCCTCTGAGTTTTTATTGAGTTAAACCTGTCCTACTTACACTCTTCCTGTTTCATTCTTCCAAACTCTTAACCAAACTAATGATGAGCCTGAATGTTTGACAAGGTTAGAGAGAGAAAGGGGAGTTGATTTTGATGCGCATCTCCAAGCTGCTTAATCTTCTAGCCAATTCTTTCTTCCTTTCCTTATTTTTTTTTCTTTTCTATTTCCAAGATTTTAGTCACATTGCAAATCATTCATTTCAACAATGAATTTTGATGTTTATTGCACCTAGTTAATCTGCCTTGTTAGAATTCAGTTGTCTGGGGACTATCATAGAACCCAGGGGTGGATTCCTCCCGGTTCAGACTTGATCGCCCGAACCGTTAGCGACCCACTGGTGATGTCACGGATCTGGTTCTGTCGGTGCCGGTCCGTGGGTGCCGCCATCTTTTTTTGGGAATTTTTTGTGCTTTGTGCCTGTTTTGCAGCTTGAAAAAGGGCCCTCCTGCCTGCCCCTGGGTTTATACTGACCTTTATTCCTTCGCCCGAAGCACAGCTGATCAGCTCCTCAGCTGTGTTTCGGGCTGATTGAAGCTACTGAGCATGTGCGGAAGCAAAATTGCGCGAGGGAACGTGCACGCACGCGCGAGCGGAGTGAGCGCACGCGCGCAAAACGTTGCAATGCGAACCAGTGGGGAAGGTAAGTGGAACCCACCCCTGATAGAACTACATCTTAGAGTCTATCTAGTCCAGGACTTCAACAAGACTTCAACATGTGGACTTCAATGTGTAGACTTCAGTTCTCAGAATGCTGGCTAGGGAATTCTGGAAGTTGAAGTCCACACATCTTAAAGTTGCCAAGGTTGAGAAACACTATCTAGTCAATGCTTTGCCCAGTTCAGGATCCTTTAGGGCAGGGGTGTCAAACACAAGGCCCACGGGCCAGATTTGGGGCCGTCCTGGAAAATGTAAGGGGCCAGCTCGCGTCACTTTGGCTTGGTCTACTCAATGCGAAGAGGAAACATCAGGCCAGCGTGGCTTCAACCCGGTCTACCCAATGTGAAGAGGAAACATCGGGCCAGCATGGCTTTGGCCTGGCCTACCCAGTGCAAAGAGGAAACATGCCAGCAGTTTGGGGAGTGGTGTCAAGCTGGCCACTCCTACCCAGTCAGCCACACCTACCCAGTCAGCCATGCCCGCCCGGCCCCCCGCCCCCCCAAGGTCAACCACAGCCCTGATGCGGCCCTCAATGAAATTGAGGTTGACACCCCGGCTTTAGGGTATCTCTGACTGATGACTATCCAGCTGATGTCTGAAGATCTTCAGTGAAGGTCTTCCAGTGGCTCACAACTTGCACAATCTGGAAAGCTGAACCTATTTCCTTGTACTTTTAATTCTCTAGTTCAGAACCTGCCCTTTGGAACAATAGGGAATAAGTCCACTCAGGGGTGAAATCCAGCAGGTTCTGACAGGTTCTGGAGAACCGGTAGCGGAAATTTTGAGTAGTTCGGAGAACCGGCAAATATCACCTCTGGCTGGCCCCAGAGTGGGGAGGGAATGGGGATTTTGCAGTATCCTTCCCCCAGGAGTGGGGAGGGAATGGAGATTTTGCAGTATCCTTCCCCTGTCACACCCACCAAGCCAGACCAAGCCCACCAAGCCACGCCCACAGAACCGGTAGTAAAAAAAATTGGATTTCACCACTGAGTCCACTCCTTCGTGACAACTCTTCAGATACTTGAAGATTGCTACTATTTCTTCCCTCAGTTTTCATTTCTATGGGTTATACACACAAGAGATCTTTCAACTGTTCTTCATAGGGCTTGTTTCCTAGACCTCTTATTTTATTAGTAACTCTCATCTGGATTTGCTAGAATTTGTCACTGTTGTTTTTAAATGCCGAACATAGCAGTCAGCATGGGGCCTGGCTAGGACAGAATAGGGTGGAAAAATTTCTCATCATCTGAACTTCAGTTTCTTTCTTTCTTTTTTTAATGTTCCCACTGTAAGTCATTAGCATGTTTTATCTTTATCTCCTTTTCCCTCCATCTTTGTAGAAAATGACCATGCAATACTTTTTCTTGCCAGCATTCTATTCTTATTTTTAATTATATCATTTGGCTATTCATGTTTTATTTGTTGTATATTCAATATATTCTAATTTTTAACTAGAATTAAATTAAATTAATTCCAATTTAACTAGCATGTTCTTGACTATCTTTTATATAATTAGCCAATGCATGCTTTTCTTTTTTGATAGCTTGTTTGACTTGAAGTAAACCTCTGCCTCCATTTTAGAGGGCAGATATAATCAGTATCACTACAGGAATGTAATGCATAGTAAATAGTCATTAGCGTTCTTGTTTTTCAGTCCAAACAGCCCAGTTTACCTTGTGTCCAGTTAATAAGTCCATATCACATGTATGGACTAGGTATTGATGGCTTTCATAGTATTTCCATCATTCAATTTTGTCTTTATTACTTTTCTCACTCTTTACTAATCACATATTTTATATATTGATAGAATTTTTGAGAATTGGGCACAATTGAATGTGTGTGTGTGTGTGTGTGTGTGTGTGTGTGTGTATCACTGTTTAATATAAATGATAACCTGTACTGCTTAACTTTTTTTTAAAGGACACAGCTCATTTTAAAGTACATTTTTATCAGGTGGGAGTACTTCTGTGAATATAGAAATATTGGTGAATATGACAAGAGCTGACAGAAAGAATTCATTACAAACTGAACACATTCATTTCCCTTTATTCCTCACCCTAAAACTGATAGGAACCTTCAAAACAATATTCAGCGGTCCCGAAAAATGGAAAGTCACATAAACTAAAGTCTCTTACAAGGGGAAAAGTATCTAGGGAGGTCAGGGTGGGAGAAATGAGACTCAAAGGGCAGAGATAGCAGGAAGAGGAAGGATTACATAGCCCGTGTTGCACAACTTTTCTGTCTGGCATCACATGTTCCTAATGCTGTTTTTGTTTCTCTTTGAAATAGAGCCAAGGTTCTGCTTTACTATTCCACGCAGTATAAAGCTATTCCCTCTTCTTCTTCTTCTTCTTCATCCAGACATTTGCATACAAATTGCTACAGAAATTCCATAAACCTCTAAACATGGTTTCTGGAGGGATGAATTCATTGTCTTGCTTTAAGTCAGAGCTGCAGTGCTCCCCAAACAGCAGTCAGACACCGAGAATCTAACTAGGGGGTGGGCAGAGATCACCAGCAGAGGGCTAATAAATAGATATTGTTCCAGAAGCCTGCAAACGAAAGCTTTAAACCTGAGCTGTCTTATTCCAGGATGGCAGCAGGCCATTGAAGAAGCCATGACCCGTGTGCCACTTACTGGAAGAGCCTTGCTCTTGAATAGCGTAACAGTTCTTGAATAGCATAACACCTGCCCTCTCTCCTCTTCTATCCATCAGCCTCCCTCCCCTCCCCTCTTCCTCCCCCAAGGTAAAGGAATCCATCAAAATCACCCACAAATGGGGGATAGAGAGACATAAACCTGGTTTGTTTGTTTGTTTGTTTGTTTGTTTGTTTATTTATTTATTTATTTATTTATTTTGTCAAGCACGTATAAGGTAACAGATATAAGTATAAACATGATTATGAGTACAGGAAATGGATAAATGGGGGACAGTAGGACAGGGACGGTAGGCACGTTGGTGCCCTTATGCACGCCCCTTACAGACCTCTTAGGAATGGGGTGAGGTCAACAGTAGACAGTCTAAGGTTAAAGTTATGGGGGTTTGGGGATGGAACCACAGAGTCAGGTAGTGCATTCCAGGCATTGACCACTCTGTTGCTGAAGTCGTATTTTCTGCAATCGAGTTTGGAGCAGTTTACCTTAAGTTTGTATCTATTGTGTGCTCGTGTATTGTTGCGGTTGAAGCTGAAGTAGTCATTGACAGGTAGGATGTTGTAGCAGATAATTTTGTGTACTACGCTTAGGTCAGTCTGAAGGCGGCGTAGTTCTAAGTTGTCTAAGTCCAAAATTTCAAGCCTGGTGGCATAAGGTATTCTGTTGCAAGCAGAGGAGTGGAGGACTCTTTGCGTGAAATATCTCTGGACTCGTTCAATTGTATTAATGTCCGATATGCAGTGCAGGTTCCAGATAGGTGAGCTGTATTTGAGAATTGGTCAGCAAATGTTTTGTATGCTCTAGTTAGCAGTACAGTATTACCAGAGAAGAAGCTACGCAAGATTAGGTTAACAACTCTTAATGCCTTTTTGGCAATGTTGTTACAGTGTGCTTTGGCACTTAGATCATGTTCTGACCCAGCTGCCGGACCACAGAACACAGCACAACCGTGTAACAAACAAACCTTGTTTTATTATTAACAAACTACTAATGAACTGTCTTAGCAGCCATTCTAAAGTCAATGAAATGATAAAGCAGTCTTTTCGGTGCAACAGCTGTTAATTACTTTCTTAACAGCCGGCAATAGTCCAAGCAAAATGAAACCAAGAGTCCGACGAAGAGTCTGTCTGATAACAGCACACAAACTTAATGAGGTTGGCAGAATGCCCAGAAGCAATTTGCAGGAAAAATGATGCCTTTTAAAACAAGAGCCGAAACAGGAGTGTCGAAGCACAAGACGTGGAATGAACGAAGTTGTTTCCTGCAAATTGGTTAAGCGTTGTCATCCCTTAAATAGGCTATGGGAGTGGCCAATTAGCCCCAAGCCTTACTCCTGAGTAGTCCTTCTCCTCAGGAACCAGTCCTGCCTTTTGGCAGCTCTGCGCACATGTGCCTTGATGACAGACTCCTCCTCCTTTTCTTTGTCACTCATGGCAGCCTCTGGAGGTTCTGAAGGCCCAGGCTGAATCCCTGCCTCTGGCACCAAGCCTTCTCCAACCTCCTCACTGTCTGACTCTGGTACCAGCTGCACAGGCCACTGGCACATCACCACACCAGCCTCCTCACTGTCCGAATCAGCTACCAGCTGCACAGGCCGCTGGTGGACCACAACAGATCATTAGAGATGAGTACTCCAAGGTCCTTGACAGAATGAGGGTCGTCTACGAGGTTGTATCTGTCCAGCTTGTATTTTATGTTCTGATTTTTTTTGCCAATGTGTAAGACAGAGCATTTGTTGGTTGAGATTTGGAGTTGCCAATTGTTTGACCATTCTGACACATACTGTAGTCAAGGTCTTTTTGTAGGGCAGCAGCATTGTCAGTGGTGTTGAATAGTTTTACATCACCAATGAAGAGAACACAGTTGCTTATAATATGATCGCAAAGGTCATTTATGTCAAGTATACAGAGTGTGGGTCCTAAAACGCTGCCTTGGGGGACACCGCTGTTAACAGGTGCAGGGTTTGATAGGGCGCTCCCTATTTTGACTACTTTTTTTTCTAGATTATAAGAGTTGGAAGGGACCTTGTAGGTCATCTAATCCAACCCCCTACTCAAGCATTTCTGTCAAATGCCCAAGCAGGAGACCCTACACCATTTCTGTCAAATGGCAGTCCAATCTCTTCTTGAAAGTCTCAAGTGATGAAGCTCCCACAACTTCCGAAGGCAAGCTGTTCCATTGGTTGATTGTTCTCACTGTCAGAAAGTTCCTCCTTATTTCTAGGTTGAATCTCTCCTTGATCAGTTTCCATCCATTATTCCTTGTCTGACCTTCAGGTGCTTTGGGGAATAGCTTGACCCCTTCCTCTCTGTGGCAGCCCCTCAAATATTGGAACACTGCTATCATATCTCCCCTGGTCCTTCTCTTCGCTAGACTATCCATGCCCAGTTCTTGCAACCGCTCTTCATATGTTTTAGTCTCCAGTCCCCTTATCATCCTGGTTGCTGTCCTCTGCACTTTTTCTAGAGTCTTAATATCTTTTTTATAGTGTGGTGACCAAAACTGGATGCAATACTCCAGGTGTGGTCTAACTAAGGCTTTATAGAGTGGTATTAGTACCTCACTTGATCTAGATTGTATCTCTCTGTTAATGCAACTTAGGGTTGCATTGGCTTTTTTGGCTGCTGCTGCACACTGTTGGCTCATGTTTAGCTGGTTGTCCACTAGGACTCCAAGATCCCTCTCACAGTCACTGCGATTAAGCCTGGTTTCACCCAGTTTATATGTATACTTTTGGGGTTTTTTTTACCTAAGTGTACGACTTTACTTTTCTCTACCTTGAATTTCATTTTCTTAGATAGGGCCCAGCACTCAAGTCTGTCAAGATCCATCTGGATCTTGAGCTTATCTTCTAGGGTGTTAGCTATTCCTGCCAGCTTAGTGTCATCTGCAAATTTGGTAAGTTCCTCTTCTATTCCCTCATCTAAGTTGTTTATGAAGATATTGAAGAGTACTGGACCTAAGACGGAGCCTTGTGGTACCCCGCTGCTTACTTCTCTCCATGTGGACTTAGACCCATTAAGGACTACTCGTTGAGTACGGTTTGTCAGCCAGTTGTGGATCCATCTGGTGGTGAAGCTGTCTCTCCCACTTTTTTCTAGCTTACGAAGAAGTAGGTTGTGGTCTACTTTGTCGAATGCCTTGCTGAAGTCTAAGTATACTATATCCCAGGGGTGGGTTCTGGTTTTCTTTGCTGCCGGTTCGCGCAGTGTTGCTCGTTTCTAGGTGTTGACAGATCTGTTTTTTTATTATCTTTTCCAGTATCTTCCCGGGTATTGATGTTAGGCTGATTGGTCTGTAGTTTCCTGGGTCGGTTTTTTTTCCCTTTTTTGAAGATGGGAAGCACATCAGCTCTTTTCCAGTCCTCTGTTAGTTCCCCGGTGTTCCAGGATTTTTGAACGATGTGGTGCAGTGGTTCTGAGATGAGATGTTGCCTGTTTGACAGGAACGCAGCTATTCACTTATGCAGGGATCTGGAAATGCCATAAGATTTCAGTTTTAGAAGTCATGTACCACTGAATCAAAGGCTTTTCAGAAGTCTATGTAAATTGCGTCTATTGCTTTGCCCTGGTCGAGTTGTGTAGTCCATATGTTTTTTCAGTGTAGGAGTTGCAAATTACAGGACAACTTTTTTCTGAAACCAAATTGTTCGTTAGAGAGTAGGTTGTTTGTCTCTAAGTGGAGGGTAATGGATTGGTTTATGATTGATTCCATGACTTTGCAGGTTAAGGTTAAGGGTGAAGGTTAAGGGCACTTCTGCCTAGCATTCAGTCAGACTCTCCATCCCCCTTATCAACACCCACCCCCTCTTTCTACTCAGACTATTCAGGTCTTCAGGTCTTCCCCCCATCAACACCTTGCTCTCACCCAGGTGATTGAGAGGGAAGCTGGAACCCAAGTTGGCCAAACAAGTCAACTTTAATGCGTGATTCACGACAGAAGGAAATATTGCAGGGAGTAGCTTTGGTTTTCTTTTATTTTCTCAGGAAAGCTCAATTTCTCAGTGCCACTAATATGCCCCCCTTCCCACTGCTTGCATTCATGCAACTTGATTAGACTGGTTGCCAAATTAATCTATTCACTGGATTCACAGGACTGTTGTTATTTTTTTTCCCTTTGGTGTCTTCAAGTGAGTATTGACTCGTGGTGAATGTCTAGACATGACCCTGCAGTTTTCTTTGCCAAGTTTTTCATAAGTGTTTTGCCATTACCTTCTTCCTAGGGCTGAGAGAAAGTGGCTGGCCCAGAATTACCCAGCTGGTTTTGTGACCAAGGTGTGATTAGTGTAAGAAGAAATCAAGACCCCCCCCATTATCCCAAATAAAACATTAACCATAAGGAAAAACCTTAGAAATATTAACCACAAGGAAAAGCCTCAGAAAAGCCAAAAGATCAAGACGCTAATAAAAAGAAAACTGCCTGACGTCCATTCCACATTCCAGTCAGACACCTAAAAAAACCCATTGCAACAAGAAGCTAACTGCAGATACCCGCACTTAAGGAGATAATGAGCTTATTGAAAGAGGAAGCCAACTATCTAGATCAGGGGTGTCAAACTCGGTTTCATTGAGGGCTGCATCAGGGTTGCATTTGACCTCGGCCGGGGGGGGGCGTGGCCAGCTTGACGTCACTTGTGTTGGGGCGCCTGCGGTGGCCCGAGCACTCTGCCAGTGAAAACGAGCTCCAGAGCTCCGTTTTTGGCTGCGACGGCCTCCTGCAACCCTCTGCCAGCAAAAACAGAGCTTGGGAGAGCCGCCTGTGGCCCTCGCATGCTCCGTTTTCGGCTGCAATGGCCTCCTGCAACCCTCTGTCAGTGAAAACAGAGCTCGGGAGGGCCACCGGTGGCCCTTGCATGCTCTGTTTTTGTATGTGATGGCCTCCGTTTTCACTGGCAGAGGCACTGTGGGCAGCCCCACGCTATTTCCAGGGCAGCATCCCACAGGCTGGATTTGGCCCCTGGGCCATGAGTTTGACACCCCTGATCTAGATGGCTCCATTCATAAGCAAAGCAAATACTGCCTGCAGAAGTCCACTCAAGACAGGATATTTTGGAACCCCTTACAGCAATTTCGACAGCTAACAAAAGCAGAGTGATAGGATTAGAGCAAGCAGTCCCTCACCCAAAAATCTAACACAGGACATAGCCATCAGTCACAACAGGAATTACCCAACACCCTTTCAGAACACAAAGCCCATATTGCACAAATCCCAAACTTCAAGTTACAGAAACTATAAAGATCCATCCACTCATTCAGCCATTTGGTCAGCTGTCCCAGAATCACATGCTGTTGGTGGTTCTGTTAATCAATAAACCAACTTTCTTTCCAGTCAGCCTCCATGTTATTTCCAGCGTCTTTCTCCCAGCTTGGAACCTAACCAAATGGATTTTCCTTCCAATAGTAGAACCCCCAGTCTACCGGCTTCTAGCCTGATTGCCTTAACAGCTACACAAACTGGCAAAAGGAGTGCAATGGCTCATGAGGTTAGAATGCTGGGCTGACGATCAGCAGGCTTCGTTCGAGATCCATTGCTGCTGTGGGGCAGGGTAAGCTCCCATCATATGCTCCAGCTGACCCAGCAGTTTGAAAGTGGGCAACTGCAAGTAGATTAATGGGTACCATTTCGGTAGGCAACTTCACTGGGACACAAAAAGAGCCACAACTGGGAGCCCCCCAATCAATGGTGATGTCACCAGAAAATCCTTTTGCCACAGAAGCACTTCGGTGCTTCTGACATGGAAAAAAAAATACACAAACTGGCTCTCACAAAACATACTAAGTCTTAGTCACAAGACATGCAGAGGTGGTATTCAGCCGGTTCGGACCGGTTCAGGCGAACCGGTATTAGCGACCTGTGCCCACCCGCCCCAGCACTATGCCGTCCTATTTAGCCACGTTTTCAAGCCATGCACATGCATTCAAGCTGCGTGCATGAGCAAAGCGCATGTGCGGAAGGCCACGTGCATGCGCGGAAGGCACGCGCGTGACTGAAGTGAGCGTGCACGCGCGCGCTCACATTTTCGGTGCTGGGCGAACCAGTAGGGAAATTATGTGAATCCTTCTGAAGACATACTAAGCTATAATATAATCAAGGTTAAAGCTAACCATCAGTGGTTTACAAAAATGCTGGAAAAAGTCATTTACACAAAATGCGTGCACTGATAAAGCCATTTTCCATAAATTATTATTATTATTATTTTTGTGGGAAGAGCAAATTTGCAAATTGATGCAGGCTGGATTGAAATTTATTTAGTGTCAGGAGAATGAGGATTGAGAATGAGAATAAGGATGAGGGCCAGAGGTGGGTTCCTCCCGGTTCGGACCGGTTTGCCTGAACCGGTAGCAACCCGCTGGTTGCTCATGGAGCCGGTTTGGTCAGTGCCAGTCCGTGGATGCCGCCATCTTTTTTTTGGAATTTTTTTTAATTTTTTTTTTGGGGGGGGTTCTTCTGCACATGCGCAAAAGCCGAGTTTCTGGCACTGCGCATGCGTCGCCATCTTGTTTTTGGCTTTTGGGGGGGGGGATTTTTTTGGATTTTTCAGCACTGCGCATGTGCGCGCCCACGAGGCGTGGCCACACAGCGCAGGAGGAAGCGAACTGACAGTGAGGTAAGTTAGAACTCACCCCTGATAAGGGCTGAATCAAAAGCCCCAAAGAAATGTTTAATTCTTATACACCCACCCACAAATTATGAATAATTTAAATATAATTTGTATTAAAAGAAGCAAGGACACCAACATAACAGCAAGTGCATGTTCTTAGCAGAAAGAACAGCATGAGAAAGAACTGTAAAAGCTCTGGCCTGCCCCTATTATTGAAAAACACTTTTTACACAACTTTCAGTCATATATTTTGACCTAAACTGACCACTCAGCTTCCAGCAGCTACACAGCATGTGCCTTTGATCACACCTCTGCAGTGCACATTCTTGCTTAACCCACAGATCCATTAAGAAATGAGAAACTACCACCTATATACAGCACATGTCCAAAATATAGACGCTTTCATAAAACAGCAAGGGAGTGTGGTAACAGGATGCTAGTAAAATCCTCCTTTATACATGAGTTTCTTGCTGGGCATGATTTGATTTATTTTTTTTAACCCACCTTTATTACTTTATAACTCAAGTGGCAAACATATATAATACTCATCCCTCCTCTTATTTTCCCCACAACAACAACAACCCTGTGAGGTGGTTTGGGCTGAGATAGAGATAGATAGAGAAAGATAGAAAGATAGAAAGATAGAAAGATAGAAAGATAGAAAGATAGAAAGATAGAAAGATAGAAAGATAGAAAGATAGAAAGATAGAAAGATAGAAAGATAGAAAGATAGAGAGGGGGGGCTCAAGGATACTCGGCCTGCTTATATGCCTAAGGCAGGATTATAATTCACTGTCTCTTGATTTCTAGGCTGTCACCTTAACCATTACGCCAAACTATCCTTCACCACCTTGAGTTCCTTGTTTATTAGGGATTTTTAGAGATCTGGATATAAAGGGGGAAAGTAATTGAGAAGACATGTGGGTTCTCAGGTTGCATTTCCTGGCATCCCCTAAAATCAAATGTCTTTTCCGGGGATCGCCCAGCAGTAGCCATACAGACGAAGGAAAAATTCAGTTTCTTTAAAGAGCTGCTGTTCTGTGCATTGTAAATTCCTCCACTACAACCTCTGTATTCCAGGTCTTCTTCTTTTCACTAAGTCCGGATCACTGCTCAGCCACGTTTGGTACCATAGAGCACTACCAATACATTTACTAACCCCCACCTCTGAACTTTGTACTAGCTACCACAGGTGGCTGCCCATAGCCATTTATTTACTCATTGGTAACTTATACTGTAGCACAGTGGTAAAATCTAAATTTTTTTAACTACCGGTTCTGTGGGCATGGCTTGGTGGGCGTGGCTTGGTGGGCATAGTAGGGGAAGGATACTGCAAAATCTCCATTCCCACCCCACTCCAGGGGAAGGATACTGCAAAATCTCCATTCCCTCCCCACTTCTGTGGGAAGGATATTGCAAAATCTCCATTCCCTCCCCACTCCAGGGGAAGGATACTGCAAAATCTCCATTCCCACCCCACTCCAGGGGAAGGATACTGCAAAATCTCCATTCCCAGCCCACTCCAGGGGAAGGATACTGCAAAATTCACATTCCCTCCCCACTCCTGGGGGAAGGATATTGCAAAATCTCCATTCCCACCCCACTCTAGGGCCAGCCAGAGGTGGTATTTGCCAGTTCTCCGAACTACTCAAAATTTCCGCTACCGGTTCTCCGAACTGCTCAAAATTTCCGCTACCGGTTCTCCAGAACTTGTCAGAACCTGCTGGATTTCACTCCTGATTGCACCCCATCTTCATAGCATTACCAGGCCTCCACTGAAGTGATGTAAAGCTTGTTCCCATGATTGTTATTTTGGCACAATGATAGCTGGAACATGCTATCAATCATTTGTGGGGAAATGATTTGGATATTACATGTCACCCACGTGCAATAGTGGTTTTTCATCAAAATGGGAAGGTAGACTTCTAACGGGCTTTCCGTTTATTGATGCACTCTGATCCTATTTTATTTTTTCCTGCAATATTAATGTCTTATTGATGTTCTATCATCTGTTTAGTTCCTCTAATTAATCACTTGTTTGCATTGTATTCAATCATTGTTAAGTGACTTAAGTTATATTCTCAACCAACAAGTCTAGTAGGAAAAGAGAGAAAATTATCTGGCTTTCACTCTCTCTACCATCAGTTCTGCCCAATATGAGAACATCCACAGGAGGTGAGTCAGCAATGCCATGATGGTGACCACAAGCGTATGATTTAGGTTGCCATCTTGACATTTTTAAATTCCCCCCTCTCACAACCACTCACAAATCATCCTGCATCACACACCGCTTGGCATGAATGCAGCAATGATTGATTGTTTTAACTGAAATCGTTGTCACAATCTTCTTTCTCCCTGTGGTTCTACTAGAGAGACCGGAACAAAGTCAGAAAAGAAGGACATGCAAGTCCTTCCATTTTTACTAATAAAAGAAAATAAACAGGTAGTTTAAAACCAGCAACCATTAACCTATTTGTAAAAGCCCTGGTCATTTGAGAAGTGCTATCACATCACAATCTTCAAGACAAAAACAGGCATAAAAAAAAGACACCCACTTGCCTTAAAAAATAAAATTAGAATACGTTTATACTAAAGAGAAACTCAGAAGGGTATTGGACTTGGGGGGGAAAAAAAGATTGGATCTACAAAAAAGAAATGATAGGTAACCTTGCTCAAAACAGAGTCTGCGCTTTGTTTCATAATAGTTGCAAAAAGAATGAGACGAGATTTTTAGCACCTTCAAAATAAAATAAAAACTCTAACATTGTATAGGTGATTATTTATTGATTCTGGTATTCTGCATGTGATGGCTGCTTTTCTAATCCTGGAAATTTTTCAGATCCATATAACTGAAAATGACTCTCTTTTTGTTCCCCCTTCTTCTTTTTCTGGGAAAATTTGAAGAGAAAAGACTGGCCAGATCTTGCTTTGCTAATTAACCTCAAGAATTCATTCACATGGATTTCTGGATTAGAGGAGAAAGCTGTTCCATTCCAGTCATTTCTGTAAATGTTCTCCTCTAACAATCATCCGTAAAGATTGCCTTGCAAGCGGTGCCTTTCACCTAAATGCATTCATATTTTTTGTAGCAGAAGAATAAGTAGTAGAAGAAACCAAAATCAAAGTGGAAGAATTTTGGAGGGGGGGATATATTAAGGAGAGTGAAGCATTCCTTGACATAAAATCATTATATAATATCATATTAAGAACCCTGGTGGCGCAGTGGTTAGAATGCAATATTGCAGGCAAACTCTGCCGACAGCCTTGAGTTCAATTCTGACTGGCTCAAGGTTGTCTCAGCCTTTCATCCTTCCGAGGTTGGTAAAATGAGTAGCCAGATTGTTGGGGCAATGTGTTGCCTTTGTAAATTGCCCAGAGAGTGCTGTAAAATCCCAAGTAGGACCAGTGGTGGGCTGCTGCCAGTTTGGATCGGTTCAAACGAACCGGTAGTTCCAACCCCAGAGGGTGGGCCCGCCA
>QLTV01003646.1:299062-312203 GCA_003457575.1 Thermophis baileyi
CCACCCCCCACCCCAGTGCTATCCCGTCCTATATTGCCATGTTTTTGAAGCCACACACATGTGTGGAAGGCTGCACACACTCTCACATTTTCAGTGCTGGGCGAACCGGTTGTTACATTATGTGATGCCCACCTCTGAGTAAGACCCATCCCTAATCCTAACACACAGACACACAGACATCACTATGATCCATGCATTCAGCACAACTGATTGCTGGACAAAAGTCTTTATGCACCCAAAGAGTTCACAGGTTGCTTCTACATGAGCCAGAACTTTGGAAGCAGGAATGTCTAAAGGAGGCCAATGTTAGTTGAGGAATGTCAGCAGAGAAGAATTAACTCAGGTGCTCACATGACAATTGTTCTGTGTTTCCACACATCTAAACACAACTATTGTCAAACTCTGTTCTACACCTGATCCTCTATTTCAACATATATAATCAAAAATGTCTATGGAGATTCTCAGTCATCCAGGTCATGGTTGTCCCAAAGGTGCTTTTTCAAGAGGCAACTGGACTTTCTGGTTTTTCTTTGAAGACATTTAGCTTCTGTTGGAAGAAATATCCATCTGGTTCAGTTGCAAGTGGGGAGAAAGGCACTGGAAACATGGAGGCTTATTGGAAAGTTGGTTTATTGATAAATAGGACCATATGGGTTTGAGGTCCTGGGCAGCTGACCACATGGAGTGGAGAGTGAGAGGTATTTATACCCTCTCTTGGGCTTTGAACTTGAGCTTCCTGTTCCTGTGCAAGAATATGTATTCTATTGGCTGCTGTCAGACACCCACGGGGCTATGCAGGGGTCATAGCTGAGGTTGTCTGAGATAAGTTTGGTTGAACCTTGCTGGGTGATGCAATGTCCTTAGGAAATTTTGAAATGCAGTGAGCCCTGCTGCTAGATGGGTAGAGGGCTAATGTCCTGGGTAGAGGGATTATGTCCTGAGGGGTCATGTCTTAATCCCATCACCCTAGAGCTGGAGGTCTTTTGTCTTGTAGATAGGCTGGCCCAGTCTTTCTTAATGTGCACCAAAATATCTGCTGGGGGCAGGGAGTTTGGGTTCTGGGTTTCTGCTCCTTTAAGATGTTTATTTCTCTTTTAGGGGAAATATTTTATCCTGCCTTTTTAATATTTCCTAAAATAGTTCATTCTTCTAGGAGGGGTGGGTGCTAACTTTCTGCACTTCTCATCTAAGAAGTTCCTTCAGCTCTGACAGGATGGTGGGGAATGGAAGGATTTATACTCCTTGGAGACAGCTGGTCATTTGCATCCTTTTAGCGAGTCATTAAGGCCACCTGGAGGTTTATCTGTGTCATCAGGGTCACCTGAGTGGTTCAAATGGGTGTGGAGTCTTCTTCGAACTGCTGAAAGGACCGTGTTGTAGATTGGAGATAGATGATGCAAATGACCAGCTGTCTGCAAGGAGTATAAATCCTTCCATTCCCCACCATCCAGTCAGAATTGAAGAAGCTTCTTGGATGAGAAGCAAAACGTCTTCAAAGAAAAACCAAAAAGTCCAGTTGCCTCTTGAAAAAGCACCTTTGGGATAATCAATAAATATTCACTTGTTGTGACAGGTATAAATACCTTCATCCCCTGGACTAATGTGATAGAGAAGAGCAGAAGTGAGCCTAGGATCTGAATTCTTGTTCAAAACCCTGGAGCTTCTTAGAGACGGTATTTTATAGATTACTGTTATTTAGAGAGAGGTATTGTTAATATCTCTGTATTAAAAGAAAGCCAAACATTACTTTTCTTATATTTGGTTGATTTTTTTTTGTCACTTTTAATTTGTTTTGTCACTCCCTTTCTCTTTTTGTTTTATGCTACTTTGCATTTTAATATATGATGATGAAACCTAATAAAGTATTTTATAAAAAATGCCTGGAGCTTCTCATTCCATGAATGAGAACAAATCTACACAAATATTTTGTTTTCACTGGATCAATGACTTAATTCATTCAATTTTTTTTTCTGTCTTTCTCTTCTTCACTCTTAACCGTTCTTTTCTCTCTTGGCTGGTTATATTCTTTGCAACTGTCTTTTTCGGTCTATACAGAGTCTAAAATAACTTTTGCTCACCTTCATTTTTTGCAGCAATCATTCTTATATAGATTTTTCCTCATTCACATCTTTTTTTTTTCATTTCATCGCTGCCCCAAGCATCATTTTTCATAGTGCTGTAGAACTTTACAAGAAGATTCTTTTCACACAGTTCCAAGCAGCTTCCAAACCCTTTTTCCTTTTGTCCACTTTCCATTCATTTTATTGGGAGCTTAATCCATCTTCCGATACTTTCTCACTCAAGAAGGATCTGTATTTCTATTTCTGCATCACTCTGATGTAGTTTCTTTCTCTCTTTTGTTCCCTTATGCCATATTTTAATTTAATTTAATTTATTTATTTGTCAAGCATATATGATTACAAGCAAAGTATAGACAAAGTATAAACATGATTGTATATATATATATAATAGTACAAGCATGATTATGAGTACAAGAAGTATGAATATATGGGTACATTAGGACAGGGACCGTAGGCACGATTGTGCGCTTATGCACGCCCCTTACAGAACTCTTAGGAATGGGGTGAGGTCGATGGTAGATAATCTAAGGTTAAAGTTTTTGGGGTTTGGGGAAGAAACAACTGGGTCAGGTAATGTATTCCAGGCATCGGGTAGCAATAGAAATCAAAATTATACATAAATGTAAAAAATAAACACATAGACGACTACTTGACAGTCATCATTTCTGTTCATTTTGGTTCTCTGAATTGCTCAATCACTTTTTTGGCTTTACTCTTTCATTTCATTTCCATCTGTCAATTCATGTTACCTAACAGAATAATTTTCTCCTTGGATCCCATTTGTTCAAAATGTTGAAGATTTTCCCCAAAAGTGATATTTGGGCCTTCCATTTTTACCATTCATTGGAGTATAACATTCAATTTTTGTCAAGTACAAGTAGTCCTTGACTTACAACCACAATTGAGCCCCAAATTTTTGTTGCTAAGTGAAACATTTGTTAACTGAATTCTGCCCCATTTTATCACCTTTTGTGCTTGTGTTAAGTTAGTAACATGGTTGTTAAGTGAATCTGGCTTCCCCTTACTTTGCTTGTAAGAAGGTCACAAAAGGAGATCACCGGGACACTGCAACCGTCTTAAATATGAGTCAAAATTCAGATGTCAAGCATCTGAATTTTGTCCACATGACTATGGGGAGCCTGCAACAGTTTTAAGTGTGAAAAATGGTCATAATTCACTTTTTTCAATGCCATTGTAACTTTGAACTGTCACTAAATGAACTGTTGTAAGTTGAGGACTACCTGTAGTCTTTCTCTTCACTAGACTAAACATACCTAGTTCACACAAAAAAACTCATCATACACTTTAGCTTCCAGACTCCTAATCATCTTTGTTGTTTTTCTCTGAACTCTTTCTAGAGTCTCAACATCTTATTTGTATCATGGTGACCAGAACTGGATGCAGTATTCCAAATTTACTCGTGCAGTATAAAGTGATACTATCACTGCATTTGATCTTGATATTATCCTTCTGTTGATGTAGCCTAGGACTGCATTGTGGACTCACTGTGAAGAGCCGAGGTGGCGCAGTGGTTAGAGTGCAGTATTGCAGGCTACTTCAGCTGACTAGCTGCAGTTTGGCAGTTCAAATCTCACCGGCTCAAGGTTGACTCAGCCTTCCATCCTTCTGAGGTGGGTAAAATGAGGACCCAGATTGTTGGGGGCAATATGCTAACTCTGTGAACCGCTTAGAGAGGGTTGTAAAGCACTGTAAAGCGGTATATAAGTCTAAGTGCTATTGCTATTGCTATTGTCTGTTTTGGCAAAGAAGAGAAAGTCAATCTATTCTCCAAAGCATCTGAAAGCAGAATGAGAAGCAATGGGTGGAAACTAATCAAGGAGAGAAGCAACCTAGAACTAAGGAGAAATTTCCTGACAGTTAGAACAATTAATCAGTGGAACAACTTGCCACCAGAAGTTGTGGATGCTCCAACACTGGCAGTTTTTAAGATGAGATTGGACAACCATTTGTCAGAAATGGTATAGGGCTTCCTGCCTAAGCAGGGGGTTGGACTAGAAGACCTCCAAGGTCCCTGCCAACTCTCTTATTTTAATTCTAATTCTAGCTGCAGCATACTGCTGCTGGCTATACTTAAGTAGTTGTCTACTAGGACATCTAGATCTTTCTCACAGTAACTGCTGTTGAGCCAAGTACCACCTATTCATGTTGGTGTAATCAGTGCCTGAAAACATGTATCAAACCTCATGAGGCTTTTTTTTAAATTCTAAAACTTTATTAAAAAATAAGGAAAATTATAAACAAGGCAGCAGTCAGATTAGACTGGAAAATAAGAAATGCTTTTTGGAAGAAGGCAAACAGCCACCATTTTGTCACCCAGAAAACTACATAGATGTGTTCATGACTTATTAGAAGTTGCAGATGATTTGACTTTGTATGTAGGAAATGGAGTTACAGGAAAGCTGAACAGAAATTATAATGAGATTTGAAAACAGAAATGGGGTGCTACTAATATCTGCTTTGATTTATTATATTGTTTATGTTATTATTAGGGGCAAAAGCTTTTTCACATGGCAGTCTTTTCAGAGAGATTGATTCCTTCTGTTTCCTCTTCCAAATCACTGCATTAGCCCTAGATGATACATTATTCAACATTTGTCCTGCTAAATAACATGGCTATAAAATCAGTTAAGGAAATGGCTTTCATTATGAAGGTAAAAGTGCTATTTGGAGGGGGGGGGGAGATTGTTCAATGGGTTTTTTTTAACAAATTCCGTTTGAAAGATTTGGACAGGGGATGGGGAGAGAGAAGCATCTTTAATCTAAATTTTGCAAAACTTTTGCTAGGTTTTGAAAGTTAAAAAATAATTACCATAATGCCCATGAGGCTTCCAAAACAAAACAATAAAAAAATAAAAACAAAACAAAGCTCTGGGATAATGTTCTTTGATATGTTCACCCGCATTCGGAAAGTAGCTTTCATTAATTTCACATAAATGGTCAGGCAAGAAATTGATAGAAGGAAAAACACAAGAGGAGAGGAACAGCCATAATGATTTTGTAATGAGTTGTTATGGAGAGCATAGAATAGGATTGAGCCAGTCTGTTAGCTGCTGATTAATGAGTCTGGGACCTCAATCCTTTGATCTATAGAAATTGCCTCTGATGACTTTCCTGTAATATTTGTTCATCATTCCATGCAGTTGTATTGGGGTGTTTCAGTTGCCCTATGTTGGGAACAGCCTCACCTAGAAGATCCATAAAAATGTAAGACTACAGCTTGCAGTCCACCAAACAAGTAAACCTTCTCAGAAATGGTTCACTCACATTTCTCATTTGAAGCCTTTGAAAATGAAGACATGGCATTCACATTTGAATGAGCTCTGTGACCCATACAGTTCTTGTTCAGTTCTCCCACATTATGCATCCTTTTTTGAAGTTCTTAATGGACTCAATTCCATTTGTTGGGCTGGAATCAGTGGTGGGTTGCTGCCGGTTCGGACTGGTTCGCCCGTACCGGTGGCGGCAATTTGCATCCGCTCGCCGAACCGGCAGCAATGGCCGGCTGTCCACGCCCCTGAACCAGTTCTCCGGTTGCCGCAGCTGGCAAAGGACCCTCTGCGCATGCCGAGGTGGCACAGTGATTAGAGTGCAGTACTGCAGGCTACTTCAGCTGACTGCTAGCTGCAGTTCGGCGGTTCAAATCTCACCGGCTCCAGGTTGACTCAGCCTTCCATCCTTCCGAGGTGGGTAAAATGAGGACCCAGATTGTTGGGGGCAATATGCTGACTCTGTGAACCACTTAGAGAGGGCTGTAAAGCACTGTAAAGCGGTATATAAGTCTAAGTGCTATTGCTATTGCTATTCTGCGCATGCGCAGAGGGTCATTTCCCCGACGTGACGCGCACTTCCGTCGCGATGCGAACCGGTAGGGAAGGTAAGTGGAACCCACCCTTGGCTAGAATTCTGGGACTTGTAGTTTCCAATATAGCTGGGTTTGCCCTTCCCATTTAGCATTCTCTCACCTCCCCTTGATTGGATAATGCATCAATGCTCAACCCACTGGCATATTTAAACATTTTGGGGGGAAAAGACTCAGAAGTTGCTGTTCCAAGCCATTATTTCTCTAGAAGCTTTGTGATGGTTTGGGGTGACAAGGACTTGGCCAGAGTAGATAGGGTATTTATTTTCCTTATTGTACATACAAGAGACCTTACTTACAACAAAGATCAGCTTCTACTAAGAAATTGGAAAGAAGGAGAGAGAGAGGAAATCCCACAGTTTAAATCTTGAGTATCCTCCTTGTAGTCCACTTCTTATGCTGCCTAGTTAGTTCTTCCTGGCCTGTCCAAAGGTCCTTATTTAATTTAATTTAATTTAATTTAATTAATTGTATTTCTATGCCGCCCAACTGCCGAAGGACTCTGGGCGGCTTACAACAAATGCAAAATGTTTTTGCATTTACAAGTCCTGGAGCTACAGGACACTTCAGAGATGAGATTACATGCACAAGTTGTAGGAAAAAGTATCCTTAGTTGGTTTTTTCCCATACTTCCACACTGAAACTATGAACTGTTCATTAAATCAGCTATGATTCTTTGCTTATTTACCCCATAATTAATTTGTCCTATATCAATTTTTAAGAATTAAAAGCTGCCAGTATTTGTCATCTTAAATCACAAGATTCTACATTTACATTCAGTTTGTGGTATATGAAACCACAAGTCTTCCTACTAGTAAATGGGTGTGTTGAGATTTGCTGCACGTACTATAGCAGTCATTTTTTGAGAGGGTCCATAGAATGTTTTCAATAGCATCCATTCATATGGATGACATGGAACAACTTGCCTCCAGAAGTTGTGAACACTCCAACACTGGAAGTTTTTAAGAAGAGTTTGGACAACCACTTGCCTGAAATAATATAGAATTTTCTGCCTGAGCAGGGGGTTGGACTAGAAGACCTCCAATGTTACTTCCAACTCTGTATTCTACTCTACTCTACTCTACTCTACTCTACTCTACTCTACTCTACTCTGCCTCTGCCTCTGCCTCTGCCTCTGCCTCTGCCTCTGCCTCTGCCTCTGCCTCTGCCTCTGCCTCTGCTTCTGTTTCTGTTTCTGTTTGTTTCTGTTTCTATTCTATTCATATAAAAACATTGAAGGTCCCCTTTTTAAAAACAAATATTGCTCAATTTTAATATTAAAGTGGTTTTAATAAGGTTTAATCTTTAATATCTTTTATGACAATGCTATTTGCAACTGTATTTTATGAAATATAAGAGCCGAGGTGGCGCAGTGGTTAGAGTGCAGCACTGCAGGCTACTTCAGCTGACTGCTAGCTGCAGTTCAGCGGTTCAAATCTCACCGGCTCAAGGTTGACTCAGCCTTCCATCCTTCTGAGGTGGGTAAAATGAGGACCCAGATGGTTGGGGGCAATATGCTGACTCTGTGAACCGCTTAGAGAGGGCTGTAAAGCACTGTAAAGCGGTATATAAGTCTAAGTGCTATTGCTATTGCTAAATTAATATGGAATGCAAATTAAATAAATGGAAGAATTTGACTCTCAGATGCTATTTGTTGCCCTTTATATTTCTCAACTGCCCCAAACAGTCCTATTCACACCTGAGTCAGGATGGCATTTTATTATGGGTCTGTCTTGAATCCCAAGATTGTATGAACACCTGCAGGTTTCCATTTATCTACAGCTGCTGTTCTGAAAGGTTTGGCCTCTAATCTTTACACCAAGAGTCATTTATATATTTTTTTTACATTACAAAGCAAAGGAATTGTTCTATGGAAGTGAAGGGTGACATTAGTCATCCCAAGAACTCCATCATGCAAGATATAATTATGGACCTCCAGCACAGCTTCACCAATACCTATGCTTATATGAAAGAATAATGAGTTCTTAAATTACATCAATATAATCCCAGGGTTTCCATCCAAAACCCAAATTGAACTGTCACTCCTTTTTCCCATCATCGTTACACAGGCTAGAAGTATTCTGTAAAACAAACCAGATCTTTCCCACTTATCAATACTGGAATAAAGTAACCCATTTTACCTCTTTTGCAGAGAAGATTATTAATTCTTAATCTATCTGATTTGCAAATGAATATTTATCCTTCCATAAACACTTCTGGTTGAAAGAAGTACCTAATGTTATGGTGGTACAGGAGAATTCTCAGAAATTAAATTTCCAGTCTCCCTTAGAAAGAAAGAATGTGGGATATACTGTACTCTCCTGAATGGAGCAGTTCATGTTCGGGGTTGGAAGTGGGGGTGGGGGGGGGATTTCCTAAAATTGCGCAGTCATACTTCCGCTGTCAGTTTTGTATTTTTAGAGGATTCAGTGACTAGTGGAGGTAGGGAGAAGATCTTTCTGGAATTATGCCAACATGATACGGTATGTTGACTTCTTAGTTTACAATGGGGATTGCACATTGCAATTTCACATAGAGAGTTGCATCACCTTTGCAATAGTAGTGAATATCTGTAGCTCAAGTGTAGGATGAAGGTGAAGGTTTATTCTCCAAGCTTGTGGGTTGGTTTCTGTATGTTTTGTTACCAGGCTAGGTAACATCTTCAGTGGAGTTTAGGGGATGTCAATGTCAGAGTTCTTCTGTTTATAAGGGTTTCGTATGGTCAGTAGGTCTTGTGATGGTCAGGTGTGAGTCATCAGTGATAGTCTTGTGATGGGGAAGTTATGTCAGGTGAGGGTCATTGGGAGATGAAGTGCTGGTTGGGGGGGGGCTTGCATGGGTTGGTTGAGGGTCAATGCTGTCTCTGGTTGGCTGTGCAGTTGATTTGGATTCTGAGGGGTTTGTAGGTTGGTTATAGGTCAATGTGTCTGTTGATGGAATTGCTTATGGAGTGCCAGGCTTCGATGAACTCACGAGCATGGTGGGTGGTAGCGTGGCCGATGATTTTTGGGTTGCTCCAATCGAACTGGTGCTGTTTGGTGTCGGTGTGGGTAGAGATTAAAGATTTGGGATCATGGCATTTGACTGCCAGCCGGTGTTTGTGGATCCTGGTTTTTAATTGACTTGAAGTTTGTCCCATGTAGAATTGGTTGCAATGGTTACACTTGATTTTGTAGATTACCGTATTTTTCAGAGTATAAGACACACCTTTTTACCCCCAAAAAGAGGGTGAAAACTTGGGTGTGTCTTATACACCAAATGTAGCCCCACCCAGCCACCCCCACCCTGTGGCCTCTGCCTCCCAGCAATTTACCTCCTTGCAGCAAACAGAACAGCCTGTTAAGCCAAGCAACTGATTATCAGCTTCCCGACCCTCAGCTGATTGAAGCTGCAGGCAGGCCAGTGCTAAACTGAAAGTGAAACTAAAGCTGCAAGGAGGCAAATTGCTGGGAGGCAGAGGCAGAATTTTATTTTCTTGTGCTAATCAGACTGCTGAAACTGGATGCAAGGAGGTAAGTCAATAATGATAAATGTCTATAGAATGTTCAAATTATTAGACTTATCTTTTAAAGACTGCTTTATTATTGTTCTAGACAACTTAACAAAATGAAGAAACTTTTTAAAATAAATGCTTGATCTGAAGAGGCCCAGTGCTATTGCGGAGTTAGTGTGACTACATTTAAGAACTCTTTCTGGCATTAATATACTGCCATAATGTACATTTCTCCAATTCTTTGTTATTTCTATGGGTCAGGCACACATGCACAGAAATACACAGCAAACAGTGTATATCATCCGTGCTGTTTGCTGTTTGCTGGGAGGCAAATTGCTGGGAGGCAGAGGCAGATTTTTTTTTCTTGTTTTCCTCCCCCAAAACTAAGGTGCGTCTTATACTCCGAAAAATACGGTACATTGTTTCTTTCCTCCTTCTGTATCTTGTCTTTGGTTCTGGATAATTCCTGGTGGAGTGTGGCTGTGGGTTTGTGTGCTATTGCTATTCTTAGAGGTTGGAGAATTCTGGCTATCATTTCCAACACCCCTTTTGTGTATGGTAGGGTTAGTTTTTACATGGTGGTTGGCTGTGTGGTGTGTTGTAGTTTGGGTGCTGTGTGTTGGAATACAAAGTTTCTTGGATAGCCGTTATGGAGAAACTGACACTGACATCCCCTAAACTCCACTGAAGATGTTACCTAGCCTGGTAACAAAATGTTCAGAAACCAGCCAACAAGCTTGGAGAACAAACCTTCATCTTTATCACCTTCTCCATTCAAAGCCTTTCTTTCATGACACACTCAACTATGTCAAGTATTTGGCCATCAGAAAGTGGATGACACACTTATGACCCTGTCATCTAAGCCTAGTTGACCAACTGTAGGCTTTTTCCCCAGAGGAAAGAAGGAAGATAGCCTTCACAAAGGAGGTTAGGGTACTAATCAAGATGATAGCTATTGATCTGACCAAGACACTTTACTTTTAACTTTCGCTTGCTGTTTGATCATGACTATGGTTAGCCAAAAAGTAGAAAATACTTTTTTTTTTTTGCAAGCCTATGTTCCTTTCACCATTCCTGCAAACAGGCAGGAGTTGAAAGAGGCTTATTCCACTCCTTTATTGATTCCAACCTCTGTTTGCTTTGTTCATGAAGAGGGTCTAATGATTTGTCTATACCATGCTTACTAGGGTCTTCAACTGGTGGATTCAGCAACAAACAATACCTTTCCTTTTGGTGGGAGGGTCTTTGAGAACTTGGGATTTCCGTTGATGGGAAATCCTTCTTCCATTGTTTCTCCCTTATAGTTAACACCTTCTCTTCTGGACCAAGAAATATGTAAGGAAGGAAATCATTACTCCTATTATTGGGGAGAGAAGGGGATGCAGGCAAAATTTAATTAATTTCACTTGGTTTAAAGGAAAGTGAAGGAAGTCTATCATTTTGCCTGCATCCCCTTCTCTCACCAGTAAACAAATAAAAAAGAGAGAGGCAGTATTTCACTGGTCCAGCGGTCCAGGATGAAATGGAACACACAATGATTAAAAGGAAGAGACCATCTCTTCCATATCACACAGAAGTCAACTGAAGCCAACAGTGACATGAAGCATAGCAGGTGAACTAGAGAGCTGGCACAAGTTGAAAAAAAGCTCCTTTTGATGTAGAATAGGAAAAGATAGGAGGGGGGCTGGGGGAAAGTATAGAATAATGTTGTACATTACTGCTCTTAATAAATAATGGCAATTGTGCTGAGGCAACCTAGCAACATGAGTAAGCCCACCTACTGCTGTGCACCACCAGTGGATTTTGTTGCAGGATCCAATCTGGGTCGGTCAACAGGACCAGAGATTTAGCCTTCTGAGCTTTCGGACTTGTGCTGGAATCCATCCTCAGAGAAATTCTCTCTACTGGAATGTGTGTCCCAAAGGTACTTTTTCAAGAGGCAACTGGACTTCCTGATTTTTCTTTGAAGACATTTCGCTTCTCATCCAAGAAGCTTCTTCAGCTCTGACTGGATGGTGGGGAATGGAAGGATTTATACTCCTTGCAGTCAGCTGGTCATTTGCATTTTAGCAAGTCGTTAAGGTCACCTGGACATTTATCTGTGTCATCAGGGCAGAGGTGGGTTCCTACCGGTTTGGACCGGTTCTATAGAACCGTTAGTAACATGGTGGTGTGGGTCACTGGAACCGGTAGCGACCCACACCTGCCATGCCCCTGAGCCACTTCTCCGGAACCCACCCCTGCATCAGGGTCACCTGAGTGGTGCAAATGGTGTGGAGCCTTCTTGGAACTGTTGAAAGGACTGTGTTGTAGATTGGAGATAGATAATGTCGTATCTCTCTGTTGAGAGAGGGCTGTTCAATGTTGACATAGATGGCCTTTGGGACAACCATGACCTGGATGACTGAGAATCTCCATAGACATTTACTGGAAAGTGTGCTTTGGGCTATTCTATGCGTTGTATTTACGTTGTGCCTGGTTGGGTGTGGCTTCTTGTTAGTTGATTGTGGGAGTTGATAGCCGGCTACTAAGTCTTTGGCTGTTATTTCCTTGTGCTGCTAAGTCATCAGCTCCTAAGTACCTGATAAGCTAGTGGTAAATGAGCACTCCTGTTGACTGACAAGGGCCCTGTTTCCCAGGCTTCAGTCATGGGAAACGGGCTGCCAACACGAGTCCGAAAGCTCAGAAGACCAAACTGCTAGTCTGGTGACAGAGACAGACCCAAATCGGATCCTGCAACATTATCCCGGGACACCTATATTTGCTTTCATTTGTGAGTGGGTTTTGTATCCAGTGGGCTAGTTTTCAAAAATAAGGAGGTATTTATTGTGATAAACCTCACTAAAGTTATTTTAAACAAGACTTGTTGCAGCAGATTCTAATCTCTCTCTCTGTGTGTGTGTGTGTGTGTGTGTGTGTGTGTGTGTGTGTGTGTTGTGATATAATCACATTTGTGATGTGTGTTGTTATATAATCACATTTTGGCATAATCCTCTAATACCCCTGCCCAACTTACATTAACTCAGCCTATAATGAAACCTAAGTACATACAATCGTGACAATTATCTCCATATTTTTGGCTTATTTTTTAAAATGCAAACCTGCTGTATTTATTGAAACTGATTGTTATTTAAGGAGAGATGGACTGAGAAAAAGCAGAGCAATCATAAGAGTCATAATGAGTTGCAAGAGAAAAAGAATAAGCTGCAAATGCAGAATGTTTTTTTTTTCTAATTATTCTTGGGGAAAAGATATTTTAAAGAGGATTCCATAAAGCTTCTTGGATGAATTGCTTACAACTAATCATTTGCTCAACTCTAATTAGAAATATTAACTGATCCACAGTTTCCCAGGAATATGGTAGATTTAATCCTCATTTGCTTTTTCCTTTCTTGTAATGAAACTGTCCTACCAATTATTGCTTTTTCGTTTGATTAGACTGTTTACTAGTTGCTTGCTTAATTGGTAATGTTGCACCTTCTCACTCTTTCTTTCTCCTATTGACAGAAGTTAGGCTGGTATTTAATGCAATTACACTAAATAAGGCGATTAAAAAAACCACCGAACTATCACTTGATTAAATAAGACTTCATGCTGCAATAGATTCTATCTCAGTGCTAATTTATTTATGACAACAATATCAAGAGTCTTTTGCAGAAAGAGAGAGAGAGGGAGGGAGGGAGGGAG